>JARQOC010000003.1:696513071-696861435 GCA_033576535.1 Allobates femoralis | reverse complement strand
ACACAGGTTGGGAAGGGAGTGGGGGGGAGAGAGCACACAGCAAGGGGAGGAAGTGGGGGCCAGAGAGCGCACTGCAGGGGAAGAAGTGGGGGTCAGAGAGTGCACAGCACAGGGGGAGGTTGTGGGGGCCATGGAGCGCACTGCAGGGGAAAGTGGGGCCAGAGAGCTCACAGCACGGGGGTAGTGGGGCCAGAGAATGCACAGCATGGGGGAAATGGAGGCCAGAGAGTGCACAGCATGGTGGGGAGTGGGAGCTATGGAATGCACAGCAGTAGTGGGGAGTGGGAGCCAGGGAGCGCACAGCATGGGGGTGAAGCGGGGGTCAGAGAGTGTACAGCATAGGGGGGAAGTGGGGGCCAGAGAGCGCACAGCATAGGGGGAAAGTGGAGCCAGAGAGCGCACAGCCTGAGGCATCAATAATAAATTGGTGAGGGTGTAACAAATAGAATCATAGAATGATAGAGGAAGAGGAAACCTCCCAGGTAATCTGGTCCAACCCCCTAATCAAAGCAGGATTCAATAAATCATCCCAGACAGATGTCTGTCCAGCCTCTGATGAAAGACGTCCATTGAAGGGGAACTTACCACCCCTCGTGGCAGCCTGTTCCACTCACTGATCCCCCTCACTGTTAAAAAGTTTTTTTCTAATATCTAATTTGTATCTTTCCCATTTCAGTTTCATTCCATTGCTTCCAGTGTTTCCTTGTGCAAATGAGAATGATTATCCCTCTATCTTGCACTAAACAGATCTGGCCACCACTAGCACTGGGAACAGGTGATAGGTGGATGTCCTGGGTGTCACACCAACACCAAGCTGGAACTGATGGCCTATCCTAAGCATATGTCATCAATATTACATTTATTAGATTAAAAGACAACTCCTTTAAGTGTTTCCTTAATGTAAGAAATATATTATAAACATTTGAAATACTGAAAACTCAGGTGTGTGTTTGGTTATGTAATTGTTGCACCAAAATACCCCTAACCTAGGGCTGGAAACAGATTTAAGAAAAAAAAAGTTCCTACTATATTGTGTCTACAGCTCCAATTAAAATAAAGCTGTCTCTATGTTTTAGATTACATGCCCCACTCTTATGGCCACTTTACACGTCCCGATATCGTGGTCCAACTTCGACAAAAAGTCACGTGGTTCGTGCGTTGGCCCCGATATTGTTCGTGCGTTGTATGGTGTAAATGTGCAATGCGATGCAAGAACGATGCCAAACCGATATCGGGGAAGAATTGTGCAGGCTCTCCAACTGGCCAATATTGGATGGACGATCTGGCAGGATCGTGCTGTGTGACAGCCCAACACCGACTTGGAAAGCAACTTCCCCTATTCACTCCCATGTTAAATGGTCGTTCCCTGGTTCAAGGGGGCATAGACATCGCAGTTGTGTTGCCTGCCGATATCGCCCTGTGTAACATCTCCTATGCGATCTTGGATTTCAGCCAAAAAAGAGCGCGCTCCTGTGCCGTCGTATGCAATATCGAAACGATGTTGGGACGTGTAAAGTGGCCATTACTCTTTCTAGATAACCAGGGAGACGGGCCAGGATGGTTGAAGAGATTATCACAAAAATAAATGACAATAAATTAGTTTAATACTTTGCACTTACCATCTGCCCCACACACATGCTGGCTGCTTCCATCATAGCTCCATCCGCTATAGACCTAGCTGTCTCTTTCTCAATGTTCATATTCCCTGATAGTAACTCTTCTACCACCTGCATAGGATGAAAAGTATGGACAAATGTTAACAAGAGTAAATATCAAACTGCTCTGACAGCACATCTACATGTTCAATAAGATGCACACATACATTTCTATATTCATCCAGTGTGATCTTGCTGTCATTGTCGGTGTCATACATGTTGAACAAAACTGAAAGACAAAAGTCTGTGTATTATAGTAGTTTTTGCATGGATTGTATGATTGTTCATATACATAGACCAAGATAATCAATTTACAGGATCCACAAATGTGATTCACTAGAGTACTGACTCCCAATCATATTGCCATAGAAGAATCCTTCAAATTGTTATAACTCTTGGTGAACCTTACTTTTATTCCAATTTAGGATAGGTTCATATTGCATTTGTGCTGTGCGTTTAACACATCCGTTTGACAGCAGCACAAACGCAATGTAACAGACACGTTAACTCATCCATAGACTTGCATTCAACAAACGCATAATAACGCATGCCAACATCGGCATGCGATTGCAAGTATGCATTTTTTTTAAATGAACAGGCAAACGCGGACTGCAGCATTTTTCAGTCCATTTCCAAACAGACACAGTATAAGTCCACTAGGACAAAACGTACGTCGAGGTCGTCTTAGGCTAGGGTCAGACCTGCGTCTGCCGTGAGCCTGGCCAATCGGTCAGAAACTTAGTTTCTGGCCAGAGCAGCACATTGCGTTACCAGCAGGTAGCGCTATACGCTGGCTATACATCCCTATGGCAACCGGAAGCTTCAAGTTCACGCCGGCTCCACAGCGAATACTTGGATATGCACTATTGCAGAGCGCACATGAAAATGCTGCAGACCATGTTTCCTGTGCGCTCTGCAATAGTACATATCCGGGGATTCACTGTGGAGCTGGCAGGTGCGGTAAGCATTGGATTGCCATAGCAATCCATAGACAGGCAGCGCATGGCGTTACCTGCTGGTAACGCTATGCGCTGCTTCGGCCAGAAACTAAGTTTCTGACGGATTGGCCAGACTCTGACCCTAGCCTTAGACGTGTGTCTCCCTGTCTAGTTCCTGTGTAAAGTCGTGCACCATGACCCAAGGTAAACCGTGAGCAGCATATCCTGTTTGCAGTTATTTATGACATTTAGGGTAGATCGCAATCAGGTATTGCAGACCTCCCTCTAGCAGCTGTAGCCAGGTTACCTAATACCAGTTTTTGGTGCACACTTTGTATTACAAGCATATGCCAAAGTGTTGCCCAGTTCATACCTAGCATTTTTCTGTTAAGTGTATATCAGATCTAATATCATAGTCTGCTGTATGGGGCTTTACAACTACTATTTTAGTATGTGGGATTCTAGATGTGTGTAGACGCATGTTTTGTCCTCTCTCCTTTGTTGTCAGAAACATCTATGGGCCATTTCACATCTGCATTTGGCAGCATTGCGCTAGCGCAGGTGGTAGCGCAGTGCATGCGCTGCCAAGCACATTGGAGCGCAAATAAAGCACATTGCGCTAATGCCGCCATTACCTTGTATGGGCGGGCACAGGCAGATGGAACCCAGAAGTGCAAGTGTGAATGCGGCTGTGCCCACAGCGCATGTGCTAGTCCGGACGCACCGGAAACATCACATTATGCGTTTTCAGTGCTTCTGGACTAGCGCATGCGCTGTGGCACAGACCCTTACACACTTGCACTCCCAGGATGTGGTGCGCTCGCCCATGCAAGGTAATGGCGGCACTGGCGCAATGCGCTTAAGTTGCACTCCGATGCGCTTGACATGCACTGCGCTACCACCTGCACTAGCGCAATGCTGACAAACGAACCGGAGCTCAGATGTGAAATGGCCCTATGCCATTTTTTATCTTGTTTTCCCCAATGAGTTCTGTAATATTTTGTTGATACCCACTGTTTTCTATATAATATTTAATAAAGAGTACAATTATTTTCCAAAATCACTATTGTGGATGGTATTTTCTAGTGAGAGTGCTATTTACACTTTCACAGTTTTTAGTATTTTGACAGTATAACGCAATGCTACAGATTTGTGCAAATCTGCAGGATCGCGTTATGTTGCGTTTGCAATAGATGAATAGGAAAGAAACAGATAGGATAGATAGGAAAATACTGTAGATGCTAGAAAAGCAATACCAGTGTCCCTGCTCTGTCTCCCAGCTCTGTCTGCTGCTTCCAATGCCGCTCATTATGATCATGAATATTCACACAGTGGCCCGGGAGCAGTAGGAAGCAGCAGATGGAGTGGGGAGACAAAGCAGGGGCACTGGTAATGCTTTTCTAGCATCTATATTTCTATCTATCGTATTCTCTTTCTATCCTAATCAACTATCGATCTACCAATCTATCTCATGTAGCGTATACGTATTTGAAGTATCAAAAACGTATGTGCTATGAAATGACTCGAAATGTCACTTTGGCTATCCATTACAATGGAAATGTCCGTTGTAATGGACAGCAAAATCGACATGTAAACCTACCTTTAGACAGCATTGAACTCTTTTTATAAGCAAAATTGGAAAATGCCCTGTTATATGTTTTCTGTGATAACCAGTCATAACTTCCTACATTGCTTAATGCAGTGCTGAATTTTAAAGCTCCCTGCCCATCAATCAGCTGACTAAATACTGGATGGCACCATTGACTTCTCCCACAGGATTCAAGTGGCGATGGCCTTGTGATATACCCCAGTCATACCGCCCCTCTGAGCTAACACAGACATTGAAAATTCTGCAGAATGTTTGGCACAAAGAGCAGGCAGCACTTTTGTTCACAGATTGATCTGATATTGCATCTCAGCCCAATTTACTTGAATAAGAGTGAGCTATAATACCACATACAACTGCTTGAAAAGGGGGTGCAGACAACAAAAACTGACTTTTCATGTACTGTCTCTGACAGCTGGATTAGAGAAAGCACTCTGAGGATGGATTGTAATCACATTTTTTAGCCACAAGTACAATTGAATACTTGACCATTGGCACTTCTGGGTCAGGGTGACGTCAGCAGTGTCATCAGGTCATCTGATCATACTGCTGACGTCACTCACCAACACCACAGAAGAGCACACAGTGTTGGTAGTAATATAGTAATTATTCCAGTGAAGTTTATGACACCAGATACTTATTGTAATTGGGGGGGTTATTTGAGGACACAGTTTCGGGAGTGAGATAGGGGATGGGTGCTGAAAGAGAATGAGGAGTGAAGGAAAGATAGGTGCTGACACAGAATAGAAAGCAAGTGGTGGGAATTTGAGGACACAGTTTGGGAAGTGAGGAAAGGGATGAGTGCATAGGAAATGATGGGAGGAATGGGTGTGGACACAGTATGGAGTGTGAGGGGGTTGAGAGCAAACAAAGTATGATGAGTGACAGGAATGGAATGATGCAGACACTGTATGGTGAATGAGGGGTGGAGAAATTTGAAAACACAGTATGAGGTGGAAGGGTGATATGTATAATTAAACAATATGAGGGGGTATGCATTCATACACATAAAATACGGGAGCTAGGAGGATGGGATGGGTGCAGACGCAGGATGGGGAACAAGAGGGATGGATGTGGAGAAAGTATGAGTAGTAAGTGGGGATGGGTACTGATACAACATAGGGAATGAGGGGGATGGGATGAGTGTGGACATAGTATGGTGAGCTAGAGGGGGGAGAAATTTGAGGACACAGTATGATGAGTGTGGAGGGATATATAATGAAACAGCATAAGCGGGGGGATGAATACATGCACAGTATATTGGGAGTAAGGGTAATAGGATCAGTGCAGACATAGTATAGGGAACAGGGGCATATGTAAAAAGACAATATGAGAAGCAATGGAGAAGGGAGAAATTTGAGGACACAGTATGAAAAGCAAGGGAGAGATGGGAGCAGACACAGTATGGAGAGCGAGAAGGGTCATGTGTAAGGAAACACTATGAGAGCAGGGGAGTATTTTTACACAGTTTGGGGAGTAGTGGGGATGAGATGGGTTTGGACACCTTAAGAGGAGGGGGATGTGTGAAGATACAGTATGGAGAGGGAGGGGGTAAATATGTGAGGAAACAGTAAAGTTAGCAGGAGGGGATGTAAAAGGAGATAGTATGATGGAGGGGGAATGTGTGAGGAGCCTTTTGAGGTGAATACTGTGAGGAGTTCATTCATAATCAAAAATAGACCTGGGGTTTCTCAAATTTCAAATTAATAGTAAGCCGAAAACACCCATATATTTTATGATAAAAAGTAACACTTTATTGATTTACAAAATTACAAAACCCACAAACAATTACAAAAAGTACACATATATTAAAAACAATCAATAGTACCAACACAGCAGCTGGATTACCATGGAATACCCTTGCTATCCTCTTCAGGCCCTAGGACTGCCCCTACCTGTCAACAGAGGATTCACTCTACTTTATGTTGATGCCCCCGTACCCCGGTGGCTGTCCCTCTCGAGTCCCTACTTAGATCCCTATGTTGACCCAACAAGAGTTCCTAGATGTAAATGATCAAGCCTACTACCCCAAGGGTCTTCACTTCAGATTGAACAATTGATGTTCTAAGTTCATCAACCAATAATAACCCGTCCGCCCCTGCGCTCTGACATTACACCCAGCATCCGCCCTCGCTCGTCGTCCGAGTTAACAATTAAGTGGGGACGGTTCACTTGTTTTTACTTCCTTCAATAGACAACACCTCTCATCAAGACCCATTGGCGGACATGTTATTATTGGTTGATGAACTTAAAACATCATTGTTCAATATGAAGTGAAGACCCTTGGGCTAGTAGGTTGGATCATTTACATGTAGGAACTCCTGTTGGGTAAACATAGGAATCTAAGTAGGGGCTCGAGAGGGACAGCCACTGGGGTACGGGGGCATCAATATAAAGCAGGGTATATCCTCCGTTGACAGGCAGGGGCAATCCTAGTGCCTGAATAGGATAGCAAGGGTATTCCATGGTAATCCAGCTGCTGTGTTGGTACTATTGATTGTTTTTTATGTATGTGTACTTTTTGTAATTGTTTGTGAGTTTTGTAATTTTGTAAATCAATGAAGTGTTACTTCTTATCATAAAACATATGGATGTTTTTGGCTTACTATTAATTTGGAATACTGTGAGGAGACAGTATGGAGGGAGGGTGTGAGGGGGCACAGAATAGAAACCTAGTAGTGTGTGTGTGGGGAGGGTGGGCGGTATAGATAGGAAATCGCATGGGCAGTATACAGGGGTCACAGTATGAGAGGATAGTGTGAAGTGAGGGCTCAGTATGGAAAAGAGAGGGCACTGCAAATAACATATACTATAAGGCTAGGGTCACATTTGGGACCTTGCATCCGTGGGAAGGATGCTTTAAAACAAGGGTCTCAAACACGCGGCCCACGGGCCGCATGCGGCCCCTGGGGCTTCATAGTGTGGCCCGTGGGACAGTTACGTCAAGCTCCTTCGCTAAGCTACATCAATTGAAGGCGGCGGGCCACTCAGATCAGAGACCTGCAAGTGACGTTGGCGTATGACGTCACTTGAGGTTTCTGATTGGCCTGCCGGCTTCCATTGATGTAGCTACTAGATGAGCGAAGGAGCTTGTCGTAGTGGCCGCAGGAAATCATAATAAAGCCGCAGTCCCAGCATACTGCACTGCAGAGGGCCCCTGCACACTGGACCCCAGCATTGTTAAGGTATGTGTGAGAGAGAGCGTGTGTATGTATGAGAGAGTGTGACTGTGTGTATGAGAGAGTGAGTGTGTGTGTATGAGTGTGTATGAGAAAGTATGTATAGGAGAGTGTGTATATGAGTGTGTGTATGTGAGTGTGGTGTTATATGAGTGTGTGTATAAGTATGTGAGTGTGTATGAGAAAGTGTGTATGAGTGTATGTATGAAAGTGAGTGTATATGAGTGTGTGTGGTATGAGACTGTGTGTGTATGAGAGAATGTGTGTATGTGTGTGTGTGAGAGAGTGTGTGTAAGAAGGAGTGTGTATGTGTGTATGAGAGTGTGTGTGTGAGTGCGTGTGTATGAGAGAGTGTGTGTGTATGAGAGTGTGTGTGAGTATGTATGAGAGTGTGTATATGAGTGTGTGTATGTGTGTATGAGAGTGTGTTTATAAGTGTGAGTGTGTATGAGTATGTGTGCATGACAGTGTGTGTTGTGTGTGTGTGTGTATGAGAGTGTTTGTATGAAAGTGTATGTGTATGTATGAGTGTGAGTGTGTATGAGAGACTGTGTATGTCTCTCAAAAGGAAGAGAGACCAAGTTGGGACATTACTACAAAGTCGCATCAGGATGGGGACATTACTACAAGATGAGGACAAGGATAGGGACATTACTACAAGATGAGAACCAGGATGGGGACATTACTACAAGATGGACCAGGATGGGGACATTACTACAAGATGGGACCAGGATGGGGATATTACTGAAAGAAGGGGATCAGAATGGGGACATTACAAGAAGATGAGGACCAGAATGGGGGACATTAATATAGGATGGGGACCAGTATGAGGACATTATTACAATAAGGGGACCAGGATGGGGACATTACTAGAAGGAGAAGACCAGGATGAGAACATTACACATGATGAGGAACCAATGGCGCTATATAAATAAATAATAATAATAATAATAATAATAATAATGAGGACCAGGAAGGGAGACATTAATATAGGATGGGGAACAGTATGGTGACAATACTACAAGAAGGTGATCAGGATGGGGGACATTACTACAAGACAGGGACCAGGATGGAGACAATACTACAAGATGGGGACCCGAATGGGGACATTACTAAAAGAGGAGGACCAGGATAAAGACATTACTACAAGAGGAGGACCAGGATGGAGACATTACTACAAGATGGGGACCGGGATGGGAACATTACTACAAGAGGAGGACCAGGATGGAGACATTACTACAAGATGGGGACCAGGATGGGGACATTACTGCAAGAAGGGGACCAGGATTGGCACATTACTAAAAGAATAAGATCAGGATTTGGACATTACTACATTGAGCGAAAAATTCTGGAATTACTTAAAATGTCTTAGTCCTACAAGCAATGCGGCCTCTGATATCAATTTTTTTCTATGTGCGGCCCACCAATTCAGCTGAGTTTGAGACCCCTACTTTAAAGGATGCTGTTTTTCCCATTGCCATTTTTATGGCATTTTTTCCATTTTTAGTGCTAGCGTTAACGCATGTTACATATATGTACCATGCGTTAACGCAAGCATTTCCCATAGACTCCCATGTTAAAAAAACGCTAGTGTTTTAGCAAACGCACCAAAAAATGCTGCTTACCGCATTTTTTGTGCTTTTGCAAAAACGCATAGCGTCAAACGCATTGCACTTTGACAATGCGTTTTTTTGCATGGGAGCCTATGGAAGTGTTAACGCTAGCGTTTTTTAATATTTCAACATGAAAAAAAACGCTAGCTTGTAGCAGTTCCATGACGCTAATGTGACCCTAGCCTAAAAGGGAGAGAGTGTGTTGGTCATATTTTGTGCAGGAAACACAGTGAGGGCAATAATCAAGGGCATTAAAATCATTCTGCTATTTTTAAGGGCATTGTGTGAGGATGAGCTGCAGAAGATCAGAGAAGATAGAAGTCTGCAGAGGCAATCGGTGAATGTGAAAAGTCATCATAGACAAGAAAGAGAATGACTGCGATCAGAGACAATATCATCTATAAGGTACCTAGATCTAAAGAATATTTTGCAATACTGACCAATTCTCTTCAGTACTGTGGTTCCTGTATGGTCCACAGTATGATGATTTTTAATAACAGCTGCAAGTATTGCCTTACTATTGTTAAGGACATAGCAGAGTTGTAGGTTTATGCGATACTAATGTATATAGGTTGGACCTGACATTAGTATTGATGTATTATGTACTGATGTTGGTTCTGAAGATGTATTTGTGTACTGCTGGTGGTTCTGGTGATGTATTTCTGTACTTATGCGGACTCTGGTGATGCATTCTTGTGCTGTTATTAGTTCTGATCCTGAACATGTATAACAATCCGTGACTTGTAAGGTTAGGTTATATATGTATGGCTATGTTAATAAAGTATTATGCCATTTGACAAGTTAAGGGTTATTATGTTTTTATATAAATTAGGAGCATTAAAGGGGTTGTCCAAGTTCGTGATGAAAGTCTAGCCTCAATCTATGTGACTGTGGACTTCTGAATTCTCAGAGCACGCACTGCATGCTGTCAGTATTTTCTGATGCTGGTGGTGAGAGTGGGAAGTCACGATGCCACACCTATGTGATTTACATACATGTGGTTACGTGCCAACTAGACATGCTTGGCCTCACTAAGTACAAGTAAATTTAATGAGGCTGGACATGTCTTGTCAGAATGTGGCACAAAGTATGTAAATCTCATACTTGCGCTCACATGACCTTCCACTCTTGTTGCTGGCATAGGAGAATCCAAAGATTGTGCAGTGCACACACTGAGAATTTAGATTTCTCCAGTCATTTAGAGTAACTGGAGACTTTCATCACAAACCTGGACAAGCCCTTTAATTATAAAACTGAGCACTGTACCATACCCAATTCTAACAGCGTGTAATATACTCACTGCAAGGATTCATCTCTGCTTGCTGGCTCCAGCAGTCATCACATGGCCATCCCACTAATATTCGATTTCTATGCTTATGGTCACGTGTTTGTCCTGCTTGTCTCAATAAAGCAGGGGCTGTAGTTTTACACTGAACAATGACAGAATTAGGAAGAGCTGCTTGTTGGTATGTGACTATACTGTAAGTGTGTAAATCGCTTATGAATGATTGGTCACATGGTGACTACTCAAACCGAATGCTGGGGTGGGTATCATAATGAATTCTTGCACCAGGACCCAGAAAACCTACATCTGCCTCTGCTCCTGTGTATAACGCCACTGATGGTAATCGCTAGTGCTGTGGCTTTGATTGTGATCTGTATAGTGGTGTCATTATATGGTGGTAATATGTGGTCTGGTCGTGTTGTGGTGGTATTTATTTCTTCTACATGGTATTATTGATTTATTTGTCTCAGTATAGAGGATTATATTCAGTAACAGGATGAAGGTTACATTCAGACATTATGTGCTGATAATATATGTCCATTCTCTGCTGATATGTATCTCCTTTATGTAGTGCATTATTGTTATATTAAAAAATGATTTTATTGCTGTGTTTTCTACAAGATTTATATATTCTATCTGTAGTCTTTTTTTTTAATGGGGAAGCAAATACATATGTCTTTATAGCATAGGTGGGGAACTCCAGGTCTCGAGAGCTGCACACAGTGCAGGTTTTCAGGATATCCTCAGTATTGCAAAGGGATTGGAATTATCACCAATGCAGGTGATTATATTATCACCTGCGCAAAATTAAGGAAATTCTGAAAACATGACCTGTGTGCGGATCTTGAGGCCTGGAGTTCCATACTTCTGCTTTATAGGATCTTGACTGCTACAAGGGTTTGTACATCTAACCAACATGCAGGTGGGGGCCCAAGCTCAAACTTTGCACTATGGCCCATCAGAATCTAGTTACGTCACTGCTGTGATACAATATTGTATTGCAGTACACACAGTAAATCACAGTCTCCTATGAAGCCCAGCCACAGGTTTTTCTTCATAGGTTGCACCATCATGACAGGTATGGGGGCTTTCAGCAGGTCCCCTTCGGACATGTAACCATTTGACACAAGATCATGACACGTGCAGAAGAGTGGGGCAATGGGCGCATAGAATGGTACACCCCCCCCAAACCACACGCCTTAAACACCACTATAAGAGATTGACAGTCTCACTGAAAGGATTAACATGAGCAATTGGAGCTCAGCTTTGATTGATCCTGTTATGGGTAGGTGCTGCCAGTGTAAAACAGCCAGCAGTTGCTGGGCATGGCATGGGCTCAGCTCTTGAGCACGCTCCGTACATGGGTACATCCTGTGTATGTTGAGAAGTGGATAAAGCCTAACTGCATTTTCAGGAGACATTTCAGAACAGGCTATAATACCTAAGAAACAATAATATTTTTTCCATTATATGACCTGCATCCTTTATTACTCAGTGATTTTTCCATTTGTAGGCTCTGGTCACTGGAAGCTACAGCATGAGTTTTTAGACCCTCTGTTTCCATAGACAGCAGCCAGAATCTCATCCATCAGTGAAGACAAAACTGAAGTCAGATTTGAGCAGTTTTGGAGAGTCAATGTTCAGCACAAGAAATGGGCTTGAAGTAAAATTGACTTAGGAAAAATAGGAGCACCCTCAGTATCACCAAGCATTTCAGTGCACCTTCACAGGTACTTGTTTTGCATTAATCTATGCTCTCCTTTTGCTTGATTCACAGCTCTGGCTTTGTCCGATGACCAGGGACGTCGCTATGCATTAAGAATCGGGGCTGCAGCCCCGATTCTTAAGCATAGAGCCCCGAATCTCGCCGGCGTCAGCTGTCTGGGGGGCCCGGAGGTGCCTGGGGGGCCCAAGCCATCTGCTGCAGGACAGTGTCTCCTGCCCTGCATCCTCCGATGGCTGTGGTACAGTGGGCGCTGTTAATGTGCCCCTGATAGTTGGCCCCCGGGAGCCCCCCTGTGTGCTGCTACGGCCCCCTCTCCTCTTACTCCTAACCTGTCACTGTGTGCACTGTGCAGCTATGTGGCAGACGCTCTGAGCTGCTGGAGGACTACAGGTCATAGATGTCAGGTCCAGGCTCAGTGCAGATGGGCATGTGAATCACATGCCCTTCTGCACTGAGCCTGGGGTTGAAGTCTATGACCTGTGGTCCTCCAGCAGCAGCTCAGAGATGATTGCGTCTGCCACATACTAGCTGCATGCAGGTTAGGAGTGAGAGGAGAGGGGGTCCCCCAGCACACAGGGAGCCGGGACCCCCCAGAACACAGGGAGCCTGGCCCCCCCAGAACACAGGGAGCCTGGCCCCCCCAGAACACAGGGAGCCTGGCCCCCCCAGAACACAGGGAGCCTGGCCCCCCCAGAACACAGGGAGCCTGGCCCCCCCAGAACACAGGGAGCCTGGCCCCCCCAGAACACAGGGAGCCTGGCCTCCCCAGCACACAGGGAGGCTGGCCCCCCCAGCACACAGGGAGCCTGGCCCCCCCAGCACACAGGGAGCTTGGCCCCCCCAGCACACAGGGAGCCTGGCCCCCCCAGCACACAGGGAGCCTGGCCCCCCCCAGCACACAGGGAGCCTGGCCTCCCCCAGCACACAGGGAGCCTGGCCCCCCAGAACACAGGGAGTCGGGCCCCCCCAGCACACAGGGAGCCGGGACCCCCCCAGCACACAAGGAGCCTGGCCCCCCCAGCACACAGGGAGCCTGGTCCCTATGTCAGGAACAAAAACACAGCGCCCAGGGGCCCACAGCAGAGGGGACCCTGGGGCTGCTCTGTGTTCCTGGAGCTGCACTGTGTGCCCGGGGCTGCGCTGTGTGCCCATGGCTGCGCTGTGTGCCCAGGGCTGCGCTGTGTGCCCAGGGCTGCGCTGTGTGCCTGGGGCTGCGCTGTGTGCCCGGGGCTCATTCTGTATGCTTGGAGCTGCGCTGTGTGCCCTGGGCTGCACTGTGTGCCCGGGGCTGCGCTGTGTGCCCGGGGCAGCTCTGTGTGCCTGGAGCTGCGCTGTGTGCCCTGGGCTGCGTTGTGTGTCCTGGGCTGCGCTGTGTGCCCTGGGCTGCGCTGTGTGCCCTGGGCTGCACTGTGTGTCCCCGGGGCTGCGCTGTGTGCCCGGGGCTGCGCTGTGTGCCCATGGCTGCGCTGTGTGCCCGGGGCTGCGCTGTGTGCCCGGGGCTCATTCTGTATGCTTGGAGCTGCACTGTGTGCCCTGGGCTGCACTGTGTGCCCGGGGCTGCGCTGTGTGCCCATGGCTGCGCTGTGTGCCCGGGGCTGCGCTGTGTGCCCGGGGCTCATTCTGTATGCTTGGAGCTGCGCTGTGTGCCCTGGGCTGCGTTGTGTGCCCTGGGCTGCGCTGTGTGCCCTGGGCTGTGCTGTGTGCCCTGGGCTGCGCTGTGTGCCCGGGGCTGCGCTGTGTGTGCCCGGGGCTGCGCTGTGTGCCCGGGGCTGTGCTGTGTGCCTGGAGCTGCTCTGTGTGCCCTGGAGCTGCTTTGTGTGCCCTGGGCTGCTGTGTTTATGTCTAGTGCCCACTGCTCTGCAGATCATGTATTGTGTCCAGTGCTCAGCTATTCTGCTGCAGTTGTGTGTATGTGATGGGCAGGGGCTGCAGAGCATTGCATCCCACCCCACCAGCCCTGCTCTGTGCACTGGCTGCTGCATTGCACTGAGCACAGGTGTAGACTGGAGGACTCTGCTGCCGCCGGTGGGCTCTGCTGTCTGTGCTCTGCTGTCCGGTGTTCTTTGCTGTCACTGTGTTCTGCTGTCAGTGGGCTCTGTTGTCTGTGCTCTGTTGTCCCTGTGTTCTGCTGTCAGTGGGCTCTGCTGTCTGTGCTCAGCCGTCCAGTGTGCTTTACTGTCACTGCAAGAGAAAAATTGTTGTGCCAACTGTGTGGTTTTTTTTTTTTGCTGCGGATAATGTGTGTTTTTGTTTTCATTTCTGTTCCAGACTCTACCAAATTAATGTTTCTGGGAGAGATGGCGATAGAAAGAGAAAAAAAGAGAGCAAGCGAGTGCACAGAAAGGAAGGAGATCGGGGAGAGAGACAGTGTACAAGGGGGAGACTGCACACACGGGGGAGAGACATCATACAGGGAAGAGACACAGCACACAGGGGGGAGACAGGCACAGGGCGGGGAGACACAGCGCACAGTGGAAGACAGGCTCAGAGAGGGATTATATTTGTGCGGAATATATATATATATATATATATATATATATATATGCAACCAGTATGTGTTAAAGGGGCCCACTGAGACTCTTTCGCCCGGGGCCCACAAAAACCTGGAGCCGGCCCTGCTTAGTGGGCCTGAGCCCCGGATGTTTTTTGACCCTAGCAACGCCCCTGCCGATGACGTAACACTGGTAGATGGACAGGTGCATTGTACTGCAGAGTCACGCAAGGGTTCATTGAGTGCATGAACAGAATTTTTTTTCATTTTGTAATGAAAGACTTCATTTAAATTTAAGTTAAGTATTATCATGTTGTGTGGATCAGCACAGCATTAAAAACAGGTTGAACTTGATTAACTTGTGTCTGTAATTTACCATCTTATAAATCATAAATGAATGTGTTCTTCATTGTCCTGGGAAGCAATGATGCCATCGCTTGCAAAATACATGATAATCCTGTATTATTAAGTCGGGTCTAATTACAGCTCATTACTGCTTGCATCTCACATTAAGTTTTTTCTCCAACTGAAAAACTTTTATTGTGTTTGCACAAGTTGTCTTTTACACGTCTTTGAGTTTAACCAATAAAACAGAAACATTTTTCCCTTTTCATGTGCAGGGACTTTTCAGTTTTCATTTTTTTACTGCATAAGATTTAATAGCTACTTTGCAGCACCAATAAAATAAATTTGAAGTTGTTACCTTTTTTAATTATAGTTATTTTCATATAAGGGTTATATGGTTTTGTGTGGTCATGGGTGGGGTGAGAAATTGGGCTAGTGACGGCTTTCTCTCTCTTTTTTTTTTAAATTGTTTTAATGTATTTATTCTCCTGTTTTCACAAATTGTGCCCCCATAAGTTCATAAAAGACTTTGGTATATTTTAACATTACATTTTTTAAAATCTTGGATTTCACCTATAACTGTGACTGACATATTAGCCCTAGTTACAGGGAACTTCCATTGTTCCTCCATAGGCTATGTGCACACGGGGGCGGGTTAGGGGCGGCGGCGGCTGGGCGGGACCCGACAGGAAGCTCCGAGCCGTCCACCGGCTTCCTGTCGGGTCCGTGCTGCGGAAGACGGGCGGGTGTGCGGCGGTGCACAGCGGGTTAGTGGCGTCGGTTCTGCAGCGGCTGGAAGCAGCACATGATTCTGCTTGCAGCCGCTGCAGAACCGGCCGGTTTATAGAACATGATCATTCTTTGCTAACCCGCTGGGAACCCAGCGGGTTAGCAACGGATGAGCATGTGGAAACCGCCGGTGTGTGCACACCGGGTGTCGGTTTCCATAGGTTTCTATGTTAATCCAAAAGCCGCTTTTGGATTAACATAAATTTGCATAAACCTGATGGAAACCGACCGGCGGTTTCCGCTGCTAAACCTCCCAGTGTGCACATAGCCATACTGCTCTCCAGAGCTCACTTGGATCTGCTAACATCTAGGACCTCCTGCAACTTCTCGGATCCCATTGCTCATCTGATCGTCATTATTGAAGCAGACAGTACTGTTTTCAGTGCACTATGTAGTATGGCACTCATTGAGCACTGTTTACACAGCGTTCAGAAAGGTATAGGTGGAAAGAAGCTGTCTCTACTCTCTTTATGGGGAGTCTGGCTGTCTCTGATGGCTATATAGCCATCAGAATTTCACAAATATTCTTGCAGCTTTATATGTGGACCAAAAACATACATTTTACATACATTTAGTGGTCCGCAACAATCTAAACTATATGATTGCACGTGTGTAATTGATTTTGGCAGTGCACCTATGGCAGTTCTTTCATTCAATGATTAATGCTAAAGAAAAATATGATCTACAGACTCATTCAGAACCAGATATATTAGCAGCTGGAGCTTAAATGAAATCTGTCACTAGGTTTATGCTTCCTTTCTAGTTGGAGAACAGCATGAAAATGCTAAATTACTGTTTTATCTGCTGCAACTCAGCTAGTCCTCTAAATGATTAAAGGGTTTGTCCCACCATAAGATATACATTTAATTAAGCAAAATATGTATAAATAAATATTTTTGTAATTTACTGCTATTATATATTATGTTCAGTTAAAAGATAACAACGTTTTATCTTCTGCAATGGGCTCTCTCATATTACGTCAGTAGGTTTTATACATCCATCACAGTGGCCACGCATGCATGTACAGTTCTTTCATCTTAAGACAAATAGTTCCCCCGGCCTACAAAGCCTATGTGAGATGCTTCCCATGTTCACACAGGTCTGACAGCGTGTGCAGGATCTAGAATGCTGGGAATCATGTTCAAAGAATGCAGACACACTCCTTGCACTCATGTGGCGCCCCTGCGTCCAGGAGGCCACAAAGGGAACTGGAGCCAGGCAGGTAGGACAATGTTGCACACCAACACCCTCACAGCCCACACAACCCACGTGTAGGAGAAGGTAGCATCCAGCCCTGAGATTAGATACTCTATGAGATTGAGGGGTGGTGGATCAGAGGAGTGGGTTGGGCAAACACGTAGTCAGGTGACTTGACAGTATATAGGAAGGGGGAGGAGTGAAGGAGTTCAGTAGGCCGAGGTAGGCTGAGATGCAAAGATCAATAGCAGCAGAGTGAGCTGAGATGAAAAGGCCAGAGAACAGCAGCAGGTTGAGCTGAAGCTGAGCAGTAGAGAGCCACACTGCCTGGAAGAGTGAAGACAGACGGAGCGCAGAATCTGTACTGAGCCAGTGTGAGCCAGAGGAGAGAGAAAGCCCATCCAGAGTCAGATCCCAGGAGTGTGAGAGAGCCGAGAGGGACAGTGTAACCCGGGGCCCTAGAACTACAGCTAAAGCAACTGACTGCAGGCGGAGTAGCCCTCCTATATACAGAGAGGAACAGAGAGAAGGAGCCTGGTAGAGCCTCAGGCTTGAGGACTGCTGGAGGCTGGGCTGAAGTAGAGTGTCAGCTCTAGAGGGGACCGTAGTTCACCCGGCATCCCCAGACAACACGACGAGGGGTCTGAGTTTCAGATTAAGATCCCTACCCTAAAAGACAGGCAGCTCAGTGACACACTAGGACTCACGGAAGCCCGAGTCACCGCCATACTGTCCAGCGTTTCACACACACCTGTGGAGACGGAGGCCGTTATAGCCCGGAAAGGACACTGCAGACTGTGTGAGGGGTCACAGAGAGAGAGGCCTGGCTGCAGAGCAAAGGGAACCCGGAGAGGGGAGAATGTGCCCGTGTACTGTAACTTGTAAGAACTGCAAATGACTTGTAAAGTAACTGGAAGAACTTTGAGTAAAGCTTTGGAAAACCCTGGAACTGCTTCCCTTGTGTCTCTGCACGAAAGTGATTCTCTCCTAACAGGATTGCATCAGAGCCACAGCTCCAGCCTGTCAGCACCAACGCTGAGGAGAGATCCCTGCAGTGTCTGCAAGTAAGTGTGCTACAACTTCACCATAGACTTAACCCTTACAGCCCCGGGGGATACAGTTCTTCCCACTGGAACTACACCATCCTCGCTGCCATCACATCACCCCCGGAGGTTCTGCAGCAGCGGCGGCCCCCATCACTGGCTGCATCAAGTGCGTGGCGTCACAAGTGACATTCCCCTGTAAATATTCCCCCCTTATTTGCCAGGGCCCGGGACACGGACCGGACCAGGACCACCCGTAACTTCCCCAGTAAAGGCCCGGTCCGGTACCGAGTACCCTCGTCCCAGTGGGCTCGACACTCACACAGGTCTTACAGCGTGTGCAGGATCTAGAATACTGGGACGCATGTTCAAAGAATGCAATGCAGACACACTCCCCGCACTCACACAGGTCTTACAGCGTGTGCAGGATCTAGAATGCTGGGAAGCATGTGCAGCGATTGCAGAGAGACCATCTCCGCGCTCTCATAGCATGCACAGGTGAAGCAGAATGATCTCATCCGGCTGCCAGACCTGTGTGAGTGTGAAGAAGGTCTGTCTGCACTCATTGTATACTCTTCCTAGTATTCTAGATCCTGTGCGCGCTGTCAGGCCTGTGTGAGCGCGGACTGCACATGATTCCCAACTTTCTGGATCCTGATCATGCAGTCAGACTTTGAAGTCTCGCGCTATTTTCAAGCTGACATCAGCTGATTGGCGCGGAGACCTAATGAGAGGTCCTTGCAGGCAGAAGAAGATGGTCGCAACGCTGGAGCCCCCGGAGAGGTGATGTATCCTCTGTGAGGATTATTATTATTTTACACATACATGAGGATAAAGGAGTGCTGAAGACAGAAGATAGGATAGGTAATAAGAGAGGGGACAGGTGCGATGAGCGGCGGTCACAATAGATAAGCGGGGGAGAGAGGATGCAGGAGGGAGAACAGGGGATATGTACTGAGCAGTGTTTCTGGGCATGATCAGTACATCAGTACGGAGCCGACATTGGATCCGAAATCACCTCGGATCCGATGTCCATAGGCTCCTATGCTATCGGGGGTTGGATCGGCTCGGATCGGCTCGGATTCGATGCTGTCCGATTTCATTCTCGGACACAAAATCGCAGCAGGCCTAAGAATCAATGTAATATTGCCATGTTTCAGGGCATTTCTGGGAGCTCTGAAACACATTGGCTAATAAATCAATATCACATTCACCCTTTGATCTATCGTGGAATACGGCAGCACGGTTTTTAACCCTTCATCCTCTCTACTTTAATTTTCTGAAATAATGACCTTTTGGTTTTCATTGGCTATAAGCCATAATTATCAACATTTACAGAAATAAACACTTGAAATAGATCACTCTGTAATGACTCCATATAATATATGCGTTTCATTTTATGTATTGAATTACAGAAATACATTAACTTTTTGATGATATTCTTACTCATTGAGATGCACTAATATACATTGATAATTATTCTTCCAGTTGGTATATTATTGTAGTATAATTTATTTTACATTGGAAATATGATGCTCTGGTCAATTATTAGAAGTCATGAAATCCAATAACTGGAAACATCTGATGACAAATCAGTTTTCGAATATATAGACTTTAATGGGGTTCATCAGGGTTCTGACATTTTGACAGTAAGGTTGTACGCACACGTTGCATTTTTTATGCGTTTTTCCAGTGCAGAAATGTCACAAAACCTGTCAGCAAAGTGAATGACAATCTTATAGTCTCATGCACATGTTGAGTATTTTATTGCAGATTTGGTGCAAATTTAAAACTGCAGCATCAATTCTTTTAGCATTTTTCCTGCGTATTTCACCCAGAGTAATGAATGGCAAACATCTGCACCAAAAAATGCATCCAAAATGCTGCATGTTTTTGCTGATGCATTTTTCCTGCCAAAAGATGCAGAAATTTCTGCACAAACCCTTAACGTGATGCTCCAGATTGTGTGACTATTTCCATCAAGGATACTCGGAGGTCAATGGAAACTTGATGGAAGTACCTGGTGCAGATTACTCTTCATGGCAGTGCACAAAATATACACTGAAGAGCTCGAATCAAAGCAAAACACTTTATCAATAAAAGTAACAACATAACAAGTCTTCTATCATACACCGTAAAGAGAATCCAATCACCAATTATTATTTGGTTACTGTGTTACACTTACATCTCAGCTTGTGTTTACGACAAGAATTAATGTTCTCCTCATCCATATGCCCACCTATGGGGCGGAAATAGGACATAATTATGAGGAATTGCTCAAAGTTTATTTCACTTTCATACCCATGAGTTCCTGTGTGTAGATTCCTGCAAACAAACAACAAATGATAAGACATGATTAGAAGGTAACAGCAATTAGAAGGGTACAGCAATGCCACACAATGAGGGCACAGCAGGACGGGACGGAATCTGCCTTAATTGGAATAGCAAATCCATTGAGAGCATACTTTTATTAGTCTGCGGCCTCTGGATCTAGGCCTGGTGTCGCTAAACTGCAACATGGAAAATGTGGTTAATTATTAATTTGGGTCAAAGCCACAGATCAGCTCTAAGTGAAGAAAAATGTATTGAAAATGCCTCTAAATGGTTCCGTCTTATTACACTTGGGCACAGAATCGTGACACCATTGGGCGATTTATTTATATTTTATTCTTTTGCCATTCATGACATATGTGAAGTACATGAGAGGAACAATGCCATAAATCAATGTCTATGCACTAATATGGTTATCAGATATCTCAGCAGCCTGATAGAGAGGAAAGTAATATGCTGAGGAATATTTACTGTATTATCATGGATTAATATGGATATCCTGTGCGTGACTAAATCCATTCTCTCATATTCTCTGACTGCTGCACACTTCCAAACTATCTGAGATTATTGCCTATGACAATACAGTCTATGCTGAATGGATGTGAACAGG
The DNA here is from genome assembly GCA_033576535.1 of Allobates femoralis. NCBI lineage: Eukaryota > Metazoa > Chordata > Amphibia > Anura > Aromobatidae > Allobates > Allobates femoralis. Next base: position 696,840,627 of record JARQOC010000003.1, on the reverse strand, counting down.
TTGACAACAGGTAATGATTTCTAGTATTTCTTAGGCGGCCGTCAGACCGTTCAATATCGCTAGCGATATTGTTAGCGATCACGTGCACGCGCGATCGCTAACAATATCGTTCACATCATTGGTGAGCTGTCACACAGACAGACTCACCAGCGATGTGGAGCAGCGAGATCGCTGGTAACTATGGTACACATCGGGTTACTAGGCGCCGCGCGGCGCTTAGTAACCCGACATTTACCATAGATACCATCTCCCAGCATAGGCTGTGCCGCTGGGAGATCGTTCATTGTGGTGTCACACACCACGATGAAGCAGATTGAAGAAGCGTTTATCGCTTGATATGAGCTCCGGCTCCCATATCTGCGATGTCACGATCAAGCGATTTTACATTGTAAAATCGCTTGATCGCACGCAGCGATGCACAAACGATATCGCTTAAGCGATCAAAAAGCAGATCGCTTAAACGATATCGTTCAAGATATTGCACCATGTGACGGCCGCCTTAAGGCCACGTCTCACGCTTCAATGATCGAATGTTCTGATCAACGATCCGACTTGATTTAGATCGCTTGAACTTCGTTCAATGAACGCTAGTGAAATGTCACATGTATAGATATTGTTAACGACGCAGCAACGATTCAGCGACAAGTGAACGATACTTGTGGTCGTTAGATCGCCTACGTCCTTCAGTACAGAATAGGCGAGGTCGATAACGACATCGTTATTGAGGTGTCACACACACCCATGCTGCAGGTTGGATGAATGATCATTGTTTGGGTTTAGGTCCGGTTCAAAAACCTCCGAAGAACTATCTGCCCGATTATTGTTGATCGTTTGTATATGTCACACTAAACGACATTGTTACGACGTCGTTTGAACGACTGAAAAACCATGACGTTTCAACGATATCGTTAACGATATCGTACCGTAAAACGGGCCCTTTAAAGAAAAAAAATCAATTAGCAAGACTTCACCCCGTACACCTTTTATATGAGCAGTTAGCTCTTTCAAAGACAAGTCCAGCAATGCCTTTTACATGGTTGCTTCATTGTTCAGTAACTGAGAAAACAGCGATGGACTTGCTATGTGAGACTAAAGAGTGTTTTGAACATAATAAGGCTCAGCCACTCCAGCTCTATTTCCCAGCCTCTATACTGACTGTCAAGTAGGAGAAGTTGGCACTGAGTGGGAAATAGAGCTGAAGTGACAGAGGTTTCAGATCTATAGTCATTCAGCTTCATTTGCATATCATTTCATATGCTGATTTTTCAGTATTTAAAGAATGGACTGGTCATGTAAAGATATTGCTGAACTCATCTTTGAAAGTACTAAATGCACATATAAATAATTTGAGGGGTGAAATCAGATTTCCTTTAAAGTATTTTTTGTAGGCCATGATAAACATAGTTATAAAAGTGAAATTGATTACATAAGTAAACAGAAAATCAATGACATTTGGAAATAGAGCTGGAATGACAAATGATTCAGAGCTACCATAGTCTTCAGCCTAAGGCTGGCGGATGGAAGCTCTCTGCCATCCAGTTTCTATCTGTCCGGGACAATCCGGGAGAATTCAGAATTCTCTCACGGACACAAAAACGTTGCTTGCAGCATTTTTGTGTCCGAGAGGAGGTGGGCACTGAAACGCGTAGGAGGAGAATAAAAGAAGGATTGGATCAAACATCTCTTATGGGTTTTCTTTGATGTGAATGAACCCGGCAGCGCGGACCGGAGTACACCTTCCTTCCCTGAATTTCTTGGTACATCTCCACGTGAGTGGAGCCGGTGGAAGTCCAGCAGCAGCCATCAGGATATTATCCTATGAGCCTTCAAGCCAGTTGTGGGTCACACAACTGGAATAGGTGAGTGAATTGCCTTTTTCACCACTATACGAACTAGTGTCTAGTGATAAGGGCACTATTGCGCCTCTTGTCCCCCTCCCCTCTCTCTTTTATCATAATTACTAGCATATATTAGAGAGATCATTCAAGACTTGCACATGACACAGATCAGACTTCTTACCTTCTGTCAAAAAAAGCATTTTTGATTTTGTCTCTAATAGGATTCAGTTTCAAGTCTGGAACCTTTTCAAAATCTCTGTTACTGGAAAAAATACAAAAGAAAAGCACTATGTTTAATTCGATATATAATAATATAAAATGAACATTAAGGGAAATTAATCCACAGTAAATTGTATGCCCGATTGATTAATAGACCCACATAATTGTCTTAAAATAGTGCTAGTGGTATATAAGGGACAGAGGAGTGTTTATCAATATACCAGACCAGGGCCGGCTCCAGGTTTTTGTGCACTGGCTCTCTTCCCCGCCCCTTTCTTGACAGGAGGACTCTGTGCGCTGGGTATCCTCCACTGACAGGAGGCCCCTGTGCACTGGCTCTCCTCCCATGAGTGGAGGACCCTGTGCACTGACTCTCCTCCCCTGACAGGAAACCCCTGTGTGCTGGCTCGCCTTCCCCGACAGGTGGCCCCTAGGCACTAACTCTCCTTCCCTGACAGGAGGCCCATGTGCGCTGGCTCTCCTTCCCTGACAGGAGAACCCTGTGCACTGGCTCTCCTCCCCTGACAGGAGGCCCATGCGCTGGCTCTCCTCCCCTGACAGCAGATCTGTGTTACTATCCCCGGCAGTGACCAGTGACTCCACCCACAGGTGGCACTGATCTCTTCCTCCTTCCTATAGTGTCGCCAGCAGTCGGAAGCTGCACTCATCACATAGCGCAGGAGTGCAGAAGCACTGCAAAGTCAGGGGACACTGTCTGGCAAGCGTCGTGCATAGTGTCTCCATCAGCGAGTGGGCCCCCCCAGACATCCATGGCCCCAGGACTTGCCCTAGTGTGCTGGGTGCTGATGTTGACCCTGTACTAGACTCATAAACCATGTGCCCGAGACGTTAATGCATTTGCACTTTTATTGCAGTTTGTCTAGTTTTTAATGTTTTTTTCTCTTGTTTATCATTATCATCAGACTCTCACCTACTCTGGGTTCCCACAGTTTCAAAAGGAACCTGAAGACCCATCTCTTCCGACAAGCCTACAACCTGCAGTGTTTCCTAGTCAACTAAACCATCAGATGACCGGCTCTACCCTCTCCTAGTGTATCCTCACCCATCCCTTGTAGACTGAGCCCTCATGGGCAGGATCCTCTCTCTTCCGGTACCTGTCTGTGTCTCGTACTGTTAATAACTATTGTATCTTTCTATGTATGCCCCTTTTTCACATGTAAAGCCCCTTGGAAAAAATGGCACTAGATTAATAAATAATAATATTTTGTGCCCAATTCTTCTTTTAATCTGTGCCTTTTTTTAAAGTTTATTTTATATATTAACCTTTTTAAATGTCTGCATTGTGGCCAGAGTTTAGGGTTTCCATAAATTTTACCCTGATTTGTCATTTGCAATCAATTGAAAAGTGGCACATTTGACATAAATGTACTCTATGCACCACTGGAGTGATTTTTATACACTAGTTATTTTGGTATATTTTTTGTGCCATTTTGCGAAAATGTCAAACCTTCTGCACTAAATAACTGCAAAAAAGTTTAAAGATGCAAAATTAAGCCAATTTTTAACTTTGACAAAAATGATGAACCGTGCACACTATTGTGATTAATTTGGAGCAAAAAACGTCAGCAAATACCACAAGATGAAAAAAATTGTCAAATAATACATCTTTCCCTATGGCTAGGGTCACATTTGCAATTGCAATTGCAGATCCTGATCTGGTTTTGAGCATGAAAAATGCTCAAAACCGGATCTGGATCCGCACCTTAGGCAGCAATACAAAAACCGTATCGCCTCAACAGCATTGCGTTTCCTGGATCCGGTTTTCCGATGTGCCGTAAAAATCATGCAAGCAACGTTTTTCGGACAGGTTTCTAATCTGTTTCCAAATTTCAATTGGAAACCGCAAATGTGAGTGGAGCCGGGTACGGTAACTGGATCGGGTACCGCAATACACATGAATGGCAGTATTGCCACAATCTATTCCGATGGCTCCGGACTCACCCGGATGGAAGTGTATTGGCGTCCGGTTTTGTGCTGTCCGGGTGGATCCGGGTGAATCCGTTTTCAGTCCATGGAATCAAAAGGATCATGGATGATTCCTGTAGTCCCTTGCAAAAATCGGACAAAACCGGATTTTCCCGGATTCACCCGATCCGGGACAATTCGATTTTAACCGATTTAATTCCTGGACAACAAAAAGCATGGTGGGAAGCCGGGGAACGTTTGTATTACCACAATGTCTACTGCATCCGACAACTGGATGCCACATTATGTAGCAATCCGGTTACCGCATGCGGATTTAAGGACACACTTGAAGAGCAAAATTAGTCTGAAGGGACATGAGATTAACGCATCCGGAACTGGATGCGGTAACCGCATTTTGCCTTCTAAATGTGACCCTAGCCTACTTGTCTAGTATATTATATCAGCCCTTCTAGTAGACTTAGGCTATGGTCACATTTGTGTTTTGACCCTAGCATGACACAAGTGCTAAATACTTAGAAATTTCAGTGCATAGTGTTAACGCTATGTGCTGCCAGGCAATGGAGCCCCATAGTAACCCGCTGTTTACCTTAGCAACCAGCCACACACAAAGCTCCAGGATGTGCACTTTTCAACAACGCACAGGAGAAAGCTGCAGGACACGTTTCCTGTGCGCTCAGCTAAAGCACACATCCTGGAGCTTTGTGTGTGGACAGCTGCTAAGGTAAACAGCGGGTTACTATGGGTCTCCAATGCCTGGCGGCAGCCCATAGCGTTAACGCTATGGGCTGAGCTGAAACCTTCTAAGTATTTAGCGCTTGCGTCATGCTGGGGTCACAACGCAAATGTGACCCTAGGCTTACAGTATTATTTGTGTTGTTCAGCTACTAGTAGTAAGGACCTACCAATATGGCTACAATGTGCTGGTCCTACATAGGGCAATATATTAAGCTGAAAGATTCACTTGAGGCTATGTTGACAGAGGCTATCTCATAAATGAAGCATCTTTGAAATCTACCCTTACTTAAAGATATACTATCATGTCATGTTTACACCTATAAAAACCTATATGTCTGTATGGTTACAAAATGAAAACCGGTTGTTCTGAAGTACAAGTGCAAGTAGTTGAAGATGACAGATGGAAGTCTGACTGAAGGATCACACTACCAAGGATTGTTTGCAGTCTGATATTATGGAGATACATTCTCTGCGCTGGAGCTAGAAACACAAAATGGTAGGATATTTGTGTTACAGACTATTTGTAAGTTTGCTTTCTTTCATTTTAGATACATTAGCACAGCAAAAAATTGCTAGTGAACGCTGATGCAATCTTTAGGCTATGTGCTGATGCTGCAATTTCCAGCGTTTTTCTGCCGGGATTTTCCTGTGGTTTTCTTTGGCATATTTTTGACAAATCTGTACTGCACATTACCTGCAAAGTGTATAGGAAATTAAAAGTGCTGTGTACATACTGTGGATTTTCCCGTGGCGAAAATGGTGCGCATTTTACCATGGAAAAATCTGCAGCAGTCAATTCTTTCAGCGTATATTGCAACGATTTTCAGCCAAAGCTCCTAAACACGCAGCAAATATGCAGCACTGTTCACACAGTGAGTATTTGCTACATATTTAACATGAATTTTGCCCTGATGACATAGGATTCTGTATTTGTGGTCACCACACAGGTACAGCAGGCAAGTATGGGCTGCCAACCACCCCCAGCTGGCAGGAGAACCCTTTTATTAAAATTATTTCTTAAAATAATTAAAAAAAATGATATAGGGCTGTGCCGTATTTTGGTTTCCAGCCAGATTAAACTAGGCAGCTGGGGCCTGGAATCCTCAGTGTGGGGATGCCCATGCATTCTGGCTCCCCATGTTGTGAATTGTAGCCTGCAGCCACCCCAGAAAATGGCACATTCATTAGAAGCGCCGTTTCCTGGTACTGTACCCGACTCTTCCAGCTGACCTGTGGGTTGGCAGACTGGGTAATAAGGGGTTAATGCCAGCTGAGTATTACCAGCTGGCACTAAGCCCGAGCTTCATAATGTCGAGTCAATGTTATTTGGTACTGTCCTTAAAACTCAGGAAGGTCATACAAAATACTAGATGTAGTAGTTTTTGATGTGGGTGTATTCATTTTTGGATCAACTAATTTGAGTAAATCAACATTTACATGTACAGTATTTAGTCAGTATTTGACCTCAATATTTGTTATCCAAAATCAGGAGCGACACAACACAGGATAAAAGTAATAGAAACATCACCCCTTCTCAATTTTTCATCTAATCCTGATTTTGGTTACTAATACTGAGGTAAAATACTCACCAATCACTAAATGTGTAAGCATGGACTAAAACTGAAGATTTTATCATAACAGTTATAATATTAACCTTCCTTTCATGTCATGGGTAAAAATATGAAACTACATCTTGCCATTTTGGGAAATTACTCTTGTTCTCAGGAGGATTATGCATGGAAAATCCCCCACGGCTTTCTAGCAGCAACATTTATACCTGCGATGACTAGCTCCAGTGTATAACCTAATAATCAGTATAAATTACTCTTGTGTTCAGTAAGATATTACGGTAATTAAAATCTTACTTTTTCTTTCTTTCTTTTTTCCCATTCTTCTTCAGTACCTTGGTAACACCAACAGATTGATTTATAGAGGTGCCAATAGTTAAATCCCCTCCTGATTTTATATTGATAGCCACAGTCCAACAATTTTGAACCATTTTTGTTATAGACCATTAACTAGACATGTGGAGTGCTCAGCTCCCTTTAAAAACTTCAAAGATTTTTTCAACATAAATGAATTTTGCACTTACTCCACCTGAATATGTGTCAATGATGCATACATGCATAGAGCCACGAGAACCGGTTGGACTCTCAACTTATTGTACAAGTTACTTTCTATTTTTCAACTGTGAACTATTGCACTAATGTGGGGGAATGTCAAGAACTTTGTTCAACAAATATTTCAAGAATTATAACTATACAGCTCAATAACTAAATACACCCTGGAGTTGTAAGTCAAATACCATGTCCTTGACAATCAGACACTGTTAATTCACATTCCCACTACTCCGAACAATTCAACCTATTTTCGAAAGGCCAAAGCACGGTGACTTTTTTGAGCAAAGCTGAAAAAGAACGATAGGGCTATGTGTAAACAAAATTCTGTCAACCCTTCTGATGTTCATTTGTAAGGAACCAAACATTAAAAACTTCACGTCTTCATATGAAATCAGAGGACAGCAAAAGCTTCATGTTACAATCCTAACAGGAACATAGAGCAGTAATATGCCAATATCTGCAAACCAAAAAATACTTAAACTGATTAAATTGCTAGTAAATGAATGATGCATAGTTTATGAGATAGTAACATTTAAACTGCTGCACGGTTCTTTATTGGTGTGAATGGGTTACTCCATGCAGTGTGAAATCAGTATTACCGTATATACTCGTGTATAAGCCGAGTTTTTACAGCCCAAAAATTGGGCTGAAAAGTCTCCCCCATTGCTTATACAGGGTCAATTTCCGTATGGTGGGCTGTGTCAGCTGGGAAGGCTGAGAGCAGTGGGAGTAGCTGAATGAACGCCGTCACTGGCGCTATTACATATGCACTAGCGTGCATATAATTATATAGCCCCCACAAATGCTGGCACATTGCCATTGCTTGTAAGGCTGCTATTCTATAGACATACATCCTCTTATGCGCTGCAATATCTCCGGCCGTCCTCCATAGCATCAAAGGGTCATGTACTGGAGTGCATGAGTTCATCGCTATGCGACGGCGGACCCGATGCATGGAGGAGGAGCACGAGTGCACCTGCTCGCGCATGAATACAGAGATTGCTAAATAGCGGTGGGGCTTACAAGCAGGGCAAGTCTAGATTGGGGGTGCCTGTAACACTTTGGCTGGGCTGACTGTATACCACCATTGGGATGGCTAGCTGAATATTACCACTAGGGCTGGGGCTGCTGTATATACCACTCACGAGGCTGGGGCTGCTGTATATCCAACACTGGGGCTGCCTGTATATACCAGTCTGGGGGGGGGCCCAGCCTGTATATAACAAAATGGCAGGGAACTGCTTATATACCACCTTTGGGCTGGGGCTTCCTTATATACCACCACTGTTGTTGGGGGCCTGGGGGATATTACCCACCACGGTACCTGTATATACAACCATGGGCTGGCTGCCTGTTATATACCCACTGGGCAGGGTTATGTTAATACACCTGGGGCTGGCTGACTGTCTAATCCACCTATGGATAGTGTGCCTGTTATCCACCATGGGTTGGCTGCCTTATCACCACTGGGGCTGGGGCTGCTTGTATATACCACCACTGGGGCTGGGGCTGCCTGTATATACCACCACTGGGGCTGGGGCTGCCTGTATATACCACCACTGGGGCTGCCTGTATATACCACCACTGAGGCTGGGGCTGCTGTATACTACGACTGGGGAGGCTGCTGTATACTACCACAGGGGGGACTGCTGTATACTACCATTGGGGAGGCTGCTGTATACTACCACTGGGGAGGCTGCTGTATACTACCACAGGGGTGACTGCTGTATACTACCACTGAGAAGGCTGCTGTATACTACCACAGGGGGAGTCTGCTGTATACTACCACAGGGGGAGACTGCTGTATACTACCACAGGGGGAGACTGCTGTATACTACCACAGGGGGAGACTGCTGTATACTACCACAGGGGGAGACTGATGTATACTACCACAGGGGAGACTGCTGTATACTACCACAGGGGGAGACTGCTGTATACTACCACAGGGGGAGACTGCTGTATACTACCACAGGGGGAGACTGCTGTATACTACCACAGGGGGAGGCTGCTGTATGCTGCCACAGGAGGAGGCTGCTGTATACTACCACAGGGGGAGGCTGCTGTATACTACCACAGGGGGAGGCTGCTGTATACTTCCACTGGGGAGGCTGCTGTATACTACCACGGGAACTGTGCTGTATATACACTGGAGGCCTGATATCTGCGAGGCAGACGTATACTAAATTGGGGCTGTAACTGTGCTGTCCACCTGTTATCACGATCAAAAAGGTTTACGCCAGGTTTTTTGGGGCAAATAGGGGTCGGTCTTATACACGGGTCGTTAACACAGTATTACGGTAGTTTGATCTCACAACTCTCTGCTAATTAGCGCACCAAGGGAACAGGAACATGATTGAAATAATTAACAATCTAATGAAGATTAGTCCAATTTCTCTTAATGAGCTGTAACTTGTTAAACATTAAGCAGAGGATAAAATGCTCATGATTAAATAACAAGTCCTGGTATTACAGTGTATTCCTACGTAGCGGTTAATCCCTTGATGACAACATGGGAATACATTGTATGGGATTGTAAAGGCACTTTCTATAGGAAATAACATTTTGCTGCAATTATTGGGTAACTTACATCAAAAGGCATAATGGTAGTATGGTTTACATTAATGGAATTCGGCATGTAGAAAAGTGTTGTACGACCAGTAATTATTTATGAATCTCCTAAAATTTGTAGTCTAAAGAAAAGTCATAAAATTCCTTCAGTCTTTTCTGTGTAATGCAGGACAGATGATTAGATGATGGTACATATCAGGGAGTAATCGCACGTGGCAGAGGTAATAGGTAGGGCTGTATTATCCATTAGGCACTGTAGGGCACATGCCTGAGATACCAGGTTGAAGGGGGGCGGCCAGCATAAAGATTTAAAAAAAAAAAAATGTCAAGAAGAAAACATTTTTTCTCACAGCAGACAACGAGCAATTTTGGAGCTGGAGGGACGAGGGAACGAGTGGAGTCACTTTTGGAGGATCACAGCGGAATTTTTCAGGTGCCGCATGTGGCTATTGTATTAGGAAATAGAAATGACAGGTATTTCAGGAATCAGTGCATGTGTACAGAACAAAAATGGAATCTGCAGAACAACTGTGATACCATCTAGGGTTGTAGAAGAAAATAATGATCTATAAAAGATGTCACAACAACGCACTGTCAATCGTCGACAATTGCTGCCTACCGGTTATATGGAGCCGATCGCAGTTATTTAATAGCATGTGAATGCAGACTTCTCAATCCACATAGCATGATCAATGTGGCTGTTTGGATTCTCCTATACTTCGTATTCGTATACTTGTAATGTCAAATACAGACAGCAGATGGGATGCCAATCCGTGTGCTGTATGTGTTTTTTCCAACCTATAGACATGTCTTGGCCCTTCTCATCCATGATACAGTAAGAAAAAAGAAAAAACGTAAATATCTCTTGAGTTTCAGATGGATAAATAAACCAGTTGTATCCATGAAGAACATGGACATCTAAATGGGGCCTTAGTCTAACTAGGCAGTAGGAGGCTTGACCACTTATAGTGCCTAGGGCAGCATGAAGGCCAAATACGGCCTTGGTGCTAGGTGTGGAAAACACCAACAGAAGAACCTGGCAAGAACTGTTTATGGGACATTCGGCAGCTAGCGATAAACATCCTCATTCTGGGCTGTGCAAGAATCGCACATGGTAATGGACATATAGAATCCAATATGAAAAGAACATTGCCCAAACCTGTCCAAGAAATTTACAGTAATTGTGAGACAGGGAAGGAAATTAATTTCGCTTCTTATATTTGTATTATCACAGCAGCATAACTGACTCAAGCTGCATTTATACAGAAAGATTATCAGGAATGAGTTGTAATGTACAATAATTAGATCTGCCTCTTTAAGAAAACTAGGTCTGGTGTATCAATGGTAAGGAGAAGAAGGAGGTGGGAAGTTAAGTTTTAGTTTCACTTTGAAGCATGCTGCTGAAAAGACTGTTCTGTTATATGATGGAGAACGATGGAAGACAATAATAAAGTACAGTTAAAGTTTACTCTTGTGAATGCTTCATATCGTGTGGATATTACAACTGGCGACGAGGATGGGATATAACCACCGGCTGCTGTGAGTACTGATCACTGTTTACTGCTTCACACACCAGCATCACTGAGAGACTCCATCATGGCTGAATACTTACACAGCTTCCCAGTTTGATATGACTGATGCTACTAATCTCTCCCATAACTGGAGAAAATGGCAAAGAGATTTGAGAACTTTCTAGAAGCCGTGGACTTAAAAGAGGAGAAACGAAAAAAGGCTGTGCTCTTACATTGTGCAGGTTCAGGAGTCTATGATGTATACAGCACATTACCTGCAGCCGAGACAGACACATACAGCAATTGCACCAAAGCTCTCACTGACTACTTCAATCCCAAACAAAATATCAGATATGAAAGATACAAATTCAGAATTGCTAAGCAGCTCCCAGAAGAATCCATAGACACCTATGTCACCCGGCTGAGAGAGCTGGAACATGGATGTGCTTTCACTGATGTAGATGATGAAATTCTAACCCAAGTAATTGTCACCTGCTCATCCAATAACATAAGGTGTAAAGCTCTGCAGCAGGATCTCTCTCTACATGATTTACTCAAAATGGCCCGTGCTATAGAAACAGCAGATCATCAGGCACTGCAATGAGATTGGGGATAATTTACATGTGCATAATCTCAAGCATAAAAGTACACAAGAGAAGCAAACCCCGAAACAGAGGAAATGCTATAGATGTGGACAGGATTTCCCTCACCACCTGAACAAATGTCCAGCTATAGGACAGACATGCAGTAAATGTTTAAAAGGGAATCATTTTGCAGCTGTCTGCAGGTCAGCCCAGTACAAGTCTTCTCTGCCTCTGACAAAGCCCGCAAGTATAAAAATGGTAAATCAGGACACAGAAGAAATATCTGGGGTGGAAAACTATGTGTTCACCACCTTTTGCCACTGGCTCCGTGCAGTCTCCCCGCATCACACTCCCAATCTGCAACACCAATATCAACTTTACAATAGATACGGGTGCTTCAGTGGATATTATAGACAGCACTGCATATGAACAATTGAAAAATAAGCCAGTTTTACAGCAAGTGAATACTAAAATCTTCCCATATGGATCTACAACACCTCTAGCTACAAGAGGACAATTTGACACGGAAATCAGCTGTAAAGAAAACAGGCATAAAACCACTTTTCACACATTACAAGGATCGGGAGGCTGTCTTCTCAGCTATCACACTGCATTGAAGCTAGGTCTCATCCAGATTATTCATACCATAACTATACCGGCAGATATGGATGTACAGGCCATGGTAAACAGTTTTCCCTCCTTGTTTAGTGGTTTGGAGAAATTAAAGGACTCTCAAGTACATCTTCATGTGGACGACAGCATTCGTCCGGTAGCCCAACCACATAGACGCATTCCTTTTCACCTGAGAAAGAAGGTAGAAAAAGAACTTTAATTCCTCATGGATGAGGATGTCATTGAAACTGTTACTGGTCCCACTCCGTGGGTCTCTCCACTTGTGGTAGTTCCAAAACCAAAGGCTCCTGAGCAGGTGAGACTGTGTGTTGACATGCGCCTACCCAACACCGCTATCCAGAGAGAAAGACATATCTCACCCACGATTGATGACATCATTCATTTATTAAATGGATTGACCGTCTTTTCAAAGCTCGACCTCAATAAAGGCTATCACCAATTAGAACTGAGTCCAGAATCCAGATACTTAACAACATTTTCCACACATGTGGGCTCCAGAAGATATAAAAGATTGACTTTTGGAGTCTGCCCAGCAGCAGAAATTTTTCAGGATGCGATAAGGAGCGTCATTCAACACATTCCAAATGCCTTTAATTACAGTGATGACATACTGGTTTTTGGTAAAACTCAAGCTGAACATAATCGTGCTCTATACAACATCTTCGAATGCCTGCTCTCTGCTGGACTCACTTTAAAGGGAACCTGTCACCTAATCTATGGCCCCTAAACTATCACTACCTGCCCCTACAGACCCTAACTAGCTCCCTAACCATCCCTGCCTGACCTAATATGGCTTTATATAAGGTGAATAAAACACTTTATAAACTTACATGATCAGTGGCAGTGGGGCGTTCCTGACAGTAGGGCGGGGTCCCCAGAGCCGCGCTCCCCCCGCCTCGCTCCCTTCCTAATGCCCTAATGGGCGGCATTATCGATTTGAAGAGCGGGGGAGCCCATTGGAATCTTCCCGCCCCGCTCTTCATGACGCGGCCGGAGACCGCGTCATTTCCGGGTCCACGCATGCGTAGTGCGCCGGGTGAAGCCGACCGGAATCGCAGCGTCGCTAGGCAACGACCGGCGTCTTCGGAAGGTGAGTATCGGCGGCCCCCTCCCTCCCAAACCAGCACATATATATGTGTGTGTAATCCACATGTACATATGGATTACACACACACATATATACATTCACTTTGATTAGGCACATTTCATATGTGCATATGTGCATCTATATATATATATATATATATATATATATATATAGATGCACATATATATAGTTAGATTATATATGTGTGTGTGTGCATGTATATATATATGTGTGTGTGTGTGTGTGCATGTATATATATATGTGTGTGTGTGTGTGTGCATGTATATATATATGTGTGTGTGTGTGTGCATGTATATATGTGTGTTTGTGTGTGTGTGCATGTATATATATGTGTGTGTGTGTGTGTGTGCATGTATAATATGTGTGTGTGTGTGTGTACATGTATATATATGTGTGTGTGTATGTATATATCTGTGTGTGTGTGCATGTATATATATGTGTGTGTGCATGTATATATGTGTGTGTGTGCATGTATATATCTGTGTGTGTGTGCATGTATATATATGTGTGTGTGTGTGTGCATGTATATATCTGTGTGTGTGTGCATGTATATATATGTGTGTGTGTGTGTGCATGTATATATCTGTGTGTGTGTGCATGTATATATATATGTGTGTGTGTGTGCATGTATATATATATATATATATGTGTGTGTGTGTGCATGTATATATCTTGTGTGTGTGTGCATGTATATAATATGTGTGTGTGTGTGTGTGTGCATGTATATATATATATGTGTGTGTGTGCCTGTATATATATATATGTGTGTGTGTGCATGTGTATATATATATATGTGTGTGTGTGCATGTATATATATATGTGTGTGTGTGTGTGTGTGTGTGCATGTATATATCTGTGTGTGTGTGCATGTATATATATATGTGTGTGTGTGTGTGTGTGCATGTGTATATATATGTGTGTGTGTATGTATATGTGTGTGTGTGTGTGCATGTATATATCTGTGTGTGTGTGCATGTATATATATATGTGTGTGTGTGTGTGTGCATGTGTATATATATGTGTGTGTGTATGAATATGTGTGTGTGTGTGTGCATGTATATATATATATATATGTGTGTGTGTGTGCATGTATATATATATATGTGTGTGTGTGTGCACACATATATATATATAATATATATATGCACACACACAAATATATATATTTATATTTGCATGTATATGTGCACACATATATATAATATAATCTAACTATATATATATATACACATATATATATATGTGTATATATATAGTTAGATAGATTTTATATATATATATATATATAATCCAATATCTATTGTATGTATACAGAGTATATATACATGGTGTATCAAAAAAAAAGTGGGTCAGGGAGCAGCATAAACATGCTACATGGTGTATCTATAGATATGGTGGATATATATATATATATATATATATACACACCTAAGTGTATAGATGCATCATATCTCTAGATGCGTCATATATATACTGTATATATAAAGTGGATGCAGCTAATATATAGTGTGTATATATATATATATATATATATATATGATCCATCTACTGTATATATACAGTATATATATATGGTGCATCTATAGATATGATGAATCTATATATATATATACACAAGTGTATAGATGCATGACATAAATACTGTATATATACAGTAGATGCATTGTATATATTATATATAGATATACACTATATATATAATATATATAGATGCATACACTGTATATATGCAGTATATATATGATCCATCTATACACGTGTGTGTGTGTGTGTGTGTGTGTATATATATATATATATATCTACTTATATAATCCGCAGTTGGGAATTCGGGCGTTGTCGCCGAATCCCAACATGCTTTGCGGGACTGCGAGTGATGACGCGCAGCGTCATCACGAGCCGCAGACCCGCACCACTGTAAAAAAAAAAAGTTAATGCTCACCTCTCCCCGAGCCCCCGCCGTCTCCTGCCGTCTTCCTCCAAGCTTCCGGTGGCTGCCGCAGGCTCCGAGTGTCTGCAGAGCTCTTCTATTGCAGTTCAAGGACCTGTGGTGATGTCACAGTCACGTGACACCAGGTTACTCCATGGTAACCTGGTGTCACGTGACTGTGACATCACCGCAGGTCCTGAACTGCACTAGAACAGCTCTGCACACACTGGGAGCCTGCGGCAGCCACCGGAACCTTGGAGGAAGACGGCAGGAGACGGCGGGGGCTCAGGGAGAGGTGAGCATTAACTTTTTTTTTTTTTTTTTAACCCCTGCCTTCCTGTTTGGAGACCTTTTACTGTACTGAGCATGCTCAGTACAGTAAATGTCTCCTCCAGCCTTACAGCCTCCCCATCGTCACTGCCTCCTCCAGCCTCAGTCTCCTCCAGCCTCACAGTCTCCTCCAGCCTCACAGCCTCCCCATCCTCACAGCCTCCTACAGCCTCCTCCAGCCTCACAGCCTCCCCATCCTCACAGCCTCACAGCCTCCTACAGCCTCACACCCTCCTCAAGCCTCACAGCCTCCCCATCCTCACAGCCTCCTCCAGCCTCACAGCCTCCTCCAGCCTCACAGCCTCCCCATCCTCACAGCCTCCTCCAGCCTCACACCCTCCTCCAGCCTCACAGCCTCCTCCAGCCTCACAGCCTCCCCATCCTCACTGCCTCCTCCAGCCTCACTGTCTCCTCCAGCCTCACATCCTCCTCCAGCCTCACAGCCTCCCCATCCTCACAGCCTCCTCCAGCCTCACAGCCTCCTCCAGCCTCACAGCCTCCCCATCCTCACAGCCTCCTCCAGCCTCACACCCTCCTCCAGCCTCACAGCCTCCCCATCCTCACAGCCTCCTCCAGCCTCACAGCCTCCTCCAGCCTCTCACCCTCCTCCATCCTCAGCCGCACTACCTGACACCGCTGCCATCCTGCCAACCGTCGGCCCCGTACCATCGCCACCGCCCTCGCGCCCTCCGCGAGGTCCATGCTACCCGGATGCCGCCGGAGCCTTCCGCCCCTCGCCACTCTCTCACCGCTGGGCTCTCAATGTCGCCATGCTGCTGGAGTAGCGGTCTACGGGCTGTGGCCGGGTGCCGGGAGCCAGGGACGTCGTCCTGTGGCCGCCAACAGCCAATGGGAGTGAGCGGACCGTGTCAGCCTGCAAAGCCTGACACGCCCCGCTCACTCCCATTGCCTGCCCCTGCAAGCGGATTGGGCGCTGTGTTGTACACACAGGACGCCCATCCCATTGCCCAGGACTTGGCGTCCTAGACCAATCGGATGACCGTCCTGTCTTTACCACACACCGCCCAATCCGCTCCTTCCGCTCAGGTCACATGTGTGACCTGAGGGCAAGAACTGATCCCTCTCTGCATCACCCAACCCGCCGCAGAGGACAATGCCGTGTGACTGGGGCTGCGATCAGCCCCAGCATGCAGCCACGTCCTGCCGCCGAGCGGTGATGTCACCCCTCCAGCCGCATCTCTCCTCACCCCTCCAGCCAGACCTCTCCTCACCCCTCCATCTGGACCTCTCCTCACCACTCCAGCCTCTGCTCTCCTCACCCCTCCAGCCTCTGCTCCCCTCACTCCTCCAGCCTCCCGCCACATCATACTCTGCTATCCACAGAGCCCCCTCTATACTCTGACACCCACAGAGCCGCCTGTATACTCTCCTACCCACACAGCCGCCTGTATACTCTGCTACCCACAGAGCTGCCTCTATACTCTGCTACCCACAGAGCCGCCTCTATACTCTGCTACCCACAGAGCCGCCTGTATACTCTCCTACCCACAGACCCGCCTGTATTCTCTGCTACCCACAGAGCCGTTTCTATATTCTGCTACCCACACAGCCGCCTCTATACTCTGCTACCCACAGAGCCTTCTCTATACTCTGCTACACACAGAGCCGCCTGTATAATCTGCTAACCACAAACCCGCCTGTATACTCTGCTACCCACAGAGCCGCCTGTATACTTTTCTACCCAGAGAGCTGCCTGTATAATCTGCTACCCTCAGAGCAGTCTGTATACTCTGCTACCCACAGACCCGCCTGTATAGTCTGCTACCCACAGAGCCCCATATATACTCTACTAGCCACTCACCCGCCTGTATACACACAATTCATTTCACCGCGCTCCCGATGCAATTGCATCGGGCCTTTTTACTAGTATATATATAATACATAGCTGTATATACAGACATACATATCAATATACACACATTATCTATGTATATATGTGCATGTGTATATATATATATACTTGTGTGTGTATATATATGTATGTATATATATTTTGTAGAGAGAGAGACTGAGGGTGAGAGGGTCTGTGAGTTTTGTGTAACGCTGGGACCTGGGTGACGCAGTAAACTTCACCTGAGGTCAGAGTTAATCCTCGTCACTCTATCTGACCTCAGGTGATCTACACTGATGTCACCCTGTTCACATCGGTAACAGAAAACTCACTCTATGTGGGTCACGCTGTGAAGTGGGAAGTTTCACAAAAAACACAAACACGTATTTTGACTCCATCTTTATTACTCCCACATACCCATCCAGGACCCTGGTAGAGGTCCGTCCTTTAGTGAAGATTCCCTAAAAATTATATTTGAAGGCTCGTGCAGTGAAGGGGGAGAGTTCATGGTCTGTGTCACCTGAGGTCGGATAAAGCAATGTGTTTCTCTGACCTCATGTGAAACTTCCCACTTCACAGCGTGACCCACATAGAGTGAGTTTTCTGTTACCGATGTGAACAGGGTGACATCAGTGTAGATCACCTGAGGTCAGATAGAGTGAAGAGGATTAACTCTGACCTCAGGTGAAGTTTACTGCGTCACCCAGGTCCCAGCGTTACACAAAACTCACAGACCCTCTCACCCTCAGTCTCTCTCTCTACAAAATATATATACATACATATATATACACACACAAGTATATATATATACACATGCACATATATACATAGATAATGTGTGTATATTGATATGTATGTCTGTATATACAGCTATGTATTATATATATATATATACACACACACACACGTGTATAGATGGATCATATATATACTGCATATATACAGTGTATGCATCTATATATATTATATATATAGTGTATATCTATATATAATATATACAATGCATCTACTGTATATATACAGTATTTATGTCATGCATCTATACACTTGTGTATATATATATAGATTCATCATATCTATAGATGCACCATATATATATACTATATATATACAGTAGATGGATCATATATATATATATATATATATATATATACACACACTATATATTAGCTGCATCCACTTTATATATACAGTATATATATGACGCATCTAGAGATATGATGCATCTATACACTTAGGTGTGTATATATATATATATATATATATATATATATATATATATATATCCACCATATCTATAGATACACCATGTATATATACTCTGTATACATACAATAGATATTGGATTATATATATATATATAAAATCTATCTAACTATATATATACACATATATATATGTGTATATATATATATATAGTTAGATATATATATATATATATTGTGTGCACATATACATGCAAATATAAATATATATATTTGTGTGTGTGCATATATATATTATATATATATATGTGTGCACACACACACATATATATATATATACATGCACACACACACACACATATATATATATACATGCACACACACACACACATATATATATATATATACATGCACACACACACACACATATATATATATATATATACATGCACACACACACACACACACACATATATACATGCACACACACATATACATGCACACACACACATATATATACACATGCACACACACACATATATATATACATGCACACACACACAGATATATACATGCACACACACACATATATATATACATGCACACACACACACATATATATATATATATACACATGCACACACACACACATATATATATACAGGCACACACACACATATATATATATACATGCACACACACACACACACACATATATATATACACACACACACACACATATATATATACATGCACACACACACAGATATATACATGCACACACACATATATATATATATATACATGCACACACACACACATATATATATACATGCACACACACACAGATATATACATGCACACACACACACATATATACATGCACACACACACAGATATATACATGCACACACACACACACATATATATACATGCACACACACAGATATATACATGCACACACACATATATATACATGCACACACACACACACATATATACATGCACACACACACACACACATATATACATGCACACACACACACATATATATACATGCAACACACACACACATATATACATGCACACACACACACACATATATATATACATGCACACACACACACATATATGTATACATGCACACACACACACACACACACATATATATATACATGCACACACACATATATATAATCTAACTATATATATGTGCATCTATATATATATATATATATATATATATATATATAGATGCACATATGAAATGTGCCTAATCAAAGTGAATGTATATATGTGTGTGTGTAATCCATATGTACATGTGGATTACACACACATATATATGTGCTGGTTTGGGAGGGAGGGGGCTGCCGATACTCAGCTTCCGAAGACGCCGGTCGTTGCCTAGCGACACTGCGATTCCGGTCGGCTTCACCCGGCGCACTACGCATGCGCGGACCCGGAAATGACGCGGTCTCCGGCCGCGTCATGAAGAGCGGGGCGGGAAGATTCCAATGGGCTCCCCCGCTCTTCAAATCGATAATGCCGCCCATTAGGGCGTTAGGAAGGGAGCGAGGCGGGGGGAGCGCGGCTCTGGGGACCCCGCCCTACTGTCAGGAACGCCCCACTGCCACTGATCATGTAAGTTTATAAAGTGTTTTATTCACCTTATATAAAGCCATATTAGGTCAGGCAGGGATGGTTAGGGAGCTAGTTAGGGTCTGTAGGGGCAGGTAGTGATAGTTTAGGGGCCATAGATTAGGTGACAGGTTCCCTTTAAACAAAGGAAAGTGCGAATTTGAAAGAGGTTCATTAGAGTTCTATGGTCACATCTTCTCGGCAAAAGGAGTACAACCTGACCCTAAGAAAGTAGAATCCATTAAAACTGCCTCAATTCCACAAACTGCCAGTGAAGTACGCTCTTTTCTTGAAATGGCAAACTACTGTGCTAGGTATATTCCAAATTTTTCAACAATCAGCAGTCCATTAAGAGAACTTACAAAGCAAAATTGTGTTTTTCAATGGTCCCAAGACTGTCAGACCTCTTTTGAAGCAATTAAAAATGAACTTTGCTCAACCACTACCATGGATTATTTTGATCCGGCACTTCGAACCAAATTAATTGTGGACGCCAGTCCCGTGGGGCTGGGTGCTATCTTAGCACAATATAAGGATAATAATCAAGATCCTCACATCATTTCTTATGCAAGTAAAAGTTTAACAAGCACTGAAAAGAAATATTCACAACCTGAAAAAGAAAGCTTGGCAGTTGTCTGGGGATGTGAACACTTTCACTTATTTCTCTATGGAGCTCCCTTCACCATTGTCACCAACCATCAAGCACTCCTTACGATCTTTGGAAATCCCAGAGCTAAAATGCCTGCACGCATTGAACGATGGGGTCTACGTCTACAGGACTATAACTACAAAATTATTGACAAACCTGGAAAATTCAGCAATCCGGCTGACTACCTTTCAAGACATCCTATGAACGATGCCTCACCTGAGCGTTCCTCCATTGAAGAATACATACGCTTCATTACAGCTCATGCAGTGCCTAAAGCACTCTCCATTGATCACTTTGTGAATGCAACAACAAGTGACAAAACGCTATGTGCTTTAATACAAATCATACAAAATCGAAGGTGGCATGAAATTCAAAAAGAAAAATTTCCCGAGTCTGAGATTGATCTGAAGGAGTTAAAACTATTCTCAAGTGTACGGGATGAATTATCAGTCACTGAAGAGCACCTCATTCTTCAAGGTACCAAACTGTTTGTACCTAAGACTTTGCGCAACTTAGTCATACAGATAGCACATGAAGGTCATCTGGGAATTGTTGGTACTAAAAAAATTACTTAGAGAAAAAGTGTGGTTCCCAAACATGGATCAATTGGTGGAAGAGAAGATTAGACATTGCTCCACCTGTCAATTCATTACTCCATCATCAAACTTAGAACCACTGCAAATGTCTCCGCTACCCACTGCTGTCTGGGAGGAAGTGGCAGTCGACATATATGGACCATTACCCAATGGCCAGTACATTCTAGTAACAATTGATGAATATTCTAGATACCCTCAAGGCAAGAAAAAGATGGGGGCGGCACAGTCAGGATCACCAATCCCACGCCAAAGGCAATTCAGTAAATCAAAAGAAAAAGTAGCGTGGAAAATGGATTGGGATCAAAGCCAGTAGAATATAAATATAAGTATAAATATCATTTTATTAGTGAAAAATCATAACAAAAACAAGATATATGGACAATGATTATCATTGTTCATATATCTTGTTTTTGTTATGATTTTTCACTAATAAAATGATATTTATACTTATATTTATATTCTACTGGCTTTGATCCCAATCCATTTTCCACGCTACTTTTTTTTTTGATTTACCGACATTCTAGATACCCTGTCATTTCTTTCATATCTTCAACATCTGCCACTAGTGTCATACCAGAACTGGATGACATATTCTCTGCGTATGGCATCCCAAGAGTGGTTAAAACAGACAATGGACCTCCGTTCAATGGCCATGTGTTTACACAATTTTCTGAATACTTGGGGTTCAGTCACAGGAAAATCACACCTTGCTGGCCGCAAGCCAATGGTATAGTAGAACGTTTCATGCGCACGATGGGGAAAAAAGTCAAGGCAGCAAGTCTGGAGCACACCCCGCTGAAACAGCCATTATACAAATTCATGCGCAATTATCGCAATACGCCACATTCTACTACTAATGCTGCTCCAGCTCATCTAATGTTCAACAGAACTCCGTGCATACGTATCCCTGACGTGACCAGTCATCCCTTACTAAGTGACTCCACTGTGCAATCAGCAGACTCTTCTAGCAAACAAGCTATGAAACGTTATGCAGACAGAAGGCGAAGGGCACAACCAAGTGCCATCAAAAAAGGGGATGTTGTCGTCGTGAGTTAAAAACCAACCAACAAGACCTCAGCTACTTATAATCCTGCACAATACAATGTTACTGATAAGAAAGGCAGCATGGTCACGGCTGAGCGAAATGGACACTTCATAACTCGAAATTCATCACATTTTAAAATCATAGCGCAAAATGATGATAAGGATCTTCCTCTGGTGGAAGACTTGGTACTCGATGGTGGAGAGGACCACCCGGAAGTGAATTCTTCAATAACGGACACACTCACTGAGCCCAGACGCTATCCAACACGAGAAAGGAGGGCTCCATCGCGGCTTATTGAAGAAGTGTAAAAGAGAAAAGAACGAAAAACATACAGAGTTCTTTTTGGTTGTTGTTTTTTTTTTTTGTTGTCTGTTTGTGTTTTTTTTGTCCTTCCGTGCCTGATTTGAATAGACTAAATAGGCCAAAACCGACATATATATTTATTGGACATTTTCACATTGTTACATTGTCAATGTATTTCTTCTAAGTCGTAAAAAAAAAAAAAAAAAAAAGAGGGGATGATGTAATGTACAATAATTAGATCTGCCTCTTTAAGAAAACTAGGTTTGGTGTATCATGGGTAAGGAGAAGAAGGAGGTGGGAATTTAAGTTTTAGTTTCACTTTGAAGCATGCTGCTGAAAAGACTGTTCTGATATATGATGGAGAAAGATGGAAGACAAGAATAAGTATAGTTAAAGTTTACTCTTGTGAATGCCTCATATCGTGTGGATATTACATGAGTGTTCTTAAAAACACTCATTTCAGAATAATCGTTTAGTATAAAACAGGATGATGGCTTGGTTTATCAGGTGATCTGTTGGTTTCCACAAAAGATTATCATCATAGATGGTTCTGTGAACATCGTTTATTTTGCGTGTTTGAACAGCCTATTAAATGACTGCTGATCTGTAAACCTTTACTAAGTGGCAATCATTTAGTGCTACCAGTCAGTCCATGAAATGGGCCCTAACAGCCAGTGGTGTTGCAAGTCTTTACCTCACTTTATCAGGTAACTGATATGATTTCACTCCAGTTCCCTGTGAAAACACACACACGTGATGTCACAGCAATTTTATTTAATAAACACTCTATGTCCCAGATAATGTAATTTTTTGAAAAACATAGTGATATGACAGTAACTAATGATTGTCTAATTTACCTAAATGAAATGCACTTGTGATTTCACAGCAGCTTACCCGAAAGAAAAATTATTTGTGATGTCACCAGTAACTTAAAGAAGACCTGTTAACCCCGTGCTGCATGGCAATCTAAATGCAGCACTGAATGCTGCATTCAGGGAAGGGGTTCCTCATGTGTCTGTGTGATGTGTACCCTGAGATATAGCCTAAGGCAAACTCACTGTTAAAATTCAGGAGGGCATTCCATGGTGCTGGAGTCAGCTCATTTCACAGGGGGCCATTCCCTCCCCCTCTGCCTCTCTGTGCCAACTCCTGCTGTGCTGTTCATGTTTTGTTCAGACAACAGGGCAGGAATCTGGGGCTGACATCAGGACAAATGATTTTCATGCTGTGTACGGCAAGATGAGTGACAGAGAGGAGGAGCCAGCACAGCAGAAGCAGCACAGAAATACGGGGAGGGAATGGCCCCCGTGAATCAAGCTGTCTCCTGCACCAGGGAATGCCCTCCTGACTTTTAACAGTGAGTTTGCCTAAGGCTATATCTCGTGGTACACAGCACACAGATGCATGGGGGACCCCTTCCCTGAATGCAGCAGACATGCTGCATTCAGTGCTGCATTTAAATTGCCATGCAGCAGGGAGGGTGACAGGTCCTCTTTAAACAGTTATCGTTCAGTCTTGGTAACTTACTAAGTTGTAGATGACAACTAGATAAGTACACTATCATTCATTGCGCTATAGAATGTTTCTCAACTTTAACAAATCAACCAGTTACATGGGTTTTTTGGTCTAAAATGACTGTGTGCTGTAAGGAATCCCCCATGTCAGAGCCAGGAACGGCAGTCACATGGCGACAAGTATGTGATATGCATACTCCATGCCAGAAACTGACTAGATGAGCACAGTCTTGCACAATGCAAATGTATTGAGGCCGCACCAATCTAATTAGGTTCTGGAAGGGAATATGCATGTTGCATAGTCACAGCCACATGACTGCCGTTTCCAGCCCTGGTAACGGAGAATCCTCACAGCGCACAGTGTGTATGATGTGAGGGTAGGTTCACATTTTTTTAACTGTACGTTTAACGCATGTGTTAAACAGATTCAAAATGACAGCAAAAGTTTCAATTTTAGCCCTATTTAAGCACATACGTTTTTGATACCTCATATCATATGCGCTACATGAGATAGACAGATAGATGATAGGATAGATACATGTCATAGGATGTTAACCTTCCTAGCGGTATTCCCGAGCCTGACTCGGGGTTAACAATCACTGCCAGAAGCGGTAACCCCGAGTCAGGCTCGGGCTTACCCGCGGTCGCGGCAGATGCGGTTAAAAAACCGCATCTGCCGCACTTGCCGTATAGCCGCCGCACTTGCGGCGCGGTTGCGGCGCGGTTGCGGTAATCGCCATAGTAAATATAGGGGGACTTGCGGCAGATGCGGCAAGTGCGGTTTTGCACTTGCGGCAGGTGCGGCCGCGGAAAAAAAACGCACTTGCCGCACCTGCCGCAAGTGCAAAACCGCACTTGCCGCATCTGCCGCAAGTCCCCCTATACTTACTATGGCGATTACCGCAACCGCGCCGCAACCGCGCCGCAAGTGCGCCGCAAGTGCGGCGGCTATGCGGCAAGTGCGGCAGATGCGGTTTTTTAACCGCATCTGCCGCGACCGCGGGTAGCCCGCTTTTAGCACAAAATTCCTGACCTAATCATACCGCCAGGGAGGCTAAATAAATAAATAAATTGAAAAAAAATGCGTGGGGGCTTTGCAGTATGTTTAAAGGGATCATGTCACCTCCAGAATGCCTCCTAAGCTACCAAAACATGTCTCTGCAGCATATTATCACTAATCTCACACTTCTTTTGTCTCCTAAAAGCATCCTGCGAAAGTGCATAAAAATGTTTTAATACTCACTCATTAATGGTTATAATTAGCAGGGGCTATATTGTTTAGTCCCTTAGGGCGTGTTGTTTTGCAGGGTCAAGGATCCACCCTCTCTCTGTCTGTGTGCTCTGCTTGTGCAGGCTTTACCCTCCCCTTCTCTATCACTCACAGAATGCAAATCATAAGGCTACTTTCACATAACGATTTTGTAAAATCCGATGCTGTCCGATATAAATCGGACAGCATCGGATTCTTCTAATGCCTGGAATCGGGTGCCAAATAGGCATCCGATTCCGACAGAAAATAGGATGCCCGCCCTCCTGTCAGATCGCTCCCTGAGAGCTGTCAGTCTCTTTCCGGTCCTCTTCTTTATCCCTGTGTCTCCCCTCTTGGCCCCCGGTCCTCCCCTCTTGGCCCCCGGTCCTCCCCTCTTATCGCCCGGTCCTCCCCTCTTGGCCCCCGGTCCTTTCCTCTTATCCCCTGTGTCTCCCCTCTTGGCCCCCGGTCCTCCCTCCTTGGCCCCCGGTCCTTTCCTCTTATCCCCTGTGTCTCCCCTCTTGGCCCCCGGTCCTCCTATGCATCCTCCTCCTCTCCTCTTGTCCTCCTCCTCTTGTCCTCCTCCTCCTCTCCTTTCTCACCTGTCCACGACTCCTGCACGGTCCCGCGCGTCTCCGGTGCCTTGCTGTTCTGTATTCTGTGCTGCCAGGACCTCTCGTGATGTCACAATCACATGACTGCCGGCTATTGGTTCCTGGCAGTCATGTGATTGTGACATCACGGCAGGTCTTATCAGCACAGTCGGCAAGATACCTGGAGACACCGGAGATGCCGGGAGACGTCGGGGGCCTCGTGGACAGGTGAGCATAGTTTTTTTTATTTTTAATTAACCCATTCATTCACTTTTGGAGCGATTTTAGTGTAGTGAGCATGCTCAGTACACTAAAATCGGTCCGAGGAGACATAGATGTTTCCTCGGACCCTGCTCCATAGGGCCCCATGTTAAATTGATCGGGTCGGATCGGATGTGCACTAAATGCCATCCGATCTGGTCCGATCCGAATCTGTCAGATTTTATTTTCGGTGCAAAAATCGGAGCAAGCTCCGATTTTTGCACCGATAAAAAAATCGGACAGATTCGGATCGGACCAGATCGGATGGCATTTAGTGCACATCCGATTCGGTCCGATGCCCATAGGGCTGCATGGGGTCCGAAAATCGGTCCGATGCTGTCCGATTTTCATCGGACAGCATCGGAAATGCTAAAATCGTTATGTGAAAGCAGCCTTAGTCTTGCCTTCAGCTCCACATCACAGCAGCACAGACAGAGAGAGGGTGGATCATTCGGGGCATGAAAATGAGCACCTAGGGAGGGCTTTGAGTCTCACAGGGGAAGCCCTGTGAGACTTATTCAGGGACAAGAAGTCTCAGATTTGTAAGTGTACATTGTTGATTATTCCAATGTTACAGAGCGCTTTTTTTTTTTTTTTTTTATATAAAAGGAGCATTAATACTGATATGTTAGGGTGCAGGGACAGGTATTAATAGGGTTGGGGGTGATTTTGAGGGTCAGGTTTCCTTTAATTCTAGTCTGATGAAAGCAGAAAGCTGCGAGCTGCCACCCTGACCTGCCTACATTTACCTTGGCTGACAAAAAAAAGTGTGGGCTCTGCCCTATTTTTAATTGCCAACCAAGGTAAAACTAGGCAGCTGAGGGTTGGTATTCTCAGTGAGGTGAAGGAACATTGTTGTACACCCCCATGCTAAAGAATAGCAGCTCGCAGCCACCCCTGAAAATGGCGTATTCATAAGAAGCGTCATTTCCAGGTGCTTTATCAGGCTCTTCCAGCGGCCCTGGTAGCGTGTGCAACGATGGGTAATAAGGGGTTAATACCAGCTTTGTTTTACCAGCTGGTATTAAGCTCTTAATGTCAGGCCAAGTTAGACTCGGACTTTAAGAATGTCAAATATAGGGTTAAACAAGACACAACACAGAGAAAAATCAATTTATTAGAAATGAAAACACAGAGACACTTAGGGTACCTTTACACGCCGCAACCGCGGCAAGAAATCTGACTGGCAGTCTGTAGCCCCGTCACCATCGCCGTGAAATTGCCTCGAAATTGCGGCGTGTAATTGGGGAATTTGTGGAACGCCCACATTCCTTTGGGGATTTGTGAAGCGGCGTCGGGAGTCTACCGGATGTTTCCCGCTGTTGGTTTGGGAACTTCCGAGACACATCGCCTTAGGTTGAGGGCGAAATTGCGGCGTGTAAAAGTGCCTTCGGCGTTCGGAGGCAACCATGAAAAATGTGCACGCGCACGTTAGATTGCCTCTTATCGCCGCCAAAAATTGCGGCGTGTAAAGGTATCCTTAGAGATGTCATCTTTATTACTCCCTCCCCACCCCTGTACCCCTCCACGATCCTCGTCTTCTCTCTTCCTGAACGGATACAGCTCTGCTACATCAGAGAGGACAAGGATGAAGAACACTTCCACTCCACCTGGTCTCTGATCATTGAATGAGTGAGCAGAGACCTGCGGTGTGGTAAGCGGTGATATCACCGACGACACAGTTGACATAGTGAGCGAGCGATTACTATAGCAACGGTGTGCTTGGATCACCTTAGTTAACTCCCTGCTTACCTCGCGACAATCCTTGCAGCTCCTGAATGAACCGGCTCATTCAGGAGCCGTGGGGATAGTGGCGTGGTGAGCAGGGCGTTAACTGTGGTGATCCTAGGTCACCGTTGCTATAGTAACTGCTTGTTCGGTTACTATGGCAACTCTGTTTGGTGATGCACCGCTTGCCACACCGCAGGTCTCTGCTCACTCATTCAGTGATCAGAGACCACTGGGAGTGGAAGCGTTCTTTCACCCTGTGGTCTCTGATGTAGCAGAGATGCATGTGTTCATGAAGAGAGAAGACAGAGAAGATGAGGATCATGGATTGATATGAGGATGAGGAGGGAGTAAGAAAGATGGCGTCTCTAAGTGTGTCTTTATTTTTATTAATAATAAATTAATTTTTCTCTGTGTTGTGTTTTTTGTAACCATTAATTTGAGATTCTTAATGGCCGGGTCTAACTTGACCTGACATTAAGAATCTCAGGGCTTAGTACCAGATGGTAAAACAAAGTATTAACCTATTATTACCCAGCGTGCCATCCCCCACCAGGGCCACTCTAAAAAACAATGGGCCCTCACCTGCCTAGTTTTACCTTGGCTTTCAATTAAAAAATAGGGTGGAGCCCTATGCATTATTTTGCCAGTCAAGGTAAAATTAGGTAGCTGAGGTAGCTCACAGAGTGTGAGCGTCTGTGCTTGGCTGTTTGCCAGTCAGTGCAGTGAATATGCAGGAAGCTTAATGAGCGGCCCTGGAATCAGCAGATAGTGAGCGGGAGACAAAGCAGGGAAGCTGGTAATGCTATTCTTGCATCTGTCTATCTTTCTATCTATTATATCTTTCTGTCCTATTATCTTTCTATGATCATCTATTGCAAATGCAATATAACGCAATCCTGCAGATTTGCACAAATCTGTAGTAGTGCGTTATACAGTGCCTACAAGTAGTATTCAACCCCCTGCAGATTTAGGTGGTTTGATAAGATGCAAATAAGTTAGAGCCTTCATACTGCAAACGAGAGTAGGATTTATTAACAGAAGCATACATATTACAAACCAAAAAGTTATGTTGCTCAGTTGAATTTTAATAAATTTTAAACATAAAAGTGTGGGTCAATTATTATTCAACCCCTATGTTTTAATATTTTGTGGAATAACCCTTGTTTGCAATTACAGCTAATAATCGTCCTTTATAAGACCTGATCAGGCCGGCACAGGTCTCTGGAGTTATCTTGGCCCACTCCTCCATGCAGATCTTCTCCAAGTTATCTAGGTTCTTTGGGTGTCTCATGTGGACTTTAATCTTGAGCTCCTTCCACAAGTTTTCAATTGGGTTAAGGTCAGGAGACTGACTAGGCCACTCCAACACCTTGATTTTTTCCCTCTTGAACCAGGCCTTGGTTTTCTTGGCTGTGTGCTTTGGGTCGTTGTCTTGTTGGAAGTTGAAATTACGACCCATCTTAAGATCCTTGATGGAGGAACGGAGGTTCTTGGCCAAAATCTCCAGGTAGGCCGTGCTATCCATCTTCCCATGGATGCGGACCAGATGGCCAGGCCCCTTGGCTGAGAAACAGCCCCACAGCATGATGCTGCCACCACCATGCTTGACTGTAGGGATGGTATTCTTGGGGTCGTATGCAGTGCCATCCAGTCTCCAAACGTCACGTGTGTGGTTGGCACCAAAGATCTCGATCTTGGTCTCATCAGACCATAGAACCTTGAACCAGTCTGTCTCATAGTCCTCCAAGTGATCATGAGCAAACTGTAGACGAGCCTTGACATGATGCTTTGAAAGTAAAGGAACCTTACGGGCTCGTCTGGAACGGAGACCATTGCGGTGGAGTACGTTACTTATGGTATTGACTGAAACCAATGTCCCCACTGCCATGAGATCTTCCCGGAGCTCCTTCCTTGTTGTCCTTGGGTTAGCCTTGACTCTTCGGACAAGCCTGGTCTCGGCACAGGAGGAAACTTTCAAAGGCTGTCCAGGCGTGGAAGGCTAACAGTAGTTCCATAAGCCTTCCACTTCCGGATGATGCTCCCAACAGTGGAGACAGGTAGGCCCAACTCCTTGAAAGGGTTTTGTACCCCTTGCCAGCCTTGTGACCCTCCACGATCTTGTCTCTGATGGCCTTGGAATGCTCCTTTGTCTTTCCCATGTTGACCATGTATGAGTGCTGTTCACAAGTTTGGGGAGGGTCTTAAATAGTCAGAAAAGGCTGGCAAAAGAGATAATTAATCCACACATGTGAAGCTCATTGTTCTTTGTGCCTAAACTACTTCTTAATACTTTAGGGGGACCAAACAGAATGCTGGTGGTTTGAGGGGTTGAATAATAAATGACCCTCTTCCAGGCTGATCTACAGTCCAAATGTCACAATGCCAAGTTAATTCCGCATGTGTCAACCAGCTAAATCTGCAGGGGGTTGAATACTACTTGTAGGCACTGTATTGTGTTGGTTTTCTAACGTACTGAAAAACGCTGCAGTCTGTGTTTGCCTGTGTGTTTCTACAAATGCATACTTGCAAATGCATGCCTGTTTTAGCATGCATTAGTTGGAGTTTGTTGAATGGAGGCCTATAGATGTGTTAACGAATCCGTTACATTGCGTTTGTGCTAATGTCAAACAAATGCGTTAAACGCACAGGACAAATGTAATGTGAATGACTCACCGCTGCCGGGTACTCAGCTCTCAGGCGCTGGCTATGGTCACGGTTCGGTGCCCAGGGCTGTGTGGGCCCGGTGGTCAATTGCACGGGTTAGGTTATTAGTAAAGTCTTATTTCGTGACGCCACCTGTAGGTGTCCGGTGATGGCACCGGCGCTGCTCAGATCTCCGAGGTGATGTGCGGCAGCTTAGATGGAACCGCTCCCTACAGGGCGAGCGGGGGGTCCCCGGGGCAAATACTGACGTTGAAGGGAATAGGGTAACGTGGTCGGTGTAGTGTAAGGGAAAAGAGGGAAACGCACACATGCAGTCTTTTGGTACCTTTTACTGTTGTTAGCTGGTACACTCAACCAGAGATGAGATGAGGCACTTCAGGGTTTTCCACAGCAAGCAGGGTTGTAGGCTTCCTAATACCGGTTGTTATGCTGGAGTCTGGCAGGCATGAAACTTGACCAAACCGTTACTGTACTTCTTTGCATGACTCTCCACACCCGGTTTTCTGCACTGAGGGCACTCAAAGGGGACTCCTGTCTGGCCTAGACTCCGGGCTCTCATTTGGTGGTGCTTCGGGTGTCTGGGGAGCTAAATACCCTATTTTGGTGCTGGTTTCTTTACAGGAACGGTGCTGTGTCCTTGTAAACTCGGACCCAGTGTCCGGACCTCTGTTAGGGTGAGCCGGGAGGACTCCTCTGCCCCTTTCTGTACTGGTTACTCTCCTTGTTCCTGTGACCCCTATTCTGAGGGTCTACCACTTTACAAGTGTCTCTGATATGGGCCTAGCGTGGCTCCAATATCAGGTCAGCTCTCCTAGCTGTTTACAGTTCTCTAGTGACTACACACTCTGGTGTTTCTCCCTCCAGGACCCGTATTTATAGGGGGAACTGGCTTAAGGCAACCAGTGGAGCTTCCCCTACAGGTCTGGGGTGAAAGGTGTTGTTAGTAAGTGGGGTCTGCTTGCTGTGTACTTTCCCATTCATGCCCTAAGAGATCCTGTGGTGGCCTACCCAGGGAGCCACATGAACCTACCCTGAGGATTCACAAGTCTGCAGTAACATCAGAATTGTCATTTTAGACTAGACAACCTCTTTAAATGATGTAATATACTGTGATATGACTTAGTAGACAGTATGGAGCAGTTTTAATTTTATTTAGGATAAACGGTATGTTCACTGAAAGGCATGGAACAAGCAGAGTCACTGTTGCTCTATTTTATGGAAAAATAGGCATTTTGTGTGCGGCTGTATGACACAATGCTCCTAGGGAGAGTTCATCTATGAAATTGCATGTGATAGAGCTTGTCACAGTTTTATTTCTTAAGGATTACAAATGAATCAGTGAGTAAAAAACTCTTCAAGCCTCTTCAAGAAATTGGAGGCATAAGGAGATACAGTCTGGGCTCATCCTTCTATGCTTAGCCAGATTATGAATTTGTCTTGCACTTTGTATTTGTAAAGTTATTCAAATTTTAAAAAGATTAACATTAAATTACAATGAATTTAAACTTTAAAGAGCTTCTTTCCAGTTTATTTGCACTATAGTGAGGAGTTTATATAGGGGAACCTTTATTACATATAAAGAATCATATGCAGCTGCTCTGTATTTTACTATTAACACAGATTTCCTAATACGTTGCATTTACATATTTTGCAAACTCTATATAGATAAATGGAAAAATTCCATACATATAACTACATTATTTCTCAGACCTCACTAATGATGTCTACTGCTCCAGTTACCGCGCTGGATTACTCCCTGCATCAAGACCGCTGAAGAAATATAAGGAACACCGAATACGGTAGGCTGAAGATTTTTTAATAATTTTTCTATTATTTCCAGACACAGAATATAGGGTAAACTTTAGCATATGAAATAAACCCTGGGATATGTACCTGAGGACAGGCTTGTCACCTGTTAGGTAGATGAAGCGCTTGTGTAGATGTTCAATTTGCTCAGCAGAGACTGAAAAGACAAAATCAGAAGAATAATGGGTTATTTCACCGCTGGCAGTCAGGCTTTTAGATTGTATTGTGTCATGAGTTTCCTTGGCATCGGCAGAACCAGTATGTCACAATTTTACAATTTTCCATATCAGCTGTAGGAGATGCTCAGCAGGGATTTACATCAGTAATGACAATGCTGGCATATTGCCCAAGCCTAATAGAACTGCCTTACACCACTTGGCAAGTGCCCAAAAGAAGTCCCGAGAACAGAAAGTATGCAAATTGTTTGTCTATTATTTAACTGCAAACAGAAAAAAGATGTTCATCAATTTAGCTACAGTACACAGTATACCACTGAAGAATACAGATATATCCTGAATACACCATAAAATATTAAAGAGATCTTCCAATTGATACCCTTATTGTCTTTTACTTGGACACGTAGCGATAATTGATAAAATCTAGCAGTAACTATTCAATTTTCCTACAGCGCCACCAGAAGAAAAATTGTCCAATTACAGCATATTGATGACATATTTATAGGATAGGTACTCAATATGACATCAGTGGGGGGTCTGACACAACACTCACACGATCAGCGGGTTGTTTGTGTCAATGGAGGCTCGATGTCAACACCTTGATCGCAGCCGCAAAGCCCAGCACCATTTAATATGTAGCCATCGCTGCCACATAAACACAACTGCCCCTAATGAAAAACCAGGAGCTGATCTTCTGTACTCAGCAGCAGCCGTTACACATTGGTTGGAGCAGCACTTTACAGTTTCTTCAAAATGTAACAGCTGATGGATGAGGATACATACAGATACACACACACAGCTCTGCTACATGCATAATACATGCACATACAGACATGCAGCTCTGCTATATGAACACTACATGCACAAACAGATATACCTACACAGCTCTGCTACATGCACCATATAGTCACAAATAGCTCTGATCTATGCACACTACATGCACATAGATACACACAGCTCTGCTCCAGGCACAATTTCATTTCCAGTCGCATAAAGTGACGTAAAGTGATCATAGACTTGTTGTTTCAGACCGGACAACGCCTTAAATGTAAAAATAAGGTTATACAATAAAATGTTTGTGGTTTAAAGCCCGGTTTACACACACAGATAGGTAATTGTGCAAAGGTTGTTTGCAGATCTCTGGTTGCAGTGAAATCATGGACACATTGTTACATTTTGTGGCCGTGAACAAATAGAACAATGTGCCCATGTTTTCACTGCAACCAGAGATCTGCGAACAATCTCTGCACAATTATCTGTGTGTGTAAACCGGCCTTAACTGTATTGTCATCCAATAGGTTCCCTTTAACAACCTGATTATACAAGATTTATAAGCAATTTTTTTTATCAGGGGCATTTGAAACAAGTTATCTAGGTCACTTATGCTGTAGAAAACTCTGCAACTTTATGTTTTGAGCTCTATCCGCATTCTGCCGCTCATTCTACTTCTTATGAAATGGAATCTCAATAAAAGCTGGAACAATAGAGACTGGAAACTGCTGGCATATTGAGGTCACCATTTTCTGATCCTCACACCATGTAAAATGTTGTAGTTATCCAGAAAAGTATGACTCCTGTTAAGGGCAGATGATGTTAAATTGAATGTACAAGTTCTATAGCTACAGGAAAATGTCATTCAGGAATGTACTGAACAGATGAGGAATAACACTCAGTCACTGGTTGGGAGGAAATGGTGAGTAATATTAGAGACAGTAAAAAACAGAAGTCACCCTTATAATACTGTAAGGTTATAGATTTGAACTTCTAACTCATACCCTCATGCCCTACACTCAGGAAACACAACAACAATGCATTTAGATGTTGCGAGACTAGGAAGAAACTCAGAAGGCAATCATTTGGAACACAGCACAACGTCCATCACCACACTAGCCCTGCTCAGACAGGAGAAAATAAAGTATGTAAGTTTGTTTAATTGCCTAAGGCTGAATTCACACTAATGTTTATTTGAACTGGATTACCCTGGAATTGTAAAAACTGATGCACCCGCACCGTATTATCACTGATCCGTCTCACGGATCAGTGATAATTCCGGTGAAGGAGCGTACAGTTGTTTCCGGGTGCATACTTTTTTCATCCAGATTCAGAGACAAATAAGGGTATGTGCACATCAGTCGTTTCTGCATCTTTGCAGAACGACCGGGAACCGGTGTAGAATGGCAGAACTGAGTTTTCTGAACTCGCTAGTGTCCCTGGTTTTGTTAGCGTTTTGCTAACGATTTGCGATCGGGTTACTAGCGTTTGGACAGCGTGTTCTTGGCGATTTCCCCGACATTTTTCCTAGCGAGTTCCAGACTGGTCTTTGCTGCACTTGTTCAGCTGGACCCGCTGGAAAAACGCTGAAAAGAAGTCGCTTGCTCTATCTTTGGCAACCGGTGGAAAACCGGTGAATAAACTAAAAACGTCAAGACAAAAATCGTTCTAATGTAGACAGCGTTTTCTAAACTCCATTGACTAGCATGTTAATCCAACCGGTGGCTAGGATTAACATAAATTAACATAAAACTCAGCGGAAACCGCCGACGGAAAACGTTCAAAAACAGCCCACTAAACTACTGATGTGCACATACCCTTACACTCCCCCTAGGGGGCATGTCATTTAGAACTGAATTCTGGCCACGCGCAGTTCAAATCCGGGTGCTTCCAGGTTTTGTTGCAGAGACCAAAAATGCACCAAAATTTGTTTTTGGTCTCAGTGACAAAAACGGTGGTACCCAGATCAGGGGGAAATGGGAAGAACCGGATGCACCTGCAAGTTCATCCGGCCCCATTAAAGTCAAGGTGGCTGAAAACGAATGCTTGGGCATCCAGTTTAAGCTGGATACACATGGATGGAAAAAAATGCCAGTGTGAAACCAGCCTAAGAGTTATAATTGATATAAAAATAGACAAGACAAAAAAATCTGTTTTATTTTTTAGTTTTTTTGGCTTGTCACAACAGTTTGGAAAGCTTCCATGTGGAGTCATCTGGAAAGACTCAAGGCAACAGTGGTAAAATGTGCTAATCTCTCCAGTCAAATCTAAAGGGTCATAGCATTACAAGGCCATGAGATTTCTAGTTTAAGTCTGAGCACTGAAATAAATTTACTGATGATTTTTAAAGTGATTATCTGGTTTTATACATATTTCCAACATGTCATGGAATCAAGTGAGAATCTGATGAGGTTAATGAATAAGCATGCCTCAAATCTACAGTGAAGAGCCTCTTATGATATGTCACATGTTGTTTTTATAAAATAAGGTAACTTAGTAGACTTTATTTTTTAACGTGGGGATCATTCTCACCTTTATAAAACTATGGCATCCTTGCATCACTTAGTTCATTTCAAAAATCCACTTTCTCTTATTATGGTACTCTGTTTAGATTTCTCGAATCATTGTCCTTTAAAGCATCACTCCAGTGGTTTATTTTTTTCACTGCTGGATTGGTGCTTTAAATCTGAGTCCCCTGCCCCCTGAGTTATATTTACCTGCCGCCATTTTCTTCTGTCATGGCCGCCATGCCGGTGGATCTTCGGCGCTTTGTGACCTGCCGGCAACTCTGGTGTTTCATGCAGTGATCTATAAGAGCTTTGTTCTGGCCTCGATGTGGCTCTCAAAGAGTTATATTGAGAGCTTGTAACGTTACTTCTGACTTAAAGCCAGTAAGATGTAACGGGCATAAGATTGCACCGCAGGACCGGAGACACACCGAAAAAAGTGAAGACATCGGTTTGCTGAATATAGGATGGGTGCAGGGTATTTAGATTTAAAGCACCACTCCAATGGTGAAATAAGGAAAAAACACTGGAGTGGTGCTTTAAAGGGAATCGGTCACTCTATTCATGTTTCCTTAGCCACGGCAGCATAGATCAGAGTATGGTTGCAACATTGCACCCAGGTATGTGTTTCATAGAAAACCTAGATTGAATGGCCGGCCAGGGACTATAAGGGGCGACCTGACCAGTTTGAAGGCTTTCCCTGCTCTTTTTCAGGTGATTGTCAGGTTTCTCAGGATGTATACACATGGGAGAGACCTGTCAATCAACTGGAACAGAGCAGGGAGATGCCAGCATGGGGCCGCACTTCACTGGTCAGGTCTCTGGCCCTACAAGTCCCCGGCCCTCCAAACTAAGCTTTCTTGTGCAGTAAGGCTCTTTTCTGTCCACTGTCCTTACTGGATTGTATTTATCCTACATGGTGTTCAGGGCTCAGCATTATGTCTTTTTTTTATAGTCATTAGAGGCCAGGGAGGTTTGTGCAATATCATGTAACAAGACATAATAATAGCTTTCCTCTCTTTCGAGGTGTATTACTTTCTGAGCACCATTGTTTTTTATTTGATGCATGATACATTTTCAGCTTTTTGTGCAGAGGTGACAGGTTATTTTCATGTAAAACAACATTAGATTTTTAATGTGTAATGCATAACTAAATATCCACTGTAAATCAGGATCTGTGTGGTGTAGATGGTGCTTGAAATGTGACAGATCCAACACCGTCATCTGGAATGGAAACCACTGTGCAAATGTGAACAGAGCATAATCCGGCTAATCCAACAGCAGATAACAGAGAACAAGAGAATCCTAACATTGCATTACTCTGAAGCGACAACAGTGACCCAAGCACTGAATCCAAAAGGATCAGACTTTCCTTTGACTTTGCTTCTTACTACACTCTATAGACAAAAGTATTGGGACACACCTCTTTATTACTGAATTTAGGATTTCCACTCAGTCCCAATGTCACAAGTGTATAAAATCCAACCCCTCGCCGTTCAGTCTCCCTTATCAACATTTGTTTAAAATGGTCACTCAAGAGGTCACCGAATTCAAGTGTGATATGATGTAATAGGATGCCACCCTTGTAACAAGAAATTCTTTCTTTCCTAAATAATCCGCGATCAACTGTGAGTGCTGCTAAGAAGAAGTGGAGGTTTAAGTAACCACAAGAAATTAATTCACAGAGGGTTACAGATTGGGCAATGCAAAGTCCATAAATGTTGTCAATGCCCTGCTGACTCAATAACTGAAAAATGAGGTTTTCATGGCCAAACTCCTGTCTGCAATACTGCAATCGCCATGTACAATGCCAAACATCGCATGGAGTAGTGTAAATAAAAGCCACCAATGGACTCTTGCCTGTGGATGCAAATCTTAGAAAATTCCCTTCCTTTTGCTTTACAGTTGTGGCCAAAAGTATTGACAGCCCTGCAATTCTGTCAGATAATACGCAGTTTCTTCCTGAAAATGATTGCAATCACAAATTCTTTGGTATTATTATCTTCATTTAATTTGTCATCAATAAAAAAACAAACGAGAATGAAGCTAAAAGCAAAACATTGATCATTTCACAAAAAACTCCAAAATGGGCCAGACAAAAGTATTGGCACCCTCAGCCTAATACTTAGTTGCACAGCCTTTAGCCAAAATAACTGCGATCAACCGCTTCCGGTAACCATCAATGAGTTTCTTAAAATGCTCTGCTGGAATTTTAGACCATTCTTCTTTGGCAAACTGCTCCAGGTCCTGATATTTGAAGGGTGCCTTCTCCAAACTGCCATTTTTAGATCTCTCCACAGGTGTTCTATGGGATTCAGATCTGGACTCATTGCTGGCCACCTTAGAAGTCACCAGTGCTTTCTCTCAAACCATTTTCTAGTGCTTTTTGAAGTGTGTTTTGGGTCATTGTCCTGCTGGAAGACCCATAACCTCTGAGGGAGACCCAGCTTTCTCACACTGGGCCCTACATTATGCTGCAAAATTTGTTGGTAGTCTTCAGACTTCATAATGCCATGCACACGGTCAAGGAGTCCATGCCAGAGGTAGCAAAGCAACCCCAAAACATCAGGGAACCTCCACCATGTTTGACTGTAGGGACTGTAAGAGTGTGTAAAAATGTACTTCCTGAATAAAAAGGTGGGGGCTGTCAGCTGAGGAGGTTGTCACGGAGACAGGGAGGACTTTATGAAGTAAACAAGAAAACAAGTCTCCTGACGTGCACTGAGGAGAGCGGCTATGGAGAAGTCTGAGCCAGAAAAAGCTGAGACCGGACACTGATCCACTGGACAGCAGAGCCCCTGGAGGGGACCAAAGACTTATTCCCTGCTAAGAAGCGAGTATACTACTGCCAGGAGAGGAGTGCTTTAGAGGAGATGGGTCGGCCATACTGTGAGAGGAAAAGACTGAATCTCTGCTGTGAGACTGCAGGCCTCGGTGTGGTGTCTCTAGGTGAACACACTTGGCCTCCCAAAAGCTACAGAGACTAAGACCCCCTTCAGACAAGAGAACACAATATCCCTATTTACTACAGTTGTGTTTTATTTATTTTTCATTTTTGGCGCTGAAGACCATTGGAAGTGACTGCGTTAACAGTACTTCCCCAGGCCTGTACAGACTGTAACTGGACTAAACTTTACTATTAGATAAGGTACCCGGGTATCCAACAGATCAGATATATAAATATATATGTACATATATGTACACTGGGTTTATATGTATTGTATGTATAGAGTTGATAAGATTGTAAATCGGTGTGTTATTTCAGTGATCCTCACTAAACTGCATCCATCTGATTTACACCTCTCCTGCTGCTATGTGTAGTAAATCGCTTATTTTTCTGTATAGATTTTAGGTAAATTTATTTTTGGCATTGTCTCCTCACACTGAGGAGGAACATTAAGGTAACACACCGACCCCTAGCTTGATGCTGGGTGTATGTAAATAATTTATCTATTTCTGGGGAAATAACATATCTGTGCATCTTACTCTAAACTTTCCATCTGTTTCCCCAAGTAAAAGCAAGTATTTTATGTTGCTTCTGCCTCCGTCTCTGTTTCTGTGACTCACTGGATCTAGTACGGACCTCTGGTCATTACAGGACCGTGTTCTTTTCTTTGAATGCCTCTTTTTTTTCTCCTGTAAACTCTATGTTGATGCCTTTGCCCAGAAAGCTCTACTTCTGTCTCATCTGACCAGAGAACATTCTTCCAAAGTTTTAGGCTTTCTCAGGTAAGTTTTGGCAAACTCTAGCCTGGCTTTTTTATGTCTTGGGGAAAGAAGTGGGGTCTTCCTGGGTATCCTACCATACAGTCCCTTATCATTCAGACGTTGACGGATAGTACGGGTTGACACTGTTGTACCCTCGGACTGCAGGACAGCTTGAACTTGTTTGGATGTTAGTCGAGGTTCTTTATCCACCATCTGCACAATCTTGCGTTGAAATCTCTCATCAATTTTTCTTTTCCATACATATCTAGGGAGGTTAGCCACAGTGCCATGGGCTTTAAACTTCTTGATGACACTGCACACGGTAGACACAGGGACATTCAGGTCTTTGGAGATGGACTTGTAGCCTTGATATTGCTCATGCTTCCTCACAATTTGGTTTCTCAAGTCCTCAGACAGTCCTTTGGTCTTCTTTCTTTTCTCCATGCACAATGTGGTACACACAAGGACACAGGACAGAGGTTGAGTCAACTTTAATCCATGTCAACTGGCTGCAAGTGTGATTTAGTTATTGCCAACACTTTTAGGTGCCACAGGTAAGTTACAGGTGCTGTTAATTACACAAATTAGAGAAGCATCACATGATTTTTCTAACAGTGCCAATACTTTTGTCCACCCCCTTTTTTATGTTTGGTGTGGAATTATTTCCAATTTGGCATTAGGACAATTCTTTTTGTGTTTTTATCATTGAAGACAAATTAAATGAAGATGATAATACCAAAGAATTTGTGATTGCAATCATTTTCAGTAAGAAACTGAGTATTATCTGACAGAATTGCAGGGGTGTCAATACTTTTGGCCACAACTGTATGTCCCATGTGATATATAATAATAATAATACAATGCTTTTGTGTATATTGAATAAAGTATACATTTTCTGCTGTTAAATGCAGAACTCAAGGGACCCAAGTGATTCTTTAGAACAAGAGAGAACAAACACCTAAGAGGCGATATGGAATATTGACTTTTATGTGTAGATGTTTGTAAGGTGATACAGATGGCATTAAAAAACTCATGAATAAAGATGGCCAGACATGAGATGTGAATTACCATAAAACAGCAACGAGAGGTCAAGACATTCATCCCTCGAGGCTACCAGTGTACTTGACTTGATCCATGACTTTTTGTCCATACAATACTTTCTTATACTAGGTTGCATCTAAAATTCTTAATTATTTTCAGCTACACTAATAATATTTATACTGTATTTTACAATCACTGTCACATAATTATGTCATGTAATAATGTATCCTATTTTCCATAAATATGGAAATAAAAAGGTTTTATCCCCGTCTGAGGAAGAGATTGGTGGTAATCTCCACCAGTAATGTGGAATTGAGACAAAAGTCCCATTTCATTTAAACCAGCTGTGTTGTAGTTTTCTACAAAAGCACCAATTCTTGAAGATTCACCAATTCTTGAAGATTCACCAATTCTTGTATAATTTACATGTGCTTCTATCTAATACAGTTTATGGGAAAGTATCTGGGGCAAGGTAGATTGTATTAAAAGTGCCATATAAAAATAATAGGATTGGTTTTACAGCTACTGCTACAATGTATGTGCAAATGTTCACAATTGAAAGTCATACTAACTTGTAGCTATTTCAGCTAGTCAGTGTGTGCATACACAGCAAGTGATATAAGTATTGAACGCATCACCAGCTTTAAGTAAATATATTTCTAAGGTTCTACTTACATGAATTTCTTACCACATGTCTGTAAGAAACCATCTAGTCCACAGAGGCAAAGAAATCAAACCTATAAATGTAGTAGTATGTAATCATGAGAAATGACACAGGGAAAAAGTATTGAATATGATTACTGAAGTTTGTTTAATACTTTGTGCAAAAGCCTTTGTTGGCGATGACAGCTTCAGGATACCTCATGTATGGAGAAATTAGTTGCTTGCATTGCTCATGTGTGATTTAGGCCTATTCCTCCACACAACTGCTCTTCAAATCCTGAAGGTAACTTCTATAAACTCTGAGCTTTAGTTCCTTTCATAAATATTCAATTGGATACAGGTCAGGTGTTTGGCTGGGACATTCTAGCAGATTTGTT
This sequence comes from Allobates femoralis, assembly GCA_033576535.1. Lineage (NCBI taxonomy): Eukaryota > Metazoa > Chordata > Amphibia > Anura > Aromobatidae > Allobates > Allobates femoralis. Next base: position 696,798,758 of record JARQOC010000003.1, on the reverse strand, counting down.
TATTTTTTCTGAAACCAAATAGGGGTTTCCTTGGCTGTGTGTTTGGGATCATTATCTTGCTAAAATGTCCACCCTCATTTTATCATCTTGTCAGATGACAGCAGAATTTTATCAAAAATGTCTCAGCGTATTTGTCCATTCATCCTTCCTTCACCATAAAGTTTATCAGTGCCGTAAGCTGAAAAACAACCCACATCATGATGTTCCCACTTCCAAACATCACTGTTGCAATAGTGTTTTGGTGGGTAATAAGCAGTGCATCATGGCCTCCAAAAATTATGTGTATCATGTCAGCCAAAGACTTCAATATTGATCTCATCTGACCAGATTATATTCTCTCAGTATTTCACAGGCTTGTCTAAATGTTGTTGAGCAAATGTAAAACACATTTGAACATATTTTTTGTTTGGCAATGAAGTCTTTCATGGTGTGCATACAGGCCATGGAGGTTGTGTGTATTACTTGTTTTCTTTGAAACAATTGTGCGTGCTGATTCCAGGTCTTTTTGTAGCTCTTCCCAGGAGATCCTTGGCTCTTGGACAACTCTTCTGACTGCACAGTACATGCTAGAATGTATGGGCTGCTTCCAGGTTACTGCACTGGCTCCAACAACCAATCACAGACGCCCACTCTCTCTGACAACGTCTGTGACTGGCTGTTGTGTCGCTCACCCATCATGCTGGCATCTATGATTGGTTGCCATAGGCAATGAACCTGATGTCATAGTAGTGAAAAAAAAAAATAATAAAAAAAATAACAGAGCTTTGCAGTATTTTTGGTTCTCTGCGTGGATAAAGTGGACAGCTACGTGCTGCCACACCCAACTGCCTGGCTTTACCTTGGCTGGCAATGAAAAACACAGGGAAGACCATTATTTTTTTTAAATTATATAAATAAATAATAAAAAAATGTGTGAGCTTCGCCCTATTTTTTTTATTGCCAGGCAATGTAAAGCCAGGCAGTTGGGGGTGGCAGCCCGTAGCTGTCTGCTTTATCTGCACTGAGAATCAAAAATACAGCAAAGCTCTACTTCATTTTTTAAAAACTATTTAATTATTTGTACACTACTATGACATCAGGTTTGTTGCCTAAACCACCATCACAAACGTTGACACAATTGGTGAGCTGTGCAACAGCCAATCACATACACTGCCATAGGGAGTGGGCATCTATGGCTGTTGGAGTAAGAACAGCAACTTTGAAGCAGCCCATAAATTCTAGCATCTACGTGTTTCCCTGAAAATAAGACACCGTCTTATATTTTTTTTTTGTCCCAAAGATGGACCATGTCTTATTTTCGGGGGGGCGCCTTACATTAAGCATCATTCACTATCCCTCTGTAGCCCCCTCATCCTCCACTATCCCTCTGTAGCCCCCTCATCCTCCACTATCCCTCTGTAGCCCCCTCATCTTCCACTATCCCTCTGTAGCCGCCATCATCCTTCACTATCCCTCTGTAGCCCCCTCATCCTCCACTATCCCTCTGTAGCCCCCTCATCCTCCACTATCCCTCTGTAGCTGCCATCATCCTCCACTATCCCTCTGTAGCCCCCATATCCTCCACTATCCCTCTGTAGCCCCCTCATCCTCCACTATCCCTCTGTTGCCCCCTCATCTTCCACTATCCCTCTGTAGCCCCTCATCCTCCACTATCCCTCTGTAGCCCCCCATCATCCTCCACTATCCCTAGACCCCATCATCTGCCACTGTCCCTCTGTAGCCCCCCCATCATCCTCCACTATTCCTAGACCCCATCATCTGCCACTGTCCCTCTGTAGTCCCCCATCATCCTCCACTATCCCTAGACCCCATCATCTGCATTGTCCCTCTGTAGCCCCCATCATCCTCCAACATTCCTCTAGCCACACACACACACAAACACAGTCAAACACACACACAGTCAAACACACACACAGCCACCACACACACACACACAGCCACCACACACACACAGTCAAACACATCACTGGAGCCTGCCGGAGCTTACCACCGCCACTTGATGTTCCCCGGTGCGTACATAGCCGGGCGCCGTAGATGGTAAGCCATCAGCCAAGCAGGCGGCTGCTGGCGTCTGATTGGCCGTGGCATTACTGTACATCTACGCTGAGCGGCGCAGATGCCCTCTTTATAGGAGATGTACGGTAATGCCGCGGCCAATCAGACACCAGCAACCGCCTGATTGGCTGATGGCTTACTATCGTACATCTACGGCGCCCGGCTATGTACACACATCGGGTGACATCAAGCAGCAGCGGATGAAGAATGGCGGCGGCAGAAGCAGCTGAGTAGATGAGTATGTATTTTTTTTTTTTGCCTGCCATGTCTTATTTTTGGGGGGTGCATTATATTAGGCACCCAGGACAAATCCCCGGGGCACCCTATTTTCGGGGAAACACGGTACCATGAATGCCATGCAGTGAATAATCAGGAAGTTAATGAGCGGCCCCAGAAGAACAAGTGTGCAATCCCAGCAGGTAAGCATGCTGATGTTTAATCAATGTTTTGTTTATTTTTATAGCCGAACCCTAACCCAAACTGTAACATGGACTCCTCTGGGAAGTCTGTGTTCGGGGTCTGTGCCCGAGCACTAGGTGTTCAATATGGACACCAAACTTTACAGTTCCTCACCCATCACTATATGTGATAAGTTTTGTAAAGCATTTATATCATACAGGAGACGTTGAGACTGCTGTACATACATCCCAGGAGATGTTGCGACTGCTGTATATACATCACACAGATAACGCTGAGGGTATATACATCATTGAGGGAATTAAGAGCACTGTGAAGAGCTAGAGGCATGAACAGCACTGGGAAGGATGGGAGTCTATACATCACTGAGGGACTGTGGGTGAATATTCAGCAATGGGGAGGGCTGATGCCATGTTTAGCACTGGACATGGAGGCACCGATAGCACTGGGGACAGTGGGGGCATATACAGCACTGGGGTGACTTTGGGTCATTTACATCACTGGGGAGTCCTGGAGACATATACAGCACTGGGGAGGCCTGGGGTCATATACAGCACTGGAGAGGCCTGGGGGCATATACAGTATTAGTGAGGCCAGGGGTCATTTCGAGCACTAGAAAGGCTGGAGCATATACATCACTGAAGAGGCCTGGGGACATATACGTCAATGGGGAGGCATGTGGTTATATACATAACTGGGAAGCCTGGAGTCATATACATCACTTGGGCGGCCTGGGGTCATACACATCACTGGGAGGCCTGGAGTCATATACAGCACTGGAGAGGCCTGTGGTCATAAAGATCACTGGGCAGGCCTGGGATCATATAGAGCACAGGGGAGAACTTCGGTCATATTAAGCACTCAGGAGGCCTGGGGTCAAATACATCACTTTGGAGGCCTGGAGTCATATGCAACAATGGGGATTCATCGGTCATATACAGCACTGGGGAGGCCTGGAGTCATATATATGACTAGGGAGAGCTGGGGACATATAGAGCACTGGGGAGGCTGGGACATATACAACACTGGGAGGCCTGGGGTCATACACAGCACTGAGAGGCCTGAGGTCATATACAGCATGAGGAGGGCTGGAGTCATATACAGTATTTGGGATAGTGGGGGCACATACACAACTGCAGACTGTGATGTAATACAGCAGTGCCAGCGTCTCCTATGTAATCTAAATGCTTTACAAAGCTTACTACTACAACAAAGAGTTGACTGCACTCCAGACAGATGCAAACCAAGAAAATTAGTTACAAGTACAACATCATCAATATCAACTAACATCACAGCCACGGCAAAGAGAAGCGGCTCAAGACTCTACATTAGGGGTGAGTTCATTGTTTGACCATATATAACAAGGTCATTTTCAAGTTGATAGTTTTGTGCGGCCCCTAATGAATGTAGGAATTTACAAATTCCAGCAGAAAAAAAATTCCCCATCCTTAGAGGTATAATAAGTATGTTATCACATCTCTCATACACACTAACTGTAAAGTCTTTTATAACTCCTCTACATATGTAGGGGAGTGGGCTAGAAACACACTGTCCAAGTGACATGCGAGTTACGCACACGAGTCTCGATCATTCACCACTGTCAGTGGTATGTTTTCTAAGTACCTCCCCTGCTCCCATCCAGAGAAGGGGCAGCCATCCTGGGTGAATGATCCGAGTCTCGTGTGAGTAACTCGCATGTCACTCGGACAGTGTGTTTCCAGCCTAAGGCTCTGCTTCCCGCTGTCCTGAAAGACTCTAGTTACTATAAAAAGAATAATGTGAATTGTGTTGATATTTGCACTGACTTTATGTGTATTGTATACTGTATTTGAATGTAACGTGTATTGTGGCCTTCTAGTGGCTGGGATTTTGTATGACTACTCTCTGGCTTCCTACGAAGTTGTTTAGCAGTTAAGGTTATAGTCACTGCCCTATACGGGGGAGCTTAGTAATTAAGTAGAAGGCCTCGGCCATTTTAGTGAGGAGAAAGTGAATGCAAGACAAGCTGCATCTGTGGGAGTTGTCGCAAGTGGAGTGGACCAGAACCTAATTTGACCAGACCCTCTGGGTAACCTCTGGACTTGTGGAATACAGAAAAGGAAACAGACAGTTCAGCCAGTCATCCATGTTTTACCAGGTCAAATAACTGCAAGGAGAATGTCCCAGGCTAGCAACTGCCATACCTTGGTGTCTGCTTCAAAGGGAACCAACCACCAGGATTCAACCACCTGTAATTCAGTGCAATCAGGTGATTGACGTGTGCAGCATGACATCACATTGTTTTTTATTGGTCCCCTGTGGGCTTGTCTTTCTGCTGTAAGCCAAACCTCCTGCTCCGGATGAGTCTGAATGGAGGGATGGGGGAGTGGCTCAGCTACAGAGAAAGACAAGTAGAATGAAAAAACAAATAGTGATGTCATGCTGCACACATCAATCACCTGCTGCACTGATTCAGTTAGAGTGGTTCCCTTTAAGAACCCCTTTATCTGAGGCCAAGGCAATAGGGCCCACTACACAATAGTGAGTGAGCCTCGTCCCACAGCTGTCTCAATAGTTTCTCTGGAGCTATAATCCCTGTAGCTATGAATGACTATTTGACTTTGCTGTGCGGACTAATGAAGTTAAATAGGAAAATGAGAAATATGGGAGTATGGGAGTGACCGTAGAAGCATCGGACCAGGTAAGCAGTCTATGTTTAAATTGCTAATTATTGTGAGTCAAGTGGCCCCATAAAGTTAGAGAAGAGAGCCCACAATATGTGTGTTCAGCCATGGTTAACATGGCTTGATGTTAACAGTAAAGTATGTTGAAGTTTAAAGTACATTTGTGTCTTTATCTTCCCTTGGGAAATCTTACTGTAAAGTAAATCTTTATAGTACTATGGTGGTGTCCGGGACTTGCCATCTGCCCCGACAACTGCCCCGTGCCACCCTACTTTATATCTATGGAATATTCATCATATATATGAATGCAGATTGACCAATAAGACAAACTGCAAATTTAAAGGGATCTTTCACCTCCAAAACGCCTCCTAAACTATCAAAACATGTCCCTGCAGCATCCTATCTACTAATCTCACACTCCTTTTGTCTCCTAAAAGCATCCTGTGAAAGTGTACAAAAACATTTTAATACTTACTCATTAGGGATTATAATTAGCAGGGGCTATATTCTTTAGTCACCAGGGCATGTTATTTTGCAGGCTCCAGGAATCCACCCTCTCTCTCTCTCTGTGCTGCTGTTATGTGCAGCTGAAGGCAGGACTAATGATTTGCATTCTGTGAGTGATAGAGAGGGGGGAGGGCAAGCCTGCACAAGCAGACACACAGACAGAGAAGGGTGGATCCTGGAGCCTGCAAAACACTGCCCTTGGTGACTAAAGAATATAGCCCCTGCTAATATAATCACTAATGAGTATATTAAAATGTTTTTATGCACTTTCACAGAATGCTTTTAGGAGACAAAAGGAGTGTGAGATTAGTGATGGGATCCCGCAGGGACATGTTTTGGTAGCTTGGAAGGAGTTCTGGAGGTGACAGGATCCCTTTAAATAATAGCAATGGTAATGTGATGTGGTACTAACAAGTACAATCTAACATTATAGAAGCTGTCAGGGAATGGTATGATGCCCCGTTGTGATGGGCAGTTTTATCTCTTGACATTATTCTTTATATAAACCTTTAGGACTCACCCACTGTGTTCAGAGTACTAAGGATCTATCTCTCTTACTGCTCATGAAAGAGACTCTTGTACTGAACAATGCAGCCATTTAGGATGTGCAGTATGTCAGGATTGCTATTCACAGATTGCCATTCTAGCTTCATAAATTGTTCGAGATTGCACGCTATGAGGGCTCAGACATAACAATGGGATGCTGATGGTAAATGCAAATAATTGCACTACTTCTGTAGAAACATATTAAGAGAAAATGCATGGATTATAACTGAAGAAAATGCATTATAAGCATAATGGCACAGTCTACACAACTAGCATTAAATGTCACACACGCGCTCTGTGGAGCAGTAACCCCTTTTAGTCATTAAATTGTATCAATTCCATGATATTCTGCTTGTTTCTAACACAGAGCTTATTGTCGTGCCCGATGAATTCTGTTATCTTCTGTTGTGTTTTAATTACTGATCCCATTACTGCCCAGCCGGAAGACTGAAATGCAACAACCATTATATGACATGGTTGATGCAATTTCACAATAGTGAAAAAAAGCATAATGGTACCTTTACACCCGCTACCGAAAGGTAGAAACCGGCAGGTGTCGGAGACAATTGTACCTTTTACCTTCAAAAACGGAATGTTAATTCAGGTTGTACCTTCCTGTCTCTTTGGATACCTGTCTTTCAGCCGTGCTGAAAAACAAGCAGGTATAACCCTATGGTGGCGGCGTGTAATCGGGGCACAGGCACGGTATTTGAGTTACCTGGGGCTGCTAGAGCGTCATGTATACCACGCCCCATCAGCTATCATTAGTGGGGAGTACTGTGTACCCATTGGCTGTCCCTGCACAGGGCGGCATATTTAACGAGCTGACCAGTCACAATACACATTTGCAATAGCGTCATGTATTAGCCAGCCTCCCCTGCTGCAATCATGATTATTGCATTGTCCAATCACCGTACGAGCGTCGCGTAATACACAACTCTGTCACGCCTATGTAGTTACGGCGCACAATATGTACGCCCATATTCCCTTGTTGTAGCGGCGTGTAAATCAGGGAAGGTGCTCCACAGAAGGTATCCTGCGGCACCCGTCGGCACTTCCCGGGAACGAAAATACCTTCTGTGGAGCACCTTGTGGCGGCGTTTATTTGCGGCATCAGGTACCGTTAGCAACCGTTGAAAATGCGCGTGCACGTGCGGTGCCTACCTGTTGCTACCCGCGGTGGCGGCGTGTAAAGGTACCATTATGGGTATGTTTAATAAGGTTTACAATAAATTTGCTGAAGTTTTGAATATTTTTGTTTTAGTTTCTTTTAAGCTTTAAAAAAATTTATGGTTTACACATTGTTTTTTATATTATATTAAATAGAACCAAAGTTTGGCATTTCACAGGCTTTCTTTAACTAGAACAGGGTGACCTTGTCGGACCTAATATTTGTTGACTAAAGACAATCACGTTTCCAGGTACCAAAAAATCTTACCATCAGCAGCCAAAAACAAAAACCAACACAGCACTTAAAGGGAACCAACCACCTAAAAATCCCTATCTAACCTATAAATATCTGTCCTGGAGCCTTAAATTACTATTCTAACCATCCCTGACTGACTAAATCTACCTAAGTACATGCACAATAAATCACTTTTTATACTTACCAAATCCTTGACTGATGGGCGTTCCTCCAGGGTCTTTGTCAGATGAGCGGGTCTCCTCGCTGAGCTCGCACCCGCCTCGCTGCTGTCCATCTTCTTTCCAGGATTCAAATTACCCACCCATGCGTCCTCGCAATGAGCGGGTCACGTGCTACAGGCCCCGCATCATATGTATCAGTATGAATGGCGTCCTATGCAAGCTCATTATGTGCATGGCAAGTCACCTCCCATATATCTTTGTAGGTAGAGATGATTTTATCGGCTTGCACCTGGGCTTGCTCTACATAATGGGATCTGACTGCATCCTGTAAATGCTGTGATGGTTTTTGGATGCTGATGGTAAGAATTTCTGATGTTGTCTTTTTTTAGAGTAGTTCAGGTACAAAAAAAACCCAAAATGTCCCAGATCGTGTTCTGCAGGGTCTCAGCTACCCCCAATGGCTGAAACCCAGAGATTTTAAATGGTTTTAAAACAGTGGTAAGGAATAAGTACCCTTGATGGCCACTATTGTCAAATTTATTGGCAGTCGTCAAGGGTTAATACACACACACTAAACTATGTGCACATACGTATATACATATTAATGAAAGGAAAAAAAAATTCATGGGAGGGCTTCTTTAAAGGGAATGTGTCATCAGGATTTTACACCCCAAATTATTTTTATGTGCCTATAGCTCTTTCAACATACAAATCCAGCAATACCTTCACATGACCAACCCAATCCTTCGTTACTGAGAAGTCAGTGTGAAAGTGTATATGCAAATTAGACTGAAAAAGTATGGCCAATCTGAAGCTTTTGTCACTGCAGCTCTATTTCCCACCCAGTACTGCCCCCTTTTACATGACTAATGACCTCTATGCTTTGTGAGTTCAGGCAAAGGAACCTTCTGTCATGCAGGGGGAGGTGGGGATGGGTGGAGAATAGAGCTGGAGTGACAGAGACTTCAAGACCTATAAATATCACAAGCCTCATTTGCATATCAATTCAAACATTGATTTCTCAGTAACGGAAGAACAGAGTAGCCATGTAAAGGAATTGCTGGACTTGTCTTTGAAGGAGCTACAAGCACATTTCCCTTGAGAGTACAGGAGAGGATGAAGAGGAGACAAGTACTGCATATCAGAATTAAGAGAAAGAAAATAAAATGTTTGTGACAGTATGTTGCCCCATTTCATTAGTTGCTAGGGACTATGTTATTACTGCTCTCCGGTAACAAAGTCCACATTTATATTTTTGTTGAAATGCTTGTTGATACTTTTGAGAAGATGATGCTCAGCTATTGATGGATTAGATATTTATACCTGATCATCCTCATGGGATTGAGTATATGTTTTCTCCATTTAAAGGTGTTATTTGGGATTTTTATAAAAAAAAATCTGCCCAAGCACTAACAGGCAGGTAGCTGCCATCTACCTGCCTGTTGTCACCCGGAACTGTTCACCAGCATTCACTCCCGACATAGAGCAGGCACAGACCGCTCCTGCTAGGGAGAACATGGGGGGTAAACAGAGCGTAGGCGGCTTTTCACTCTGCTCTGTTAAGGGCGGGACAACCGGTCTCCTTCTGATTGACAGCAGCCTCCTCTCTACCTGATTGAGGGAGCTGACGGTCAATCAGTGTGACTTCGGCTCTGACGCTCATCGACATGCTGCCCCTCTGTTGACGTGACATCAGTGGGAGCGGCAAAATTGATGACAGGAGCTGTCTCTGACCGCTCTGTGTCGGTGGGAACAGTGCCAGCCACAACAGGCAGGTAGGTGGCAACTAGCTGCCTGTTAAGGTACCGTCACACACGGCCATATCGCCGGGGCGATCACTGGCAATTCCCGAGTTCAGTGATGTGGAAACCACATCGCCTGTGTGTAGTGGTGTGAGACAGGGCGATGTTACAGCGAAAAATTGCTGGTGGAGCGTTGCCTGATCGCCCTGCTCTGCAGTGAAATCAGGCGTTTTCCACCAGGCAATTTCTGCGCATCATGGCGTGTGACAGGGTGATAGCGATGTAGAAAGTGAGCTCAGGCCATCTGGAAGCAATTTCAGAGGCATGCCTGAGCATTCTTTTTGGCACGCCCCGTCTGGCACGATTAGTGGCCGTTCCTGCGTTCCCATTGGATGGCCATGGCTAAGGCGCCATATTTGATGATCTTTGCGTTCTTCAACAGAGTCATCTTCTTCTTAAGTGTCTTGAAAGGCAAAGTACGAGCATCATGTAGTGGGCAGACGTCCAGACAAGGTTGACCAATGGTAACGCAGTTGTGTTGGCCAATTGGAGTGGTAGGGGCGCGGTGCGAAACACTCTTGCACGCCTGTCTCCTACCGTTTTCATACGCTACGCCCACATCGCTGATGAGGTGGAGGCGTGTGACACGGTGATGTGGAAAAGGGAAATTGCTTCGGTCTGTGCCAGGCGATTTCCGGAACGCAGGATCGCCGAAGATCGCCTACGAAATCACTACGTGTGACAGCTCCACGGCGATGTGAAAAAAGTGGCTGCAACGTGCGCGCTCATGTCAAATCGCCAGCGATATAGGAGCCATATCGCTGCATGTAACGGTACCTTAAAGGCCGCTTTACATGTCGCGATATCGCAACGCAACTATGATAAAAAGTCACGTGGTAGGGGCATTGCAGTTGATATCGTTCTTGTGTTGTGTCATGTAAATGAGCAATGCAACTCAAAAACAATGCAACTACCATATCGTTTGTGGATTGTGCATGCTCTTCAGCCATGCAATACTGGCTTGACGATCTGACAGGGTCATGCTGTGTGACAGCGCAACTATGATTTGGAGCGCAACTTCCCCTATTCACTCCAATGTTAATTGGTCGATCCCTGAGTTGCTCAGACACGGTGTGAAAAAGGGGCGCACAACATCGTAGTTGCGTTGCCTGACGATATCTCCCTGTGTAACATCTCCTTTGCGATTTTGGACAAGTGCCAAAAACTTGCGCACTCCCGTGAAATCGTATGCAATATCGGAACGATAATCGGAATTGTTTTTATGATAAATCCCGGATAACCCCTTTAATGCTGATTGGAGTATACCTTATTGGAGTATACGTTCACTGTGTACAAGGCATCAGGAAATCTTAAAGAGGTTGTTCACTACTTTAACATTTTATCTTATCCCTAAGAAAGGTCATCAATGTCTGATTGGCCCAGGTCTACCACCCATCACCCCATATCAGCTGTTCTGAGTGATGGTGGTGGCAGCAGGAGGCTGGAAATGCTCAGTTCCAGAGCTGCTCGGTCTTCTGATAGTGGCCGTGGCTAGGTACTGCACACCTGTCTACTATTAACATTAAAGGTACCCTTACACGCGGCAACTTTTCTAGGAATTTCACTGGCAACTTACTGATTGCAGTGAAATCATGGAGACATTGTTCCATTTGTACACAGCAACAGATAGAACAATGTGTCCATGATTTCACTGCAACCAGTAAGTTGCCAGTGAAATTCCTAGAAAAGTTGCCGCGTGGTACCCTTATAGGAGTTATGATCTCTATGACTAAGGGTGGTCTGAAATGCCGGAAACATATCACAGATGTCTGCTCTTAGTTGAATGATTTATTTTTAAATGGATTGAAGCTAAATAAAGATTACTGTTTATAAGTGAAGGAACCCGCTTTTTTCCAAACTACATTTTTTTGTATACTACTGCATGGCAAGAGCAGTAATAGGTCTCTCATATGACGAGAAACTATATACTGTTTAATGTTAATGAGTTCCATTAACCCTTTTTTTGACTTTAAGCAAACTTTATGAAGCTCCCAGAAGTGAACGGAAAAAAAGCGCTGGAGGGTTCTGAAGTGGCAGCAATTAGTCTGGATCTACATCCCATTGCACTCCTGTGATGAGATCTTAAAATGGCTGTTTGGAGAAGGCACCCTTTAAATATTAGAAACTTGGAGCAGTTTGCAAAGGAAGAGTGGTCCAAAATACCAGTGAAGAGGTGTGAAGAGCTTGATGATGGTTATAAGAAGCAATGGATTACAGTTCATTATTCCAGAGGGTGGGCAACCACATGGGCTGAGGGTGCCAACAATTTAGTCTGGCTTATTTTTGGAGGTTATGAATTAAATTACGTCCAGTTTTCCTTTTCTTTCAGTTTTTTTTGTGTTGTTCCAGTACACACAAAGGAAATAAACACGTGTATAACAAAACACGTATGATGGCAATAATATTTTGGGAGAAACGCTTCATTTACTGGAACATTTTCAGGGGTGCCAACACTTTCAGTCAGGGACGGACATACCAAACATACCAGTGATGGAGCCTGTGCAACCGCACAGGGGCCCAGGAGGTTAGGGGGCCCATTTTCCACCTCTAAATCAGCACATAGCAACTGTCATAGACAGAAGTATAGAACTGCAAAGGGCCCATTTACTGTTCTTGCACAGGGGCCCTTTTCTGTCCATGTCCGCCAATGCTTTCAGCCATGACTGTATGACAAGTTTAAAGCCATGTACTAAAATTCTGCTTGTCTAAGGCTAGGGCCACACTTAAGCATTTAATCGCCGGCACGTAAGTGCCAGAATTTGAAATCTTGCGCGATTTCATGGTGCACGGGAAAACGCTCCTTGTCACGTTTTCCTGTGCGCTACGAAATAGTGTGAAATTTCATACTCTGGCACTTACATGCCAGCATTTGAATGTGCTTCGGGTCCCATTATCCATAGGACTCTGTTGGTAGCATTACACTACGGTAATGCTACGTTAATGGTGGACTACCCAGGACGAAGGCCACAACGCTAGTGTGGCCTAGCCTAATTCACTAAAGCAACATCTATGAACGTCAAGTATTGAATCCCTGGTCTTAAATGGATAGTTCAGTTTGAAAAAAACAAACAGATTTAAAGGGAACCTGTCACCCCCCAGGGCATTTTATATTGGGCCCAGCAGGTTACACATCATGTAAATGGGGTTCTAGCAACCCCTGTATGTGCCCAGACTGACCCCACATACCTGTGAAATGAACTTATATTCTCTCCAGAGCTGGACTCCTATTGAGTCATGGAGACTGGTATTAGGTCATGGTGGGGAAACGTCTCGCTGCCCCCCACAGCTGCAAATCCTGTCCTGCATGCTTCAAAATTCCTGCTCCTCCTCTGGCCGGCGCTTGAGTGACAGGAGCTCGCGTCGGCGCAGTTGAACGGGTGTCAACAGGCCATAGAACAATGCTGACGTCTCGCAAGACTTCACTCATCTCGCAAGACTTTGGCACTGACAGTAGCACCCGCACCTGCGCAGTGGAATGGGTGCTTGTGCATACTGCGGAAGTCTCACAGATTAGTGAAGTTTGCGAGACTTCAACATTGTTCTATGGCCCACTGACACCCGCTCCACTGTGCGATGCGAGCTCCTGTCACTCAAGCACCGGCCAGAGGAGGTGCGAGCTCCTGTGACTCAAGCGCCGGCCAGAGGAGGAGTGGGAATTTTGAAGCATGCAGGGCGGCGAGACGTTTCCCCACCATGACCAAATACCAGCCTCCGTGACTCAATATGAGTCCAGCTCTGGAGAGAATATAAGTTCATATCACAGGTATGTGGGGTCAGTCTGGGCACTTACAGGGGTTACTAGAACCCCATTTACATAATGTGTAACCTGGTGGGCACAGTATAAAATGCCCTGGGGGGCTGACAGGTTTCCTTTAAATGTCTAAAAAATAGCAAGATATGCCACTCATTTACATCATATACAAAGGATGCCTGATTTTCTATATTAAAGTTGGTGCTGGATAGAAGCAGCTCCAGTACTGACTTGTGTTAAAGACAAGATAGCAGATTGGGGGTTGACACGTGACCAATAGGAGAAAATAGCACTAGTAATAGAGGGGGCTGGCTGACTGGATCCATTCAATAGTGAAGCCAGTCTCCCTTCTCAATTTATGTATTAGCCACAGCAGAGAAGGGAGTGATTTTGGCAGCTATACTAAAACTACCTTGTCCATAATATAATATCAAAACTATCCACTGTCCCCACAGCTTTCACCTATACTGCCCTCTCCTTCCTTCAACTGCTTCCCCCCCATAACTGAAGACCAGCTCTCCTCCATCCTCAAAATCACACCTCACCACCAGTGCCCACGACCCGCTCCCATCCCACCTCATTCCCAACCTCACCTCCGTTATCAACCCAGCCCTAACTCATCTTTTCAACCTATCACTTACCACTGGCACCTTCCCCTTAGCTTTCAAACATTCCTTGATCACACCAATCCTCAAAAAACCCTCCCTCGACCCCACAACTGTCTCCAACTACCGCCTTATATCTCTCCTCCCTTTCGCCTCTAAACTACTTAACAGCATGTCCACTCTGAGATGTCCTCTCACCTCTCCTCCTGCTCCCTCTTTGACCGCCTGCAATCTGGCCTCCGACCCCTCCACTCCACTGAAACAGCCCTGACCAAAGTCACCAATGACCTACTGACTGCCAAAAGCAAGCTCCACTACTCTGTTCTGCTCCTCCTCGACCTGTCCGCCGCATTCAACACTGTTGACCACTCCCTTCTACTTCAGATCCTGGAATCTCTTGGCATCACGGACCTTGCCCTCTCTTGGATCTCCTCATACTTAACGGACCGGACCTTCAGCATCACCCACTCCCGCACATCCTCCTCGCCCTACCCCCTATTTGTCGGGGTCCCCCATGGCTCGGTTCTTGGACTGTTACTGTTCTCAATCTACACTCTCGGCCTAGGGCAACTCATTGAGTCCCATGGCCTCCAGTACCACCTCTACGCCGATGACACCCAAATCTATGTGTCTGGTCCTGACATCGCCTCCCTTCTATCTAAAATTCCACACTGCCTGTCAGCCATCTCATCCTTCTTCTCTGCTCACTTTCTTAAGCTGAACATGGACAAAACCGAGTTCATAGTCTTCCCCGCAAGACGCTCCCCCTCACTACCTGACCTATCCATTGCCGTCAACGACTGCTCTCTCTCCCCAGTCCCCCACGCCAAGTGCCCCAGGGTTATCATTGACTCTTCCCTCTCCTTTAAGCCCCACATCCAGGCCCTTCGCCACCTCCTGTCGACTCCAGCTCAAAAACATCTATAGGATCTGCACTTTCCTTGACCACGACACTGCTAAAACCCTTACTTACGCTCTCTCCATCTCCCGCCTCGACTACTGCAACCTCCTGCTCACTGGCCTCCCCAATACCTCCCTTGCACCTCTTCAATCTATCCTGAACTCTGCTGCCCACCTAATCCATCTGTCCCCCCGCTACTCCCCTTTCTCTCCCCTCTGCCAAGCCCTTCACTGGCTCCCTGCTTCCCAGAGATCCCGGTTTAAAATACTAACTATGACATACAAAGCCATCCATAACCTGTCCCCTCCATACATCTCTGCCATGGTCTCCCGATACCTACCTCACGCAACCTGCGAGCCTCCCAAGAGCTCCTCCTCTACTCCCCCCTTATCTCCTCTTCGCACAACCGCATACAGGATTTCTCCCGTGCTTCACCCATAATCTGGAACTCACTGCCCCAACACATCAGACATTCTCCTACCCTGGGAACCTTCAAAAGAAGCCTGAAGTCCCACCTCTTCTGCCAAGCCTACCACCTGCAATAAGACCCGGTCCACCACACGCCTCACGACTGGAACTTCCCCCTCCACTGTATCCCCACCCGCTCCTCGTAGACTGTGAACCCTTGCAGACAGGATTTCTCCCCTCTTGTATCTGTACGACCGAATTGTCCATATTTATTGTTACTTGTATTGTTACTATGTTACCTGTCCTAGTCTGCCCCTTTCAGCATGTAAAGCGCCATGGAATATAATGGCGCTATATAAATAATATAATAATAATAATAATAATAATAATGTGAACTTCTTGACCTTTACTGCAGCTACCTGGCACTAGGTGCTACAGTTGTAAATATTATTCTTGAACATCCCTAAGTTCACTTTTTTCAGGTTTATCCAATCTAAGCTCACCTATAATGAAATGGAGACCTCATTTTATAACCTTGGGTTTATTAAAAATTAATTTTCATTACACAAGTATGTTTGGGATACTGGATCATTTTTAATCACTTATAATTTATTTTTGCTTCCAACTCCCAAAAGAAACTCATAAATACATTCCAAAGTCTGTTCTGTTTTTTTTTTAATCTTTTTATGGATATCTCTAGGGAAAGATGATTTCCCACAATCAGTTTCCAGAGCCATTACCCAACTTTTGACCTCTTCATGTCTAACAGGATGAACCCCTTCCTACAAAATACAGTATCAATGTTACATGAACACTTAGGTTTACACTACACCTTATAAGGGTGGCTTGTACAGTATTTCATATTGTCTACCTCTTATGGAGAGGTATATATTTTAATAAATTGTGTAATTCAGAAGAGATTACTGTTAAGTTCATTTCTCATCACATAAAAAAATATATTTTGGCATACAAAGAAGTGAGAAAACTTAAACTATTAATATTAGGTCACTGTCACTTGAACAAACTTTGCAGAAATTAATAGTATAAGGAAAAATTAAGCAAGTATGCAATGTTTTCTTAAGACAGAAACATGCTCCTTTTTTCACTTACGAGCCAATTCTTGTCTTTTCCGAGGAGAGTGGAAGAGGAGGAGTAATGAATGTGAAAGCGAGTGAGGCAGAGAGATACACA
Organism: Allobates femoralis; assembly: GCA_033576535.1. Classification (NCBI taxonomy): domain Eukaryota; kingdom Metazoa; phylum Chordata; class Amphibia; order Anura; family Aromobatidae; genus Allobates; species Allobates femoralis. The sequence goes on along the minus strand of JARQOC010000003.1, from coordinate 696,782,325 downwards.
GAAATAGTAATGCAGCTTTCTAGTAAGTGCTTTTTTACCCATTGCTGGATTCACAGCTACACTATTCAGTACTACTGTATGACGTCCTTTATGCACTGCTGAATCCAAACATGTGCTAGATTAAGACATAGGAGAACAAGAATCTCTTAGATCTCAGTGTAGTGGGTATTGGAGATATTATAGCTGTTAGTCCCTATGCAGTAGCTCAGAGAGAACTGAAAAATAAAAATAAAACCGTCAGAGGAAAAACTGGTAAAAATGCAGAATACAAGTTGCTTGATTGCCAGATATAGTGTTATACGTCATGTATACACACTTAGCAGCTTATTCTGAATAAACAACTAACAAGACACAGTCTCTTTATAAGAGGAGGTAAGTCATCTCACGAGCTGCACCAATTCTCTGGAATGGGTTACCAACAATTCAACTAATTCCCAATACGAATATTTTTAAGCGAGCTTTAAAAAACACATCTCTTTAGACTGGCCTATCACTTCACCTCACTTGTCTATCTTCCCTTTTCCAAACATGGCCTCTTGTGTCATCTGTCTACACCCCATGCATAATATAGCACTTTATCTGTACTTGTACACCGATTCATGCATCGTTATGTGAATCCCCTATTAAATTATATTGATTGGCTGGACCATGTATGACAGCACTTTTTACCATATACCTTTTGTGCTTCCCCTATTTCCTCATAGATTGTAAGCTTGTGAGCAGGGACCTCACTCATCATGGTTTATGAATTTTTGTTACTCTGTATTGCCTGATATTGTTTGTATTTGTCCCCTCTGAATTGTAAAGTGCTGAGGAATATTTTGGCACTATATACATAAAATTATTATTTATTATTACAACAAATGGTATGAAAATTCTCAACTAGAGTATTGTATACAAGGAGAGCCCGTATGGAAAAAATCTTTATGATAGGATCCTTCTCTATCTATAGAACTGTGCGTAGTATGGTGTATAAGCAAAAGTGGCCCAAGGATTAAATTTGCTGGACAATCCTTAGGCCATAATCTGGACTGCAGGAAGTCAGATGACATGTCGTCATAATGACTATGTGATTGGGGGTGACCTGGTTTCTGGAAAGTATCAAGTCTCCAAAGGGTCTTGAGGGAGGGATTTACAGGATCTTATATACAATCTAGGGTCCATTTGAGGTACCAGAGTGCGTTGTATAGGACACAGTAAGTGTCCAACAAGTAGCGGTCAGTTTATACAGTTCTTATATATGAATAGAGGATAATGGCAACATCAAAGGGTCCTGCCAGACCTGGTGCTCAGGGAATTGTGGGGCTTAATTTTATATTTTCCAACTCCTTTTTGTGTGCCGAAGTATAATACATTCTTAGGTTCTCTTTAATGTGTACATGGATTTATATTAACCAACTATTTGCAAAAAGATTAACCCCTTGGCATATGTTTGGATCATTTATGCCCTTTTAAATTATACTGACAAAGTATCAGCTGCCTATATTTTCTGGTCAAATAAACCCTTTCACATTAGATGCCCCACTGGTCACTAGATGAGTGATCAGCAGTACCCTGGTCTAGCTGCACAGCAGTAGTGTTTGTTACCTGCTAATATCACTAGCTCTTTTCTTATTAGTAGGGTTTAAATATCATGTTCCAATTAAACTTTGTATTGTTTTTGTTGTTATTCTTTCGTGCTGTGCAATAAGTAGCGCAGTGTGGGGAAAAGTACAGTGCTGCACATGGAGAGTTTTCTTGTTATACTTCCCCTTTAAGAAAAAGATCATGAAAAGGAAGTAATCTGTCTCTAAGGAAGAAGCGAACAATAGTCAAGGTCTGATAGCAAATGTGTTTGTACTGAACTGTGGAAAAGCAGGTTTTTTATACAGATGATTTAACACTGAAACATTAATGTGTAGGTATATGCAGGATCTTGACTACATGTTATTATTCTTCATCTAATGCATTTCATAGAGACCCCAGTGGCAAAAAGGGTAAAAGGTATCATACAGCTACACTATATGCATGCTGATGTAAAGGAGTAAGTTAACAGACTGGAAGTCTTCTGTAATTAAACTAAAGGCATTAAAAAAGAATGTCTGAAAATCATGACAAAAGACATTGCTGCGGAGGTCAGGTTATTTAGCAAGACATCAACCGGTCAGTCATGTCAACAAAGTCCAAGGGTGGCATTAACAGTGCATGCCTGTGGACTAAAATGCAATAAAGTATCGACAACACACTGGATACTTATACTGCTTTCCAAAATATTATTTGGCCTAGGATGACCAAGCTGTGTCGGTAGGATAGGCACTCAAGCACAGGTCTCCCCCCACTGCCTAAAGAAGGAGGTACTTTTGAATGCCCTCCATGCTTATCAGAGATGTCACTCACATAGCATTAACACAGGCGACCATAAGAATGATATCGCTGCACAAGAGGATAGAATTGTCTGGATTCAGTAACATTGCTAACATTGGATAGAAGCTTGTTTCCTTTCCTGCACTCATCATAGAGATCAGGGCAGAGGTGGTACACTACTTGTGAGTGCCCTTTGGAGGATGCTTACATTTAATTTTGTGCTTTTTTCTAACATTTTTCAACTGAGATACAGTTAAAATGTGATATCACAAATACTCTATAGCGGTACAGTGTTTAGTAATAATAGGTAAGGGTATCATGGCTGGCACTGACTGATGGAGGAGGTGCCTGGTACTGTAGGGCTGTAATTGCTGTTAGGCACATTGGCTGGTGTCAGTTTGGGATCATACAGTGGTCATGTTTTAGTGTCACTCTGGATGTCCCTTTAATGGGGGACTTCGACTTTCATAGTGGAAGATCTGCAGTTGACAATGGTGACACTGGATGTAAGGGCTAATATTGGGCACCATGTTTGTCTTAGATGGCAATAGAGATTGACCCTCTCTTGATTTGGATTAGAAAGGTTGACCTTGATGGACCTGTGTCTTTTTTCAAATTATGTAACATTAAGTTCAGAATAAAGTTGGGTCCAGGTGTAAAAAGAAATTCTGCAACCACTGCAAGAAAAAAGTAGTATTACATGCTAACTTAAGATGATTGACTCTACCAAAATTCTAATTTGCCAAACCACAAGGATTTTAGGGTGCCTTTCACATTTGCGTATGGGAAGGCAGCGTATGCTGCGTTCCCATACGTAGTCAAGCGCATGCGCACTGGGTTCCTGTGATTAACATAGGAACGCATAGTGCCTGCGTTTGGCAGCGTTTGCTGCGTTCGGGTGCGCATGCGGAAGATATCTGCTCTCTCCAGGGTCCCCCGTACGCACCCGAGAAGCAGCATGTTGCATTTTTTGTGCGCTCGGGGACCTTGGAAAATCAGCAAGCTTCCCCAAGCGCACAAAAGAATGCATTGGCGTCAATGGGTCCGCAGTGTTCTGCGCATGACAGCGCAGGAGAACGCTGCGGACCCATTGAAATCTCTCCCGGTGGCCGCCGGTGATGTCACAGGAGATCACCGGCGGCCACCGGGAGATCAGCTGGAGCCTCTGATGATCTCCTCCTCCCCGCCGCCGGTAATCTCCTAGCGGTGTCGGCGGGGAGAAACAGCTGATGTGACAGCTGTTTGAATCTTCCCGCACCGACATCTCTTCTCGGTGTCGGTGCGGGAGATTCAAACAGCTGTCAGATCAGCTGTTTAGCCCCGCTGACACGTCCCGGAGCTTACCGGCGGCCGGGAGGAGGAGATCTCCACCGCTGATCTCCGCCTCCAGCCCGCCCCCGGACACCGCCGATTGGCTGCCCAGGTTCCATAGTGATGTGTCCGCAGGCGGACATTCTCCGCTGTGAACACATCATTAGAAAGAAAAATTACCCTGCTTTCACTGCGTTTGTGTCTGCATGCCATTAGCATGCAGACACAAACGCAAATGTGAAGGTAGCCTTACAGAGATATTAAAAGGAGATTCCTTCTGCATCTAAGTTATTCATTTTGAATTGAATGTTCCTTGTTTTCTTCTCCCACCTAATGGCTTCTCCCTTACGTGGACGAGTAGTAGAATCTCTCCAGACCCCAGAACACAATTATTATTTATTGTTATAGTGCCATTTATTCCATGGTGCCTTACATGTAATAAACATAGGATGTAATTAAAATGACATAAATTAATACCTCACAGCTCACAAGCACTGCCTACTGTACGATCCTCCCCGACTCTTCTTTTAATTTTTCCCGGTCACACACATCTTCTTTGACCTGCTTCACTATGGGTTGGGACGTCCGGCTCAACATGGCCTCTGACATCACTGTGCACCCATGCAGTCCTGGGGCATGTTGTGACATCATAACGTGTCACCTGAGGCCTAATCAGCTCCTCTGGTAATGCAAGTTGTGCCCAACGATGGCACAGTGTGCAGTGATATCGAAGGCCAGGTAGAGCAGGAATCCCGGTCCAGAGTGAAGCAGACGGAAGAAGATGTGACACGCCCACTCCAGGGCCGGGGAAGACTCAGGAAACGGGCAGTTACTCGTTATTCTCCTTCACCTCTTTTCGGTTCTTCTCATGGGGACAGACGGGACCGAGACCTGGTCCCGTGACCCTGGCGGTATAATTATTAAATGAATGGGAAAGATGACAGGGAAAGTCTGAGGGAATAAGGGGTATTCGTGACGCCACCTGCGGTATGTGGCCAGGGTGGCCACCGCTGCTTCAGAACATCTGGGGATGATGACCGGCAGCTTGGATGGTTTCATTCCCCGGAGGCGAAGTGCGGTTCCCAGGGCAGCAGGATGGAGGAGTCAGTTTGTACCTTGGCAAGTTGTTCACTGGGAAGTCGGTACCCCAGTGTTTAATGCGGCCTCTGCGGCCGGTGGTTGCCGCTAATATAAGTCTCACACACCACAATTGGAGTTCTGGTACTTTTGCTCAGTTGTTTCAACACAGCCGCTGGGTACTTCCCCTTGCCAACCTCCAGTTCAGCATTGTCTCCAGCACTGGATTAGTACAGTCAAGCCATGGTCGGTGCCCTTTTCTGTCCTCGCTAGGTGTTCCTATCTCTGGTGTTCTTTCTCTCTCATCGTTAAAAGGAGTAGTTCTCTTCTGGAGCGAGTGTAGCATCACTCTGCCCCCCAGGCTCTCAACGCAGCACCGACATAGTAAGATTACACAAAGGCTTGGTTCTAACAGGATTCAGGTTATTTATATATTACTGTATTGACCTGCCTTTATGAACATTATTTTCCTGTTTGTTGTTTTTTTTACTATTTCTATTCTGCTGAATAGCCTGTAGTGTTTCTTGTGAATCTCTCCAGAGGGAATGCTCTAATTTTATGTTATGCTATACTATTGTGTACAATAAAGATTGACTGATAATTTGGAAAATCTTTGTGTAATCTTTCCTAGGGTGGTGGTTATCCCACTCCTATGTTATATAACTCTGATGAGGAAAGCTATCTAAAAAAAAGGGACATAGTATTGACAGACATAGTAAGATAGTATTTAATGTTGAAGGAAGACCTTAAGTAAATCTAGTTCAACCCATAGCCTAACATGTTGATCCAGAGAAAGGTAAAAAAAAAACCATGTGGCAACAATAAGCTCCACATTGGGGAAAAAAATTCCATCCTGATTCCACATACAGCAATCAGACTAGTTTCCTGGATCTATGCCTTATCAAGGAATCTAGTATATATATCTGGTAATATTATATTTTTCAAGAAGGCATCCAGGCTACTCTTAAATGTTAGTAGTGAGTCACTCATTACAATATAATGTGGTAGAGAGTTCCATAGTCTCACTGCTCTTACAGTAAAGAATCCACAACTGTGATTATGATTAAACCTTCTTTCCTCCAGATGTAGAGGATGCCCCCTTGTCCCTATCTAAAGCCTAAGAGTAAAAAGATCATTAAAAAGTTCTCTGTACTGTCCCCTCATATATTTATACATTATTATGAGCTCACCCCTAAGCTTTCATTTTTCCAAACTGAAAAAACCCAAGTTTAATAACCCGTCTTGGTATTGCAGACCCCTCAGTCCTCTAATGACTTTGGTCGCACTGCTCTGGACCCGCTCTAGTTCAGCTATGTCTTTCTTATACAACAGAGACCAGAATTGTACACAGTATTCTAAATGTGGTCGCACTAGTGACTTGTATAGAGGTAAAATGATGTTCTCCTCATGAGCATATATGCTTCTTTTAATGCATGCCATTATTTTATTGTTATTTATTTATTTAGTGCCTGACACTGGCCACTAAATGTGAGTTTATCATTTACCCATACACCCAGGTCTTTTTCAGTGACAGTTTTGCCCAGTGTTTTACAATTAAGCACATAATTATACCTTTTGTTTCCTCTGCCCAAGTGCATGACCTTACATTTATCCCCATTAAAGCTCATTTGACATTTATCAGCCCAAGCTTCTAGTTTGCATAAATCCTCCTGTAATATAAAATTGTCCTCCTCTGTATTGATAACCCTGCAGAGTTTAGTGTCATCTGCAAATATTGAGATTCTACTCTGTATGCCCCCTACAAGGTCATTAATAAACATGTTAAAAAGAAGCGGACTGAAAACTGACCCCTGTGGTACCCCGCTGTTAACTGTGACCCATTCTGAGTGTGTTCCATTAATAACCACCCTTTGTTTCCTATCACTGAGCCAGCTCTCATTTTATGTATCAACCTTTTGTGTGGCACCGTATCAAAAGCTTTTGAAAAGTCCATATACACCACGTCCACTGCGTTTCTTTGGTCCAGTCCAGAACTTATCTTCTCATAGAAGCTTATCAGATTAGTTTGACCAGAACGGTCCCTCGTAAACCCATGCTGATATTGGGTCATGAGGTTATTTTTATTCAGATACTCCAGTATAGCATCTCTTAGAAAACCCTCTGGGTTTTACCCACAGTAGAGGTTAAACTTACTGGCCTATAATTTCCGAGTTTTGTTTTTGTCCCCTTTTTGAATATTGGCACCATATTTGCTATACGCCAGTCCTGTGGTACAGACCCTGTTATTATGGAATCTTTAAAGATTACAAATAATGGTTTATCTATGACAGTACTTAATTCCTGCAGTAGTCTGGGGTGTATCCCATCTGGGCCTGGGGATTTGTCAACTTTAGTGATTTTTAGACGATGCCGTATTTCCTGTTGGGTTAAGCAGGTTACATTTAATGGAGAGTTTTTGTTATCACTGATCATGTTGTTTGCCATGGGATATTCTTGTGTGAATACTGTTGCAAAAAAGTCATTTAGCATATTGGCTTTTTCCTCATCTACCATTTCACCCAGACTATTTTTAAGGGGCTCAACACAATCATTTTTTAGTTTCTTACTATTTATGTACCGTATATACTCGTGTATAAGCCGAGTTTTTCAGCACAAAAAATGTGCTGAAAAGTCCCCCCTCGGCTTATACACGAGTCATACAGCGGTACTCAGTAGTATACAGCCCCCCCCCGTGGTATACAGGGCCCCCCCTTGCTTGTGGCAGACCTGTAAAGGAAGAGATCATTATACTTATCGTGTCGCGCCGCCACCGCCGCCGCTCTGTCACCGCCACCGCGCTACTCCGGGTCTTCATGCTTCCTTCTCCGGCGCACAGGAAATGACGTCATTGTCTGTGCGCCGGAGAAGGAAGCATGAAGACCCGGAATAGCGCGGTGGCGGTGACAGAGCGGCAGCGGCGGCAGCGACACGATAAGTATAATGATCTCTTCCTTTACAGGTCTGCCACAAGCAAGGGGGGGCCCTGTATACCACTGGGTACCACTGTATACAGCGGGCTGCTGTATACACAGCTGGGGCCTGTATACCACTGGTACCGCTGTATACAGCTGGGCTGCTGTATACACAGCTGGGCCCTGTATACCACTGGTACTGCTGTATACAGCTGGGGCTGCTGTATACACAGCTGGGGCCTGTATACCACTGGTACCGCTGTATACAGCTGGGCTGCTGTATACACAGCTGGGGCCCTGTATACCACTGGGTACCGCTGTATACAGCTGGGGCTGCTGTATACACAGCTGGGTCTGTATACACGGGGGCTTCTTATCAGCTGGGCTGCTTATACCACTGGGGCCTGTATACCACTGGGTACCGCTGTATACAGCTGGGACTGCTGTATACACAGCTGGGGCCCTGTATACCACTGGGTACCGCTGTATACAGCTGGGGCTGCTGTATACACAGCTGGGGCCCTGTATATCACTGATGGGTGGGGGGGCTATATACCACTGGGGCTGCTGTATATGCTGCTGGGGCCTGTATATACCACTGGGGAGGCTGATTTATACCACTGGGGCTGCTGTATATACTGCTGGGGCCTGTATATACCACTGGGGAGGCTGCTGTAATACTGCTGGGGCCTGTATTACCATGGAGGCTGCTGTATACTGCTGGGCCTGTAAACCACTGGGAGGCTGCTATATACTACCACTGGGGAGGCTGCTGTATACTACCACTGGGGAGGCCTGTATACCACTGGGGGGGCCTGTATACCACACTGCTGGGGGCTGTATACCTGTGCTGGGGTCCACCCTCGGCTTATACACGAGTCAATAGGTTTTCCCAGGTTTTGGGGGCAAAAGTAGGGGGTCGGCTTATACACGGGTCGGCTTATACACGAGTATATACGGTAGTAAAGAATATTTTGGGATTTTTTTTTACTTTCTCTGGAAATGAGTCTCTCTGTCTCAATCTTTGCTGCCTTGATTTGCTTTTTACAGATGTTATTTAATTGTCTGTATTTATTTAATGCCTCATCACTACCTACTTGCTTTAATTCCTAAATGCTTTCTTTTTGTCACTTATTGCACCCCTTACAGCCTTATTTAGCCATAGTGGTTTCCTCCTATTTCTAGCATGTTTATTCCCATAGGTATATATTGTGCACAGGTCCCATTCAGGATGCTAATAAACATCTCCCATTTGCTTTGTGTACTTTTATGCCTCAGGAGATAGTCCCAGTTTATTGCACTAAGATCATCTCTCATCCGTTGGAAATTTGCCTTCCTGAAGTTTAGTGTCCTTGTAGCCCCTGTACTACACATCTTATTAAAGGAACTATTACCCAAGTGACTTCCAACCCGTATATTTGATATGCGGTCCGGAATGTTGGTTAATATTAGGTCCAGCAATGCCCCCCTTCTTGTTGGGTCCTGAACCAGTTGTGAAAGGTAATTGTCTCTCATAATTGTCAAAAACCTATTACCTTTGCTGGAACTGCAGGTTTCTGATCCCCAATGTATTTCAGGGTAGTTGAAGTCCCCCATAATAATGCTTCTCCCTGAGTCGCTGCTTCATCTATTTGCTTTTTGAGGATATTCTCCTCCACCTCCATTATTGTTGGAGACTTATAACAAACCCCTATCAGTAATTTATTATTTTTTCCCTCTCCCTTTATCTCCCCCCACAGAGCTAAAGTACCCACAGTCATGAGTGCTTATTTGTGTTCCCTCTCCCGGGGCACTACTCTCTAGTTCCACCACCTCCCCCAAGTTGTGTCGGGTGTTTGGCCACAGCTCCCATTAGAAGTCTGGGGCCTCCAGATTTACAGCTCGGGCATAAAGTATCCACACCGTGTTCAGGGCCAGATCCTGTCCACCAGCCCCTCTGGTTCGTCAGATTCGGGCGTACAGGGATTGATGTCTCATCTGCACCCCAAGGGCTCTTTTCTTCTTCCACCTAACGGCTTCTCCTCCCGTGGATGAGCGTGGTCATGCTCCAGCCCACGGGAATCGGCTCCGCACTGCTCTACACTCACGACTTCCACTTCACTCCACTCACGATGGTCTCTCTACTCCTTCTCCTTCCTACTACTACCCTGTCCCCATTTTTGACCTGGGTCCACCCACCGTCTCAGGGGCCTATGGTTGTGTGTGTTTCGGGCTTGACTGCACCCTCCCAGCACCGTAGAGCTGAGCACTACTCCCTATAACCGCATGAGTGCAGTACCTCTGGTGGCAGCCTACCCGGTGGGGCGCCACAGATGTGTGTGACTGGAGAAGGTGAAAAAAAAGCAGCACGACTGGGCAGCAGACTTTGCTGGCGGCTGGACAGGTGGCGGTGAGGGGAGTAGTCTTTTGTTTTTTTTAACTGTTATCTGACTGCTACAGTTCGCCAAAATGGTGGCCACAACAACTCACCATACTCCTTAATTCATAAGCAGCAAATTACCAAACATTAGTATTGTGGAAAATAAACATTTTTGTGAAATTCAAGGAGAATTACATTTCACTTATATAATAATAATGGGTCATGGTTGTCATACATGGACTGACTGGGTCAACTAGCGCACGAGGAATTCTGTCAGATCTGGCTCTTAGAGGAAGAACACATTTGAGAATGTCCTAATAGGATACATGGAAAGGGATTATTGTGGGTATACTTTATTTTTATTATTTTATCAACAATACTAGTTTCTGCATCTTTATTTCAACCCTTGATATTTTGCCCCTGTCGCAATGTAAGACTATAAAGAAAGCTTTCTCTTTATCTATCACATGGTTATTTATCGCTTAAAATATTGGATTATTTCTAAAAAAATAACAGATTTGGAAGCCTTGAAAAATATGCTTTCTGCCAGTATAAAAAAATAAATTATAAATAGACAATGCTTTTAGGAACTGAACTTGATATTTACAGCAGATAGCAAACAAAAATACCTATAGAATATCGACAGTAAATATAATAACTGCTCCATGTTCTGTCCATGAGCCTTCAATATCGAGGGATGGTTGAAGTCACCTTTCATTCTGGCTGCGTACTCGTTATTTGAGAGTATTAATGTGGCACGATATTTGATAAGTTTGGCACATCTCAAGATGTAAGATTTCTGTCAAGAGCTAATTTTGCACCTTTTACGCCCCCCCCCCCCCCCCCCACTAAGGAGAGTTTACAATTTTTTGTGTGACAATTTAAAAATGTTGTAAATCATAACCATGGCTGAGAAAGGGCTTCTTTTGACAAGCTTTACATAATTATGACAGACTAGGCACAATATGCATTATAACTAGCACGTGACTTTTATAATGCTCAGAAAAACTCCAGTGTAGAAACAAATGATGAATTCACCACTAAGTTATTTTATGTGCTTAAAAGAAAGAAATCAAGATAATTAAAGAGAAGACATTGCATTCTGTAGCCAAGACCCATCTAACCTTCTTATTGCTAAACTCATTAAACCTCATTCAGGTTTAATTCAGGAGTCTCCAATTGTTAAGAACAAAAAAATATGTCAATCAAAGTTTTCTAGAAGAAACCTGCACATATAACTCAGCAGAATTCAACTCTGGGCTGATGAGATCCACAAATCTGAAATATGTCATGTTCTAAAATAGTGAGCTACTATCTTGGTGGACACAGGCTTTCACCCTTATGGAAGAGAATAATTAACATATTGATTGAACTCTCCAAACTTTACAGCCAATTCATCCTCTTTATGAAAATTTGAAAATTATTAACTTTCCCGATGGGCCATATGAGATACTATATACTGTTGTGGAGGGCCCAAACAATAGGCTAAAATTAATTTAGCTCAATATTTATATTAAGCTATGAATAATATTTTTTATTTTATATGGATATTAATTGTATCTATTAATATTGAGCAGAAGTAGGTATGCTAATGTGGCACCCCTCTCCACGGTTCGGTTGCCACAGGAACACCTGGAGCAGGGAAAGATTTCCACATCAGGTAAACTTACACACAACACCTTCATCCCCAACCTGAAGGGGGAGCTCTACTTGCCGACTTCAGGCAAGGTCCCCTATAAATTTAGGCCCGGGGGCGGAGTTAGGCAGTTCAGTAGGAGCAGTACTGAGGAAGAAACCTGGTGAATGGTGCCGCCTAGGCCCATGCCAGAGGGGAAGCCTAGCCAATGTGAGGGACCCAAGAGTGAGGGCCGGAGGCGAGGCGAGTTAGCAAGGGGGAGCGGAGCCGTGCCTGTTTGCCCCAGAAGTGCTATGTCACAGCCCGGACACCGGAGTCAGAGACTGCACGGGTCCAGTCAGCCCAGCAGTAAAGACTGGAGACCAGGGAGGCTTCAAGTCTCATGGCACAGCACCTGAGGCACAGTCACACAGCAGAGCCCGGGACCACAGTGGATACAGAGAGCTCTCACAGCCTGCCATACAAGTGAGGACACAGGAGAGGGTCAGGGCCCAGCTTCAGACAACCCAGGACTAAAGCACACAGCGTAAAAGGGAGGCTTCATAACTCATCGGATGTGGAGATCCAGAACTGCTCCCAGGCCACCCGGACTGTACCCTGGACTTCACCTTGCTCATCACATCAGTAAAGGTACGAAAACAACAACCCTGTGTCTGTGTATTGCGGCCCCTGATCCTGCTCCCTCCATAGACTGTCCGCCATCCCACTTGCTCGACAACTGCCCCGGGGATCCCGCTCCACCCACAGGGAGCGCAGCCATACTGCTGTTCCACCATCACCCCGAAGGTCTGTCCCACAGCGCCGGTAACATTACCGGAACTGTAGGTGGCGTCACGAATCATCCTTTATTTTCCAATGACTTTAAACCCCTTTTCAGACCACCAGGGACACAGGACTGGGAAACAGGACCAGTGACATTCCCCCATGAAGTAAACACCCGGAACCGGGTTCCCCCGGCCTTTTCCCTGGGGCGGGTCACTGACATCCCCCTACAGTATGAGCTGCCTAAGAGCCCCCCACACAGGCCCCTTATCTATAGTATGAGCCCCTGCATAGATCCCTACATACAGTATGATCTCACAGTCCCCCTATATACAGCATCAGCTTCACACAACCACCATATATACAGTAAGAGCACCCCAATATTCACTATGAGCCCCCAAAGGGTCCCCCTATATAAAGTAGGAGCCCCCACAAAGGTTCTTATATAGAGTATGAGCCACCACACAGTCCCCCTATACACTTACAACCAAATGGGTAACAATGTCTTGACCTTTTGACTTTCAGGCTCCATATCTCACCATCCACTACAACTCTGACCACTACCTTCATTTTAAAAACAATCATCTTGGCTATGTCATAGATAAATTTGACTTGCACCAATTTACCATAAGATTAGTTGTGCGGATCCTTGTCATGTCACTGTTTTACTCTTAATGTTTGAGAAATCTTTTTGTCCCTGTATACTACAAATTACAAACTGTTCTCACATTCTCTAATAGTTCAGGTTAGATTGATTGCCAAGTGAATGGTCACTGGTTCCAAATGAGTAGCATCCGTGAAAATTTTCAAAGAGGAAAGTAAGAGCATCATCCAGCTCATTGATAGCAGTCTCTCAGCCAAGAAAATTGCCAAACTGCATTATGTGAGTGTCTGACAGTCAGAAGAATATGAAAGGAAGCCCATGCATCCAATAAAAAAAGCCAAGAGGTGGATGGTCAGGCAAAATATCGGAGTCAATAAATCTGCTCATCACAAGGTTTATCAGTTCCGGCATGACAACCACGACAGTGGAATGGCTCATATGCTTCATAATAGTGAAATCACAGACGTCCAAGCAAGTACTGTGCAACGCATGTTACACAAGTCTGGAAAAGTGTCTCAAAAAAAAGTAAAGAAGCCTCAACTTCAATATAGTGATAAGAAGCATCTGCTCGAGTTTGCAAAAAAAGTATGAAAAATGGACAGTATAAAGTAGGAAATGAGTGATTTGGAGTGATAACACAAAAGTCAATAGACTAGGCTCTGATGGGTACAAATTTGTCTGGGAGAAACAAGGGAAAAAGAGACTAATAGATTGAGAAATTGAAGAAACTGTACAGTTCAGTGAAGGAAATCTGATGATATGGGATATTTCACAGCCAAAGGAGTTTGATACTTCACCAGGATCAACGGTGGGCTCAATGCTGAGTTATGTGTGAAAATCCTACAAGACAAGTTACTTCGTACACTTGAGTACTATGGTTATGAAGAGATGACAGTGTTTCATCAGGTCAATGACCCGAGGCATACGTCAAGATTGGTGAAGAAATAATTCAATGACAATGACGTAGAGGTGCTGGATTGGCCCCCACAGTCTCCAAACCTCAACCCAAATGAAACCTTGTGGGACGATTAGAAGAAAAACCTGTATACATACCCATGTGAGTAGCCCCCTATATACAATATGAGCCTCCACATAGCTGCTATATGATCCCCACACAGTCCCTCCATATTAAATATGAACCCTTACGCAGTCCTCCTAACAGTAACAGCCCTCACAAAGCTTCATAGACCCCCAACATAGTTTCCTTATACACAGTATAAGGTCCTATATACATTATGACTCCCAACATAGCCCCTTATATATAATATGAGTTACCAAATTCTCTTATACACAGTATAAGCCTCCTTATGAAGAGTATAGGCCTTCACATAGCCTCCTATATACATGACGTCATTGTGTCTGCTGTTTCAGTTGCAGATGCAGATACCGGTGATATTGGGACATGTGGGGTGCTTGGCCCGATACGTCCTATGGGCCACTTGTGTCACCCCTTTGGCTCTCTCCATTCACGGGCTGGACTGGAGCAGCCATATGGAAGGATATGCCCCATGGGCCACCTTTGCCCACCCCTTCTCTGGATGAATACAACAGAGGCATAGAGACTCAATATTCAGGTTCACTGGCTGTATTTGTAACTTACATAAAATTGGATGGTGAGGAAAGCCCTGTCAGTATAGCAATGCCTTCTGATTAAGACTTTAAGCCAGGGGTCCCCAACATGTAGCTTGGGAGCCACATGTGAATCTCGGGACAATGATGGGTGGCTCGCGGCTTTCTGCCAGCTTGGTGCATTAGCATCAGGCCTAGAAAACCGCTATGAAGAGAAGGTCTCTAGATGGTGACTTTTGTTAGTTGCCCCCAACAGAACAGTAGACCTGGACGCCAATATACTGGGTGGAGATAGATAGAATGATATTGCCAGCTGGTTTGGTGCTTGTAGGTGGGTAGTTTTGTAATGATGTTTGATGTAAAAATACAGAATGTGGTAAAGCGGGCACCCCTGGATGTAAGTATATTGCCCATAAGTGAGAGGGCACAAAGTCTCGGTGTACTTTTTATAGTAACTTTGGCTATCTTTATACCATGCTCTGGGTGTCGCTATGGAGGAAGGGTAGCTTAATGTAGCCCTCGACCTTCTCATAGAGCTGAATGTGGCTCTCACAGTAAAAAAGGTTGTGAACACTGCTCTGAGCCATTATAGTTGAACTCTGGCCCTGGTGCGCTAGGGGGTATGAGGGCCACATAAGAAGACATCAACATTATAAATGGCACTTGAAAGGTGAGTCTTTTTTACACATTTTGAGTCAACTAACGTGTCAGCATCTTCTATAACAAGTGAAAGGCCATCAATGATCATAAATGAACAATCCCTCCCTACCCAGAGGGGAGATATATGTGAAAAAGATACTAGAGGCTAATGAACATCAGTTAAAAACTGGTTCCGCGGCATTCCTTTCTCCATGCCCCCTACCCTCCACAGCTGTCAGTGTGCTTCGCCTCCGCATGCACCATTCCTGTCTACTCCATTACAAATCTCTGAATTATTGATACACACACATTTGTTTGTATGGTAACTTGGATTACCCTAGGCAAATATACCGTACACCTGACACTTTCCAATTCTCACATAAACTCCCATTGCTTCAGCATGAGTAATGAAAAACATTGTTATATCCCCAAAGGGCATCACCTCCAGCATCTCACCTGGTATATAGTCAAAATAATATTGTATCAACCCAGAGATTAGGTGCAGATAATGAAAACTATATAAAAATATTAACACACATGAGTTTGTAAAAAAAACAGGTTCACACCGCTATTTCAGGGTATACATTATAGAAATGTTATTTGGCTGAATTAGCTTTTTAAAGGCATAGACTTTTTTGATCTTTTTTTTTTTTTTTAAATGGATCCAAATGTATTTTGTGAAAATGTATGCAAAATATACCCATGTGTACCCATTCCGATCAAAACAATGTACACTTTGATGCAAGTTACCAGAGCAACCACCTCTATAAAGATTGAGAATAGTTGGAGGGGATTTCTGCTCTGCAAATGTATAAATGCAGCTCTGGTCGTTAATAAAGACAGTTACAGAATGGGACATCCCCGAAGAGCCAGCCATGATGTCCATAATGATATTGAAATGAGACTCCATTGAAAAGTCTGTGCCTTTTGTTAGACATACACACGTAATTCACGCATTCAGGTATACAGTGGCATAACCTATCTTACATCTGTCTTGCCTATGCATAGTCAGTTATACTTTTTTTATAGAGTTAAATGAAGAAAATGTTGTACCAACTCATAGCATCTCAGTGGAGGCCAAAAAAACACTCTATAGGGCTTTAATAGATGGAAATAACTCTATGGATGCGTATGGCGTGTGCACCATGATCTTTCCCAGTGTGTGCATCAAACGTAGGGTCCAAATGTGATACTGCGAAGATATCAATATATAGCAGGTTATCAGCCCTGAGAGTATAGATAGGTAAATATTATGATAAGATTGACATTTTCCAATTTTGGCACTTTTTTTGACAACCAAAAGAGAATAAAATTGATATATGATTACAACTTAGAATACTGATATGTGCTGTATTACTGTGAACTGTAAAATGGTCACAATAATCCTCACAAGCTCCTTCAGCTTTGGAAATAATCACAAAAGTGTCTATATCTATTTTTGTATTATGCCAAAAGCCTTTTATTTTTTCCAGACTATTGGTTGATGAATTGAAAACCTATTGCTTTGAGTCAGGTTAATGTATTCCCCGCAGTTATCCAGTCTTATCCTTTTGTCTGCTACTTTGTATCACACATTTTTGATGCATTAGGTTAGTCAGCAGGAGACAAAAAAGAAAGAGTGACTACAGAATCTGACCACACAGGCTTTGTTTGTTGTCTGTTACCATGGAGACATACTATCTGCATATGAGCTGTTAAAACAAATGTAAATTCAGCTCTTCATGACATCTATGAGTTTTAAGGTACAAAATTAGTCACATGACTAATCTATCATAATTGAATGGATTTCCTAACACAGTAAGTAATGTCTGTTTATTAGTATATTCAATAACTACTAATTAGTTGGTGGTCTTATTAGTGGGACCCTGACATTGCTCCCCTTTACCTGATTGTGAGAAGGGGAGCAATGAGCAAAAAGCACAGTGTGTTATAGGTACAGCAATATAGATGGGATGTATAGGAATCTCATGCTCAGCGTAAATGGACCTGTGGTGCATAGTTGAAATCCACAACTTGTTCATTTCTCTTGTGGGTACACTGAGTTTAAGGCCGGGATCATAGGATTCTATTGGCAGCCTTAAAGGAACCTGTCACCTGGATCTACCCCCCTGACCTATCACTAGCTGTCCCTACACCTTCCTAGCTGCACCCTAACCATCCCTCTTTGTTGTAAATCCGCCCTATAAAGATTAATAAAAATGACTTATAATTTACTGGGGTCACTCTGTCAGAATACTGGAAAGGCGGCTCCAGGCTCCATTCTCCCCTCCTCGCTGCTTCACTGCATGCCCCGCTGGTGTCATTATTCTTTGTAGATCTCCGCCTGCATTTGGAATCTCCCGCCCTCTTCTCCTCCTATGATGCAGCGGCCGATACGTCACATACATTATATGACATTATGTGCATTATGGACCTGATCAAGTGACCGTCCCTGTGCATTATGTGCCTGATCACGTTATCGGCCCGGTGCATTATGGGCCTGATCATGTGATCAAGCCCATAATGCTTCGGGCCGATCATGTAATCAGGCCCATAATGCACAGGGCCGGATGTGACGTATCGGCCGCTGCATCATAGGGGAGAAGAAGGCGGGAGATTCCAAATGTAGGTGTGTATAAAAAGAAACCCAGCACCCCAGACCTTCACTTGAACTGCAACTTGAGCTCTGACAACATGCCAAAAATCCACCCTGCGACCAAAGCCTTGTTTATCAAGAGGCTGAAGACCAGATCCACTGCAGAGGTGGCTGGCACCTTTAATGTGTCTCAGCGTCAAGTACAAAGAATAATAAAAAGATTTGAAGAGACTGGAGATGTGTTTGGTAAGCCCAGGTCCGGCAGACGCCGCAAGACAACTGCTCAAGAGGGACATTTGTTGGTTAGAAAATCCAAAGCAAGCCCCTATTCCACTGCAGCAGAGCTCAAACAGGCCTGGTCACCTCAAGTCCCTGTGTCAACTAGAACATTCTGTCTCGAAATGGCCTCCATGGCTGAATCAGTGCCCAGAAGCCAGCATTAAACATGGGGGTATAAAAAAACCATGTGGCATTTCCAAAGTCCCACAGCGTGCTAAACAGATGGACGCTGGAAAAGTGGCAGAAGGTGGATTTCTCTGATGAATCTTCAGTAGAATTACACCACAACCGCCGCAAATACTGCAGGAGACCTACTGGAGTCCGTATGGATCCAAAATACACCTAGAAAACAGTTCAATTTGGCGGTGGGAAGATCATGGTCTGGGGTTACATTCAGTATGGGGGTGTGCGAAACATTTGCAAGGTGGAAGGCAATATCAATAGCCAAAAATAGCAAGAAGTATTAACTACCTCTTATATTCCAAATCATAAAAGGGGTCAAATTCTGCAGCAGGATGGTGCTCCATCTCATACATCCATCTCTACAACAAAGTTCCTCCAGACAAAAAAGATCAAGGTGCTCAAGGACTGGCCAGCCCAGTCACCAGACATGAACATCATTGAGCATGTTTAAGGTAGGATGAAAGAGGAAGCTTGGAAGACAAAACCAAAGAATCTAGATGAACTCTGGGAGGCATGTAAGACTGCATTCTTTGCTATTTCTGATGACTTCATTAATAAATTGTATGAATCATTGTTGAACCGCATGGATGCAGTCCTTCAAGCTCATGGAAGTCACACAAAATATTAAATATGAGTCTAATAGCACCACAACTTCATTCACGAATGTTATGCAACATATATTTGTATTTTAAGTTAATTATTTGTTTGACAAATCACATTACTTTCTGTGGACGACAAGACTTTTGTCTTGCCAAAATCTGACCATTCTGTGTTCATTAAATGGTAAATATTTCAGCATTGATGCCAATTTATTTTCTTAACCTAAACCCCATTTGGGAGGGTTTCAGCTTTCAAAAAAGTAATTTATACAACCAATGGATGAATTTAACATCAGGTTATAAGCTTTTATTTACATAACATGGGTAAGCTACATTTCATTCTGTCAGGGAGGGTAATTCTATGAATGGCACTGAAAACACTTGTACCGTATATACTTGAGTATAAGCCGAGTTTTTCAGCACAAAAATTGTGCTGAAAAGTGCCCCCCTCGGCTTATACTCGAGTCACAGTGTGAAGGATCAGTGGGGGGGCGGTGATCGGGGGCTGGAGGAGGCAGGGGGAGGCTGCAGTAGGAGCGGGCGGTCACGTGCCCCCGCTCATTAGTGCAATGCTATATGCACTGCATCCCCCTGTCCATCAGCGGCAAGGGGAGCGGTGCATATTACATTGCACTATGCAAGCGCCCCCCATCAGTGGTATACAGGCCCCCCCTTGCTACCACACACCTGTAAAATAATAGATCATTCATACTTAACCCTGTCGCTCTGTCACCGCACGTCCTCCGTCTTCTTTTTGCTTGTACCCGGCGTCATGTGACCGGCGCAGAAGCAATGACGTCATCGCTGCTGCACCCGCCTCAGGAATAGAAGCCGGGTACAAGCAGGAAGAAGACCGGAGGACGCGCGGTGACAGATCGAAGGGGATAAGTATGACTGATCTATTATTTTACAGGTGTGCGGCAGCAAGGGGGGCCTGTATACCACTGATGGAGAGGCCTGTATATACCACTGAGGGGGGCCTGTATATACCACTGATGGAGGGGCCTGTATATACCACTGATGGAGGGGCCTGTATATGTGGCACCCCAAGGGTTAATGTGCCACAGAAACATCAGCACAGGTTCAATCCCCACACAACACTGGACACTAGACAGGCACCTCTAGGCCAGAAGGGGGAGCTCAAGCAGCTCCCTTATATATATATATATATTATATATATATATATATATATATTCTGGTCTGGGGAGAGGAAGTGGGGAATAGCAGAGTGGTGGGTGGAGCTTAAGTGGCACCTGCAAGAGTGGGAGGAGCTAAGGTTGTTTACCTCAGAGTGGCAGTGACAGTTAGTCAGTTGGAGTTGGAGTTAGTGCAGTTCCTGTAGAGGACCGAGGAAGAAAGACTGGTGGTGCAAAGGGGCTGCCTTAGGCCTCTCCACAGCCTGCTACCCACTTCCAGGCCTAGCCAGGGTCTGAGGGAAGGAGTAAGAGAAACAGGAGAACACATCTGGGAGACTGAGTTACCCCATAACTCGACCCAGAGGAGCACATAGACCGAATACCGGATCCGAATCTGTGACTGACACACGCAGCACAGTAAACACCGGGATAGTGCAGGTTGTATATCACACTGTACCTCAGCAAAGCAACACGGCGGGGCCAGAAGCACATGGAAAGGCTCAAGGACCCGGACAGGGTGGGAGCAACCCGGCCCCGGTACAGACTCCGTGGACAGTACTCTGCCAAAGATCATCTGCAGTAAAGCCTTGGAAAACTACAAAACCGTGAGTCTGTGTGATCCTTGCACTCAAGTCCTACTCTCCCTCACCAACTGTCATCATCTCTACTACTACCCCTATCCTACAATATCCGTAGCACCATCTATAGACTATTACTACCACTGCCCCGGGGAATCAAGCTCTACCTGCGGAGAGCCATTACATCTCCAGCTGCCAAACATCATCCCCGGAGGTTCTGCAGCAGCGGTGGTCCCCCCACTGACCACAACCCGTGGGTGGCGTCACAGCAAACTCCCCTGTAAATATCCCCCCATTTATTGCGGAATCCGGGACACGGTCCGGACCAAGACGCCGTGATATCCCCCAGCATATACCCCGGTCCGGTATCGAGTACCCCATCCCAGTGGGCTCCACATATATACGACTGATGGAGGGGCCTGTATATACCACGGATGGAGGGGCCTGTATATTCCACTGATGGAGGGGCCTGTATATACCACTGATGGAGGGGCCTGTATACCACTGATGGGGGGCCTGTATATACCACTGAGGGGGGGCCTGTATATACCACTGAGGGGGCCTGTATATACCACTGATGGGGGCTGTAACCTCTGATGGGGGGCCTGTATATACCACTGATGCTGGGCTTGTATATATCACTGATGGAGAGCCTGTATATACCATTGAGGGGGGGCCTGTATATACCACTGAGGGGGGTCCTGTATATACCACTGATGGAGGGGCCTGTATATACCACTGATGGAGGGGCCTGTCTACCACTGATGAGGGGCCTGTATATACCACTGATGGGGGGCCTGAATATATCACTGATGTGGGGCCTGTATATACCACTGAGAGGGGGCCTGTATATATACCACTGATGGGAGGCTATATATACCACTAATAGGGGCTGTAACCTCTGATGGGGGGCCTGTATATATCACTGATGGGAGGCCTGTATATACCACTGAGGGAGAACCTGTATTCCACTCATGGGGGCTGTAACCTCTGATGGGGGTGAACTGTATACCAGTATTGGAGGTCCTATACAGTATAACAGTGATGGGGGATTATATACCAGTAATGGGGGGCCATTTGTCATGATGAGAGGGGCTGTATACCATGATGAGAGTCTGCTTCATTTCCCCCCCTAGGCTTATACTTGAGTCAATAAGTTTCCCTAGTTTTGGAGGGTAAAATTAGGGTCCTCGGCTTATACTCGGTCGGCTTATACTCGAGTATATACGGTAATTTGCACATGACTGTATCAATAAAGTTTTCTCATGTCCAAACACCAGGAAGTATCAAAAACAAGACAGCTTTATTTAAAACATACCAAAAAGACAAAACTGCAGCGTCAAATGCACAAAAAAAAGGGGGAAGGTAAAAATATGCACTCAAGAACCCAATGAAATAACCCCACAAATAACCTAATTTAGGCCATCTTGTGACTGCAACTTGTGACTGGCTGGCGGTCAGAAATGATGTCAATGTAACTCTATGGGAGCCAGAACTAAGCTAGAACAAGGCTCTCATACAGATGTATAGAGTTGTGACCCCGGCAGTGCTCGATGAAACACTAGAAGCTACCGGCAGGTCACAAATCATTGGAGACCAACAAAAGCTAGCTGATACAAGAGAAAGATGACGAAACGTGACAAGAGTAGGGTAAGGTAACTTAGGCTAGAAGCATCATTACTTATAGGGTTCAAAACCCAAGTGTTTAACATTCTGGAAAATAATCCGCTAATGTTTTGCCTACTTATAGACCAGGATAGTTCTCTAAGGGTATGTGGAAATGCTATGTGACATATGCAGACAAACTCCTGTCCACTCCGGTCTGTAATGTGGGAGACGCCCAGGTATGTTATGCCCCTGCAGCTATCTATTCTCATACTTCCCGTGTCTTTCATTCATTCTTTAGTCTTGGCAGCAGAAATAAAGGCCTGTATAGAAAATATAGAAAATGTGAAGAACAAAGTGATGATACTCCTCTGAGATAACGTATATTCCTTGAGTATAGCAGACACTACAGCTTTACCAGAACCCTGAATGCTGAATCAGACTAAGCATTTGACTTGGCTTTTAAATAGAAACACTATTTTAAAAAAATTACTATTGATTCATATTTCAATGCAAATCTTCAGGAATGTACATCCGTCATCTCAGCATCGCGGCTGATTTTGAGATGAATGATGAGCATTTTATATGAATACATTAGAGCTGTCTATACCATTAGATATGCAATAGCTGCAGGACACCATATCACTATAGATTCAGTGTCACCGAGACCTGTCACCACATTGATGACCCCAGACGAGGCGGCCAGCGTCTCAGATAAAGAGAACAATAAATATGACTTCGATAACACTCATCTCTGGTTGAAACATTGCTCTTCTTCTATACTGTGATCAAAAGACACCAATATCTTTCACCTTGATACAATAGATTCATCCTTTTTTTTCTTATTTGGACAAACTCTGGCAAATCTTCATAGTTGAGATATAGTTGTCACCTTGCTTCACCCCACCATATAGCAACACTGGAGGCATGTTTTCATGCCTGATAACATGCAGAGATCTTTAAAATAGAGGAATTGAAGTATAGTGTTGTAATATTATATAGAGTTATATCATAATTATATATCAAGGTCTAAGATGAAGTAATGCCATGTGTATATCTAGTCTCCCCTATACACAATATTCTTATTAAATTGAAACAATGATGTATGCTCATTTTTAAGCTCCCCTATAATCACCTGTTTAATAAATTGATACCAGCTCGCTATCATCCTGGGCTTAGATCATATATTATGTGTATAGCTATGCCTGATTGCCCACTGCACTGTGACACCTTGGACTGTTCTGGAGCTCCCCAGTGACATTCTTCAGAGGGTTTTCTTTTAGGGAAATATGATGGAATTGAAAACTTGCAAATTAGTCCATCTCTATACTCTATGTTATATCTATGATAAGAAGGATCATAAGAGCAGTAGAAACAGAACTAGAGTCTGCCCACCCAGAGATGCCAGTGCTGGAGAGCTGAGCATTAGCCTGAATGTGTGTGTGTGGAGGAGATGTTGGCACCAGGTGTGATACTTACAGCCAGTCTTGTCTATAAGTTCCTGAGTCACCAGAGATCGAGAATGTGACAGCCCCATAATATAGTCCAATCAGGAGAGTCCCGGCTCTGGGATTTCTTCACTAATTGCCAAAAGACAGGTAGACCCCAAAGTGAAATGCCAGGGGAGCAGCTCAGAGGAGATGCCCAACTTTCCGACAGTCAAAGCCGGAGTCTATTATTGTAGATTGGCACAATGTCTTCGGTCTGATACCTGACTGCAAGTGATGAAGATCTTTGTGTCACTGTCCAGTGAAGAGGAAATATCAGAGTTTAAGTCCAGGTGCTCCTGTGTTACTGTCCTGTAAAAAAAAGGCATTCAGGTGAGGAGTCTAGTGGAGAACAAGTCCCCAATGTTCTATAGAAGAGATGATCCAGGTGCTGCTGCTGTCTTACTATGTCCTCTAGTAGACGGACACCTGTGTCACTTACTATGCCCTCTAGTAGATGGGTACCTGTGCCACTTACTATGTCCTTTAGTAGACAGTCACCTGTGTCACTTACTATGCCTTCTAGTAGACAGGCAACTGTGTCACTGTGTCCTCTAGTAGCCGGGCACCTGTGTCACTTACTATGGCCTCTAGTAGATGGCACCTGTGCCACTTACTATGTTCTCTAGTAGACAGTCACCTGTGTCACTTACTATGCTTCTAGTAGACAGGCAACTGTGTCACTGTGTCCTCTAGTAACGGGCACCTGTGTCACTTACTATGGCCTCTAGTAGACAGGCCCTGTGTCACTTACTATATCCTCCATCAGACGGGCACCTGTGTCACTATATCCTCTAGTAGATGGGCACCTATGTTACATATACTTACAATATCGATTATTATTATATTATATATTATTATTATTTATTATATTTATTATTATATGTACTAGTTACTTACTATGTCCTCTAGTAGATGGGCACCTGTGTCACTTACTATGTCCTCCAGTAGATGGGCATCTGTGTCACTTACTATGTCCTCTAGAAGACAGTCACCTGTGTCACTTACTAAGTCCTCAGTAGACAGGCACCTGTGTCACTTACTATGTCCTCCAGTAGACGAGCACCTGTGTCACTTACTATGTCCCCTAGTAGACGGGTATCTGTGTCATTTACTATGTCCTCCAGTACACGGGTACTGTGTCACTTACTATGTCCTCCAGTACACGGGCACCTGTGTCACTTACTATGTCCTCCAGTAGACGGGCACCTGGGTCACTTACTATGTCTTCTAGTAGACGGGTATCTGTTTCACTTACTATGTCCTCCAGTAGACGGGCTCCTGTGTCACTTACTATGTCCTCTAGTAGATGGGCACCTGTGTCACTTACTATGTCCTCCAGTAGACAGGCACCTGTGTCACTTACTATGTCCTCCAGTAGACAGGCACGTGTCACTTACTATGTCCTTCAGTAGACAGGCACCTGTGTCACTTACTATGTCCTTCAGTAGACGGGTACCTGTGTCACTTACTATGTCCTCCAGTAGACAGGCAGCTGTGTCACTTACTATGTCCTCTAGTAGACGGGCACCTGTGTCACTTACTATGTCTTCCAGTAGACGGGCACCTGTGTCACTTACTATGTCTTCCAGTAGACGGGCACCTGTGTCACTTACTATGTCCTCCAGTAGACGGGCACCTGTGTCACTTACTATATCCTCCATCAGACGGGCACCTGTGTCACTGTGTCCAGCAGAGCAGATGTCCCAGATTCAGACCTTGCTTCACTGCTCAGGACCAGGACCAATGAATGCCACTGTCATTGTCCTGAATTGATGCCCCAGGAAAACCTTGGTATTTCTATGTCCAGCTGAGAAGATGCTCCAAATACAGTCACTATAACTCTCCACAAGGCAAAAGTGACACTTGTGTAACTCCAGTTACTGTATCTTGTAGCGATGATGTCGCTGGTGCAGTCCTTTCTGTGGAGCCGAAGCCCCCTGGTACAGCTCCTGGTACAGCTCCTAAGTTACTGTATCCAGTAGAGTAGAAGTTCTTATATCCTCTGCAGGAGCCCCTGATGTACCCCCTACGTTCTTATATCCAGTACAGCAGGAGCCCCCTTTGTCCTGTGTCACTCTCCGGCAGGTCGCAGCAGTCCCTGGTGCAGCTCCTCTGTCACTTTGTCCTGGTGTCACTCTCCGGCAGGTCGCAGCAGTCCCTGGTGCAGCTCCTTTGTCACTTTGTCCTGTGTCACTCTCCGGCAGGTCGCAGCAGTCCCTGGTGCAGCTCCTCTGTCACTTTGTCCTGTGTCACTCTCCGGCAGGTCGCAGCAGTCCCTGGTGCAGCTCCTCTGTCACTTTGTCCTCTGTCACTCTCCGGCAGGTCGCAGCAGTCCCTGGTGCAGCTCCTGTGTCACTCTGTCCTGTGTCACTCTCCGGCAGGTCGCAGCAGTCCCTGGTGCAGCTCCTCTGTCACTTTGTCCTGGTGTCACTCTCCGGCAGGTCGCAGCAGTCCCTGGTGCAGCTCCTGTGTCACTTTGTCCTGTGTCACTCTCCGGCAGGTCGCAGCAGTCCCTGGTGCAGCTCCTGTGTCACTTTGTCCTGTGTCACTCTCCGGCAGGTCGCAGCAGTCCCTGGTGCAGCTCCTGTGTCACTTTGTCCTGGTGTCACTCTCCGGCAGGTCGCAGCAGTCCCTGGTGCAGCTCCTGTGTCACTTTGTCCTGTGTCACTCTCCGGCAGGTCGCAGCAGTCCCTGGTGCAGCTCCTGTGTCACTTTGTCCTGGTGTCACTCTCCGGCAGGTCGCAGCAGTCCCTGGTGCAGCTCCTCTGTCACTTTGTCCTGGTGTCACTCTCCGGCAGGTCGCAGCAGTCCCTGGTGCAGCTCCTGTGTCACTTTGTCCTGTGTCACTCTCCGGCAGGTCGCAGCAGTCCCTGGTGCAGCTCCTGTGTCACTTTGTCCTGTGTCACTCTCCGGCAGGTCGCAGCATTCCCTGGTACAGCTCCTGTGTCACTTTGTCCTGTGTCACTTTGTCCTGTGTCACTCTCCGGCAGGTCGCAGCAGTCCCTGGTGCAGCTCCTGTGTCACTTTGTCCTGTGTCACTCTCCGGCAGGTCGCAGCAGTCCCTGGTGCAGCTCCTCTGTCACTTTGTCCTGTGTCACTCTCCGGCAGGTCGCAGCAGTCCCTGGTGCAGCTCCTCTCTCTTATTCTATAGGTTTTGTGTCCAGGAAGCTTGCTGTACTAATTAGAACAGACAGACGACAGATAGCAGATCCCCTGGGTCCCAGTGCCTGCCGGGTTATGGCTTCTTCTGCAGATACTGCCTAAATTCTCCGGAGGAGCAGTGTCACATCGTCTCTGTATGGAGAGCGGACGGTCCGGCAGGTACACAGCCTGCACATGGCAGCTCTACCTGGATCCTCGGATGTCTGGTATGGTACATACAGCTGTTACAGGGGGTGGACAGGCTGTCAGCATCATTCTGTAGTCTGGAGTCTTTCCTGTATGTTCATCATAGCACACAATATTATTCATTCTATTTCCCTAATGACAGGTTGAGGAGCCATGAAACTATTCTCATCATGTATATACATGGTCACTGCAATATACTGTATGTGCACAGGGAGCACACACAACAATATGTATGAAGCATTATAAAACAACCAGAATATCATCCACATAGCATGCTGCTCAGGCAGGACATATCATTACAATAACTGTTGCACTCAGGTATGGCTCCCTTCACATCACGTTTTTTTTCCTGTCCATGGGGATCCTGTTTTTTGCAGGACCACACGGACAGGACCGGATTGCTAACTCCGGATGCCATTTCTGTGTCCGGATCTGTGATTTTGACGGATCCGAGCACAGAAGGAGCCGAGACTGCAAAGCACAGGCAAGCAGAGCGGTACTTTCATTTTATGTATGTATGTATGTAGATACATTGCGAAAGTAAGAAAGCAATGTGTTAAAAATAAAAATGCTCACCTACCGCGATCCGAGGCATCCACATCCGATGGCTGCAGGACCTTAATCAGCTGACCAGGCGGGGCGGCAACCTGACCAGCTGATGTGTCACATGACCGCATCAGCTGAGCAGTTTAAATCACTCACCCGCGGATCGGTTTAAACCGCTCAGCTGGTGCTATCATGTGACACATCAGCTGATCAGTTGCCACCAATCAGCTGATCAGTTGTCGCCGGTCAGCTGATAAAAGTCCTGCAGCCATCAGACGTGGACGCCTCGCATTGCGGGACACTCGGCGGAGAGGTGAGCATTTTTTTTTAACACATTCATTTCTTTAATTTCACTTTAGCAATGTATGTAGATACACTGCTAGAGTGAAATTACACTGAACAGAGCAATTTTAGTGTACTGAGCATGCTCAGTACAGTGAAACCGGATCTGGGAAACAATCCTGTTTTTTCCCGGTTCCGAGCTCCATAGACCCCCATGTTATTTGAATCGGACAGCATCGGATCTGATGCTGTCCAATTCTGTCCGATTGTGTCCGCCTTTTTGAAGGCAGCCCAAAATTGGAGCAGTCTCCAATTTTGGGGACGTGAAAAAAGCGGACACAATCAGATCCCTGTACACACGGGTGGCCATTAAGGACTAATCCGTGCACATTGGGAACATGGGGAGCCAAATCGGATCTGTGGATATCCATTTTACAATGGATAGCCACAGATCCCCAAAAAACGTGATGGGAAGGGGGCCTAAGGCTTTCATACTGTCACTTTTGGAATCCGTGGGTATACAGGAAAACCCTTTATACCCACGGATTCCCACATACAGGGAAACTGGATTGGCAAGCAGCATCCTATTGCGCTGTTTTCATGAATCTGTTTGATCCATAATGACTTGCCCCCTATGGGTCATGTCATTAACAACTACGTCATGCTCATGAACAGCACATGAACTGCACATGCGCAGCTTCTGGGTCATAGCCATAGAAGTACGGTTTGTAAAAGTAAAAATTAGCCCTATGGACTGAGCGAAGGTTGACGCAGGAAGACACTATCCCAAGGGCCTCTGTCGGGCCCCACGGGACTGGGGTACTCGGTACCGGACCGGACGGTGTCGGGGAAGTCACGGGTGGCTTGGTCCGGACCGTGTCCCTGGCTAGGCAATAAAGGGGAATTATTTACAAGGGGATTTGTCACGGGTGACGCCACCCACTTGGTGCGGCCAGTAATGGGGCCGCCGCTGCTGCAGAACCTCCGGGGGTCATGGAGTGGCAGCGAAGATGGTATAGTTCCAGTGGGGAGAACTGTATCCCCCGGGGCAGTAAGGAGTTAAGTCTATTGTGTGTAGTTGTAGCACACTTACTTTGCAGGCTGCAGGGATCTCTCCTCCTGGCTGGTGCTGACAGGCTGGATCTGTATGAGGGAGAAGGGTGTGCAGATAGATGCAGACAAGAGAGGCAATTCAGAGTTTTCCAAAGCTTTACTCGTTGTTTCCTTCAAGCAATTTACAAGTCATTTGCAGTTGGTACACAGATCAAGTACACGGGTTCTTTCTACTTCTGCAGCCAGGCCTCTCCCTCTGTGACCCCTCACACAGTCTCTTGGTGTCCCTTTCCGGGCTTTTACGGTCTCCGTCTATACGGGTGATGCGTGCTACGCCGGACAGTATGGCGGTGGCTCGGGCTTCTGTGAGTCCTAGTATGTCACTTAGCTGCCTGTCCTTTAGGTTAGGGATCTCAATCTGGAACTCAGACCCCTCGTCGTGTTGTCTGGGGATGCCGGGTGAACTATGGTCCCCTTTAGAGCCGACACTCTACTCTAGCCCAGCCTTCAATAGTCCTCAGCACGAGGCTCTACCAGGCTCCTTCTCTCTGTTCCTTCTAGTACCATAGGAGGGCTTCTCCACCTGCAGTCAGTGGCTTCAGCTGCTGTCTAGGGCACGGGTTCCACCGTCCCTCTCTGTTCTGTCACACTCCTGGTGGCATCAGCGTCGGATGGGCTTTCTCTCCCCTCTGGCTCACGCTGGCTCAGTACGGATTCTGCGCTCCTAGCCTTGCACTCACAGAAGTGTGATTGTCCTTCAGTCTTTACATCTCAGCTCACTGTGGCCTACTACCTTCCTTCACTCCTCCCCCTCACTATATACTGTCAGTCACCTGACCTCTGGTGTGCCCAACCCACTCCTCTGAATCCACCACCCCTCCGATCTCATATAGTCTCTAATCTCAGGGCTGGATGTAACCTTCTCTGACACGTGGGTTGTGTGGGCTGTGAGGGTGTTAGTGTTTAACAATTTCCTACCTGCCTGGCTGCAGTTCCCTTTGTGGCCTCCTGGACGCAGGGGCGCCACACCTCCAATCACAAATAGTAGCTAGGCTGGAGTAGGAATACTGTCCTAGTTTGTCCACTGCACAATGTTTATAGGGTTTGTAAAAATTAGCCTATGGGCTGAGTCACGGTTGATGAAGGAAGGAAATGGGTATTTATGGGAAAGGCTTGAAGTTAACAGCAGTAGCATAAATCAGCCTTTTTGTTGAGTTTAGGTTGGCTTGCTGTCACCTGGAGGGATTACAAACTGTGGAGATATCCGGGCTTTGTTGAATTTAATCAGAGTAAGTCTGTCTGCATTTTGCGCAGAGAGGCGTGTGCGCATATCAGTGATGATTGACCCACTGAAAACATGCTCTGACATCACACTAGCAGCCAGGCAGGCCAGCACCTGACATTGGGCCAAGAGCTCAGTTTGGACACCCAATAATTAAAGAGAATTGAAACATCAGAAAGGATGCAAGGATGGTCACTTAAGTACACCTTGACCATGTTCTGCAACTTCTCACTCTTTGTCATTATTACAGGCACAGAAAGCCCTTGCTGTTGTGCTGGTTTATTGAAAATTGTCGAATTTGTGCCCATTTTCCCCCACTTCTGTTGGACCTGGATGGATAAAATGTTTATCACAAGGGGGTCTTCGAACAGACAGTTACACATGAACTGTGCCATATGGGCCAAGCTGGCAAAAGGCAAATCTTCAGTGTCCCCACAGTAGGACCAGTACCCATCCTCTCCTCACATTGACTCTCCTCCTCCACCTCCTGCTCTCCAGCCAATCCAGGCTGGACAGACATGAAGCTTTGGTTGGGTGTCCCCTATGTAGCATTAGGAGTCCCCTTGGTAGCACTGAAAAACAAGTCTTCTCCCTCCTCATCCTCCTCCTCATCACCCAATGTTGCCTCAGAATATTGGCTGGGCTGGGTAGCATCACCCATTGTGAAATCTGTCTCCATACAAACATGCCGGCTACTAAGAGCTTCCTCTTTGAGATTATGCAGTGATTGTTTCAAGAGACACAGCAGCGGGATGGTTCCACTGAAAATAGCCTGATCACCGCTCACCGCAGTAGTCAAAGTTCTTAAGAACTTCACAAATGTCAGCGATCCACACCCACTCAACAGTTATCATGTGTGGTGGCTGACTCTCAATCTGATGAGCATGTTGAAACTGGTATACAGCTACTGCCCTCTGCTGCTCACTAATTCTTGCCAACATATGATAGGTAAAGTTCCACCGTGTGGGCAGGTCGCAAATGAGTTGGTGACTTGGCAAATTCAAGCGCTTTTACAGCGCTGTAAGAGCAGCAAAAGCGCTAGAGGAATGGCGGAAATGGGCGCTAATATGGAGCATCATCTCAAGGAGGTTTGGCAAGTCAGGGTAAGTTTTCATAAATTTCTGAACTACTAGGTTCAGCACGTGACCCATGCATGGCATGTTTACCAGCTTGCCGACCTTTAAAGCTGCCACCACGTTACGCCCATTATCGCAGATGACCAGACCGGGTTGGAGGTGTAGCAGGGAGAGCCACTGATCAGTGTATTGTTTCAAAGCTTGCCACAGCTCTGCTGCAGTGTGTGGTTTCTGACATTAACAGATTAGCTTCAGCAGAGTGTGTTGCCGCTTTGTCGATGCGCTGCTGCACAGCTCCCAGTTGGCAGTGATGGGGAGCATAATTCTGCAGAGGATGAGGAGCAGAGGAGCGAGAAAGAGGAAGTAGAATATGAAGAGGTGGTAAACCCTGACAGACGTTGGGCCCGCTATACTTCGCTTGGGTATGATGTGCGATGTTCCACTTTGCACCTTTGTCCCACCCTCCACCAGTTTCACCCATTGTGCCATAACAGAAATGTATCGTCTCTGTCCACAACAACTTGTCCAGGTGTCTGTTGTTTATGTGGACCTTCCGGTTTGACCCACAGATGCAGATTTGGTACCTGGTGCTGCTGAGGTAGTCTTTGCCCTGGCCTCAGCTCAATTTGGTATAGCAGATGCTACAGACTACAGTGTTTTTCTTTGAAGGACTTTCAGAAAAAAAATTCCACACAGCAGCTGAACACCTCTTTGCACTGATTTGGTCCACAAAGGGGGTGCTCTTGGGAACAGTTGACCAGTTCTCACTCTGTGGAAACCACAACCCCTTGGTGTCTGTGTTGGTGCTACTGTGGAGCCCCAAGGGACGTGGGGTACTCGGTACCGGGGACCGATCTGCGGCTGGGGATGTCACTGGTGGCCTGGTCCGGACCGTGTCCCTGGCTCAGCACAATAAAAGGGGAATATTTTACAGGGATATTGTCACGGGTGACGCCACCCACTTGGTGCGGCCAGTAATGGGGCCGCTGCTGCTGCGGAACCTCCGGGGTGATGGAATGGCAGCGGGGATGGTATAGTTCCAGTGGGAGAACTGTATCCCCGGGGCAGTAAAGGGTTAAAGTTGTTGGTCTGTGTGAGCACACTTACTTGGCAGGCTGCAGGGATCTCTCCTCAGCGTTGGTGCTGACAGGCTGTGGCTCTGCAGGTTGAGGTCTTCTTGGTGCAAGCCTGTATGGGAGAAAGGGTCTGCAGATAGAGTCTGACAAGGAAATTCAGGGTTTCCAAAGCTTTACTTAAGTTGTTCTTCTTCAAGCAAGTTACAGGTTATTCACAGTTCAAGTACACGGTTGCTTCTACTCCCTTTCCGGGTTCCCTTCTCTCTTGCAGCCAGGCTCCTCTCTCCTTGTGACCCCTCACACAGTCTTTAAGTGTGCCTTTCCGGCTATTACTCTCTCTCTCCGTCTTACACGGGTTTGCGGACGCTGAACAGTATGGCGGTGACTCGGGCTTCTGTGAGTCCTAGTGTGTCACTGAGCTGCCTGTTCTTTGGGTTAGGAACTTCAGCTTGAAACTAAAGCTCCCGTCAGTGAATCTGGGGATACCGGGTGGATCGTCGGTCCCCTTCAGAGCTGACACTCTGCCTTTGCCCAGCCTGCAGTAGTCTGCAGCATTAAACTACCAGGCTCCTTCCTCTGTGTTCCTTCCAGTATATATGAGGGCTACTCCGCCTGCAGTTGGTTGCTTGAGCTGTAATACTAGGGCCCCGGGTTACACCGTCCCTCTCGGCTCTCTCACACTCCTGGTGGTTTCAGCATCTTGGATGGGCTTTTCCCCCCCATCTGGCTCACACTGGCTCAGTACGGGTCTGCGCTCCTCAGCTTAGGCTCTTCCAGGACGTGCGGCTCTCTCCTGCTCAGCCTCAGCTCAACCTCCTGCTGTTCTGTAGCCTTTCTATCTCAGCTTACTCTCCTCTTGGTCTTTGCATCTCAGCACCATGGCTTACTCTTAGGTCTTTGCATCTCAGCTACTCCAGCCTACTGAACTCCTTCACTCCTCCCCCTCTCTATATCCTGTCAGTCACCTGACCTACTGGTGTGCCCAACCCACTCATCATCCACCACTCCTCTGGTCTCATATAGTGTCTGACCTCAGAGCTGGATGTGAACCCTCTCTATGCGTGGGATGTGGGCTGTGAGGGTGTAGTGTTTACCATGTCCTAACTGCCTGGCTGCAGTTCCCTTCTGTGGCCACCTGGTCGCAGGGGCGCCACACTACATATCCATCTTCCTCTGTGTTGCTGTCATGACTATACATGCCAACGGTCCATGTTAGATCAGTGGACTCATCATCGACCACCTCATCTTCCAATCTCATCCTCCTTCCCAGTTGACATTGTAGGCAACTGTGTCTCATCATTATCAGCCTCCACCTCCAGTAAATGACGTTCCTCCAAGTGGCTTTCTTCTGGCCGTAGGTCTTCAAACATTTGAGCATCAACGCACATCACCTCCCCACATCCCTCTTCAGTGCTGCACGGTGATAGGCCAGAGCCAACCAAGGGATACGTACTAAACAGATCCTCGGAGTGGCCAAGCTTGGAGTCAAATGTGTGCTGTGACTGATAATGGCGGGATGAAGGAGAACCAGGTTCAGGATTTGATGGGCCAGCCTTCTGTGTATCTACAGTAGAGTGTGTGGACGTGGAAGATTTGTTGCTGCTTGACAAATGCGTAGAGGAGTTGTCTGCTATCCAAGACAGAATCTGCTCTCGCTCTTCTGGCTTCAAACGTTTACGTTCCAGACCGAGAAATTTTTCTAGGAACCTAGTGGATGCATTAAGCTTCTTTTGACATGACACAGACTCAGTGCCTTCTCGTGCACCACTGACAATAAGACGTCCACGTCCCTTAACAACAGGCTCTTTTGGCATTTTGGATTTGGTTGACAGATTTTCAGATGTGGATGGAACAAGCCAACCTAGCTGTCAGGGCCCCTTTACACACGGCTACATTTCTAGGGTGGCTACAGGTAACTTACTGGTTGCAGTGAAATCATGGAGACAAGGTTCTATCTTGTTGCTGTGTACAAATGGAATAAGCTCTCCATGATTTCACTGCAACCAGTAAGTTACCTGGTGACAAGCTACAAATGTAGCCGTGTGTAAAGGGGCCCTCACAGCCAAAATAGTAGGGAAAATGGCCTGGTGCGTGCTTGGTAGCATGCAGTAGGAAATGTTTGGACTACTGCTTTGCATTGGGCACAAGCCACATTTTTAAGAATAGTAATGTGGAAACCAGAAGGCAGGCTGAGCTCACCAAAACAACGTGGAAAATAGGCTGGTGCGTGTTATGTAGCAGCCAGTAGGAAATAATTGGACTACTGCCTTGCGAAGGGCACTAACCGCCTTTTTAAGGCTAGGGTCACACATAAGCCCTGGATCTGTTTTTGGCATCAGTTTTTGCACTTATTTTTTCTAAGTCTAAAAACTGATGGAAAAACGGATTATATGTAATAAACACCCTATCCATTTTTTACTGCACCCAAAATCATTGCTAGGAGCGATATTTAGGCAAAAACGTTGTTGGGAACATTTTTGGGTGCCGTTTAAAAACTGATCTGTTTTTTTGACATGGGGCCCTATGGAAAAACTGATCCTTTTTTTGGTGCCTTAAAAAAATGGATCCGTTTTTTCTAGCATTTTTTGGCAAAAAATGACTAAGTCCAAAAAATGTTCAGGGGCACAGGAGGCTCAAAAAGCACCCAAAAAACAGATTGGTCATGGAGAACACTTCCAAAAACGGATTGCTATGTGTGACCCTAGCCTGAGTGAAGTAATGTGGACAGCAGAAGCCAGCCTGTTACCACAAAAACAGTAGGTAAAATGGGCTGCTGTGTGCTTGGTAGCAGGCAGTAGGAATTTTTGGACTACTGCTTGTGGAGGGCAATATCTGCCTTTTTAAGAGTAGTAATATGGACATGAGAAAGCAGGCTGTGACCACCAAAACAGCGTGGAGAATAGACTGGTGTGTGCTTGTTGGCAGGTAGTTAGAAATGTTTGGACTACGGCTTTGTGGAGGGCACTAACCGCGTTTTTAGGAGTATTTTTGGAGTATTGTGGACAGCAGAAGGCAGGCTGTTACCATAAAAGCACGGGGATAAATGGGCTGGTGTGTGCTTGTTAGCAAGCAGTAGGAAATTTTAGACTACTGCTTTCTGGAGATCAATAACCATCTTTTTAAGTGGACCAATGTGGGCAGCAGAAGCCAGCCTGTTACCACAAAAACAGTGGGTATAATGGGCTGCTGTGTGCTTGGTAGGAGGCAGTGGGAAATGTTTGTACTACTGCCTTGCAAAGGGCACTAACCACGTTTTTAAGTAGAGTATTGTGGACAGCAGAAAGCAGGCTGTTACCACAAAAACAGCGGGTAAAATGGGCTCCTGTGTGCTTGGTAGCAGTCGGTAGAAAATGTTTGGACTACTGCTTAGCGGAGATCAATAACCGCCTTTTTAAGTGGAGTACTGTCAACAGCAGAAGGCAGGCTATTATCACAAAAACAGCAGGGAAAATGGCCTGCTGTGTGCTTGGTAGCAGGCAGTAGGAAATATTTGGACAACTGCTTTGTGGAGGGCAATAATCAAGTTTTTAAGTGTAGTAATGTGGACACCAGAAGGCATGCTATGACCACCAAAACAGTGTGGAATATAGGCTGGTGCGTGCTTGGTAGCAGGCATTAGGAAATGTTTGAACTACTACTTTGCACAGAGCAATAACCTCCCTTTTAGGTGGAGTATTGTGGACAACAGAAGACAGGCTGTTACCACAAAAACAACTGGAAAAATGAGCTGGTGTGTGCTTGATAGCAAGCAGTAAGAAATGTTTGGACTACTGCTTTGTGGAGGGCAATAACCACTTTTTAAGTGTAGTAATGTGGACAGCAGAAGCCAGCCTATTACCACAAAAACAGGGTAAAATGTGCTGCTGTGTACTTGCTAGGAGGCAGAAATGTTCTGACTACTGCTTTGTGGAGGGCACTAACCGCCTTTTTAAGTGGAGTATTGTGGACACCAGGAGGCAGGCTGTGACCACCAAAACAGCATGGAAAATAGACTGGTGCGTGCTTGGTAGCGTGTTTTAGAAAATGTTTGGACTACTGCTTTGCTGAGGATACTAACCGCTTTTTTAAGTGGAGTATTATGGACAGCAGAAGGCAGGGTGTTACCACAAAGCATGGAGATAAATGGGCTGGTGTGTGCTTGGTAGCAGGCAGTAGGAAATGTTTGGGCTACTGCTTTGTGGAGGCACTGAACACCTTTTTAAGTGGAGCAATGTGGACAGCAGATGCCAGCCTGTTACCACAAAAACAGTGGGTAAAATGGGTTGGTGTGTGTTTGGTAGGAGGCAGTAGGAAATGTTTGTATAACTGCTTTGTGTTGGGCACTAGCTGCCTTTTTAAGTGTAGATATGTGGATAGCAGAAAGCAGATTGTTACCACAAAAACAACTGGGAAAATGGGCTGGTGCGTGCTTGGGAGCAGGCCGAAGGACATTTTTGGTCTACTGCTTTGTGGAGGGCAATAATCGAGTTTTTAAGTGTAGTAATGTGGACACCAGACCAGAAAGCAGGCTATGACCACCAAAACAGCGTGGAAAATAGACTGGTGTGTGCTTGGTAGCAGGCAGTAGGAAATGTTTGGACTACTGCTTTGTGGAGGGCAATAATCGCCTTTGTAAGTGTAGTAATGTGGACAGCAGAAGCACCAGCGTGTTACCACAAATACAGAGGGGAAAATGTCCTGGTGTGTGCTTGGTAGCAGGCAGTAGCTTAATTAGACCCTATCACGCTTGATGTCCAGCCAATCACAGTAATATCACAGCCAAGATGTCTGCAACATTACTGTGGTTGGTTAGGAAGCCCAGCATGTTTAGTGGCTGCAAAGGAGGTGCCAAAACTGCAGGGTGGGACATCTGAATATAGCGAGGTGAGTACACAAATACTCACACAATAAAGAGTAATGCGAATACCGTACTATCCGTGGATAAAGCGAATAGTAACAAATACACTTCGTTCATCACTACTTCCTGCCAATGAAAATCCAAAGGTCATTTCTCAGAAAATTAAAGTAGTGAGGATGAAAGCTTAAAAAATGTGCTGCTGTTGCACGAGACATCAAAGAGTGAATATAATATTGATTTATTAGTCAGCAGAAATGCCCTGCAAGATGGCAATATGATATTGATTTTTCCTGAGGAAGGGGCCAGGGAGCGCTGAAACATGTT
Organism: Allobates femoralis; assembly: GCA_033576535.1. Lineage (NCBI taxonomy): Eukaryota > Metazoa > Chordata > Amphibia > Anura > Aromobatidae > Allobates > Allobates femoralis. The sequence continues at coordinate 696,744,844 of JARQOC010000003.1, read as the reverse complement.
GACTAAAAAATCAATATTATAATCAACCTTTGATGTCTCGTGGAATACGGCAGCGCAATTTTTAACCCTTCATCCTCCCTCCTCTGTATGCACCACGCTGGGGACTGCAGCAGTCATGATATGCTTTTATAGTGGTTGTGACTTTGTACCACTGCTTGAAGAAGTTGTCTTCCAGAAACTGGCAGTAGGTCCGGGAGTTTAGCTTCACTCCATCCTCAACCCGAAAAGGTCCCACAAGTTCATCTTTGATGATACCAGCCCATACCAGTACCCCACCTCCACCATGCTGGCGTCTGAGTCAGAGTGGAGCTCTCTGTCCTTTACTGATCCAGCCTCTGGCCCATCCATCTGGCCCATTAAGAGTCTCTCTCATTTCATCAGTCCATAAAACCTTTGAAAAATCAGTCTTAAGATATTTCTTGGCCCAGTCTTGATGTTTTATCTTATGTTTCTTGTTCAAAGGTGGTCGTTTTTCAGCCTTCCTTACCTTGGCCATGTCCCTGACTATGGCACACTTTGTGCCTTTTGATACTCCAATAACGTTGCAGCCCTGAAGTCTTGCAAACTGGTGAAAAATGGCATCTTGGCAGTTTCACGCTTGATTTTCCTCAATTCATGGGCAGTTGTTTTGCGCCGTTTTTGCTCAACACGCTTCTTGCGACCCTATTGGCTATTTGCCATGAAATGCTTGATTGTTCGGTGATCACGCTTCAAAAGTTTGGCAATTTCAAGCCTGCTGAATCCCTCTGCAAGACATCTCACAATTTTGCACTTTTCAGAGGCCGTCAAATCTCTCTTCTGACCCATTTTGCCTAAGGAAAGGCATTAGCCTAATAATTAAGCACACCTTATATAGGGTGTTGATGTCATTAGACCACACTCCTCCTCATTACAGAAATGCACATCATCTGATTAACTTAATTGGTAGTTGCCTATACAGCTTGGAGTAGGACAACATGTCTAAAAAGTATCATGTGATCAAAATACTCATTTGCCTAATAATTCTGCACACAGTGTATGTATTTTTGCATTATGGGGTCAGGCCCTTTAACTGTGCACTCCTCCCAGTAACAGTTTTTTATATAAATTAGTTTTTATTTTGTAAAAGCAACAAAATATAACAATAAAAAAAACAATATAAATGTGGTATTACTGTAATTCTACTGACACAAAGAAAGCTGTTTTATTAATTTTATGACGAGGTGAACAATAAAAATACAAATTCCTGAATGGCTGTTTCTTCTTGGTTCTGCCTCACAAAAAGCAAAATAGAAAGTGATCCAAAAATATTATGTGGCCCAAAATGGTAACGTTAAAAACTCCCACTCATCCCGCAAAAAATAAGTCCTCACATTACTCTGTTGGCAGAAAAATAAAAACCACAGCCTTCAAAATTTGGTGATGCAAAAAACCTTTGTTTTGTAATAGAGCATTCTTTAATTCTCATTGTAGCCAAACTCCAAAAAACTACTGTGTATGGCTGCCTTCAGATTTGCAGATGCCTCCGCAGCGTTTTGCGGAGGCATCTGCAAGCATCTGCATGCAGACGGCAGCCCCTATGTTTATAATGGAGCGCACCGCGGTCTGCAGATGCTTGCAGACCGCCGTGCGCACCCATTCACTCCTATATGTGATCTGTGCGCAGGCGGATGCCTGCGCACAAATCACACACTCTCGCCCGCACCATGGACGCAACATGTCGCGTCCCTGGTGCGGACGAGAGTGTGTGATCTGTACGCAGGCATCCGCCTGCGCACAGATCACATAGGAGTGAATGGGTGCGCACGGCGGTCTGCAAACATCTGCAGACCGCCGTGCGCTCCAGTATAAACATAGGGGCTGCCGTCTGCATGCAGATGCTTGCAGATGCCTCCGCAAAACGCTGCGGAGGCATCTGCAAATCTGAAGGCAGCCTATAAACCTGGTATCGCGCTAATAGTACTGACCTGAGGAATAAATCACCTTATCACTTATACTGCAAGATGAATGTCGTCAATGAAAAAAAATCCAATTCCTCAACTGCTGTTGATTTGTTCATTTGGCCCAATGTTCGCATTAAGGCTCGGCTCACTTGTATCCTGCGCTCTCCGCTGAATGCTACAGAATATGTTCGCCGCCAAATAAATAAAATTAATTATTATTATACAATATCTAAGGAAACAGACGACACAATTATACTGTCAGCTAAAATAGGAGCTGGTTCTGAGTCGCCAGACTGTGAAGGACAGCAACTTTGGGAAACTGCATTAGCTTTTATGTTCTTAGTACCACATCGGAACATACCCATAAAATGAAATCTAGAATAGAACAAAGCACATCTAGCTTGCCTAGGGTTGAGTCTTTTAGCTGACTCCAAATAAGTGAGATTTTCTTAGTCTGTGATAACAGTGACTTTTATGTTTGTCACCTTCGCAGAAGTGGCGTCATTTCTTGAAGGCTCACGTAATTACCAACAATTTATGATTACAGATGTCGGAATTCCTCTTGGAAAATGATTGTGAAAAGAAGGTGCACAGACGAAGTTTAATGAGAGATGGGATATCTTTCGATAGCAGCACTCCAACTCCAACCTCAGAGGCCTCAAACTTCACAATAAAAGAACGCTAAGGATCGAGTTGAACCAATATTACGTCAAATATCAACATTTCTTTACCTTAGAGAGGGCATGGATTGCTTCATACTTAGTCAAACTAGTGTTTTGGCAATCTTGGAATTTTTAAAAATAAATTTACGATAATAATTAGCAAACCCAACAAAACACTGCAACAATTTCATGTCTATTAGAATCACTGCACACATACACTTAAGGAGTTTTTTGCTTGTTAGTGAAATTTATTGAAACAAGTGCTCTTATAGTGATTGCGACAGAATGTCATTCAAGACCTTGATCACATAAGTCGCCTTGAGCTATGTTGTGGTTCATGAAGGATGTGGTCCTTATGGTCAGTATAGGAACAGCGGGTATGCCCTTAGTAGTTCTGAACTGAGGGCTGTCCTGTACAGGGTAATGGTCACTTATGCCTTTAGGTTAGCCAGGGTCAGAGCAGTCGCTCTATGTGGGGTGGTGGCACGGCTGTGGAGTGTGTTCACACTCAGTTGTAGCTCCTTGCCGCTGTCACTCAAGCGTCCACCAGAGGAGGGGCGGAAATTTGAATCATGCAAGGCGGGATTTGCAGCACGGAGGTGCGGTGAGACGTTTATCCTCCATGACCAAATAGCACCCTCCGTGACTCAATAGGAGGCCACCGCTGGACATAATATAAGTTCATATCACAGGTATGTGGGGTCAGTCTGAGCACATACAGGATAACATGTAGTATAAAATGCCCTGGAAGAGGGAAGTGACAGGTTTCCTATAATGAGGAAAAAAATTAACTTTTCTGAATTTACCAAATGGCTGCAATGAAATAAAAAGTGAAACATTTAAATGGGTCTGAATACTTTCCATACCCACTGAACTTACCTCAATTTCCAAGTACTGAACAAAATCACAGTTAAAAATATTGTGGCTTTTCAGACTCACCAAAAACAAAGGCTGATAGAAAACATTTGGTGGGTCCTCTCAGTAAAGTAGGTGATGATGTTTGGCTGTCATTTTTCAACTAAAAGTAAGTTCATTTAAATTTATAAGATTCTAGATTCCTCCGTTTCTTCATATTTCTAATGTTTTCCGTGGATCCCTGTTAAAGGAGTTTGTCCCTACTTTATCTCTCTCATCCCCACCTTCTCTGGTTTTAGTTAATGGAGGTTGTGGAGTATGTGGTACAGAGGATCGTGGACTCTCGGAGGGTTCAAAATTCCTCCCAATAACTTGTTCATTGGAGAGGATACATACCGAAGAGAGATTCTGGGTCCTAGCCTGGCCTGTGAATGACGATCACTTGGTCAGGGTTTTCCATTTAATGTTTCCTAGGAAACCTGGAGGTCCGGTGGCCCTCTTAGAAAAATGGTTTATTCATTCTTAACTTCCCCAATGCTTAATAGTGAGGGTGCTGTCACAAAGCTCACTCATTGTGTCTTATGGACACAGTGAGTGATAGTTCAGCTACCCAATAGATTGCAGGGGCATACTCAGCTGTCAGTATTGCTTATTGAGCCCAATCATGGGTTGGACCTATTGGACTTTTTTCTTGGTGTCACCGTTTAGGATGCTTGCCTAGCTATTTAGCTGGCTGGCAATGGTTAGACCATTGTCAGTTAAGGCATTACTCTGTGATATGTGTGCCTCATCTTTAGCTGTTCTGATCTTTTGCTGCCTGATCTTAGACTTTGCCTTTTGACTATTCATTTGCCTAGCCCCTTTGACTCTATAAGTATTGTTAGGATCCGATCAAGGACTGTGACCTGTTGACTATTTTGCTTTGCCCCTCTGCCTTTAATGTACACACTTGGTATTTGACCCTGGACTTGCCGTGAGAAATTATGATAACCAGTGTCACAGCAAGTTAAGTCAAGATGAACAATATAATATTAATGTAATTTCCCCAATTTTCTCATCAGTTGCTTGGTGGTTTTAGAATCCTCAGCAAAGGACTAAACATATCAAATATGACAGACGATGATTCGTGGGATCACATTTTTGGGGTCAGATCTGATGTTCTGCATCCATTAATCTTCTGCCATCAAGGAAACATTTTTATTTAAATTTTTTTTTCATTTGTTATTATTTTCTTGTTTATTTCTCCCTTTCATGTTTATAACACTTATTTGTCTGTGTAATATATGGCATGTCATTTGTCGCCTCATTTAACTAGCAAGTCTGGAATGGAGGATCTACACAAGATGATTTATGTAGCATCCAAAGCTCACTTGGAACTGATGCCGATCTGAGAGCATCATGAATAAAATGCTTGTTTTCTTCAGCCAGCTTCACACCGTGGCAGCATCTGGTCCGGTGCAAACCAGACACCCCTGGACCCGATTTTGCAGTTATGCAGCCCAATGGGGCTGGATGGAACTGGAAGACAGCTATGTGCCATCCGGTTTCCATCTGTCCGGGAGGATCCGGGTGAATTCGGATTTTTCAACCGGACACAAAAACATTGCTTGAAACATTTTTGTGTCTGGGGCGAAAATCTGCCTAAATTGCATCCTCCCGGATCTGGGGCGATCCGGCGCTCCCTAACATGGGAGTCTATGGTGCCGGATTGCCCCGGTCTGACAAAAACATCGGATCCGGGAACGGACACCAGCGGCTGAAGTTTAGCAGTGAGCGCTGCTAAACTTCAGCACTACAGGCTGTCACCTGCTGTGATTTCAGGACCACAGCTAGCTCCCCGCTAGCCGCAATCTTGAAATTCCAGCAGCTGTGGCTTCGATCAAAGGCATCCGGCTGCAAACCGGCCCTGGTTCTGTTTGCAAATCGGGTCCGGGGCTGTCCGATTCACATCAGACAGCCCCGGACCTGATCACACCGTGGTGTGAAGCCGGCCTTCCCTGTCTACAAAGTAGTCTTGTGTGCATGTCCTGATTATCATGCGTGGGCTACAATCTATTCCTACATAAATGGCATGGGATACTTACTATGACCTTACTTCATAGTATCTGGATTGTATGTATTGTTTCCAAATATGTTTCTTTTTCTGTTGTTGGTCTTAATTTGTACAACTTAATTGACAAGGACTATGATGAAAGTTGACATGCTGCATTAATGTTTTTGGCTGCGCGATTTATCTGGAAATTGCTGTTGTACGACATATGTCACCGTATAGCTCCAGTCTAACAGTTATCGGTGGAGAGACTTATTTTAGGAGAGAGTGTGACTTATGACTCATTGAGTCTGGTTTATTCAAGCTTCAAGGGATAGACAGATGGAAGACGGATGAACATCCTCTTCCAAAATAGTGAGGAGAAATTAGACAAAATGAATAATTTAATATTCATGTAACATATTATTTCCACCTCTTGTCCCTTGTTATCAGTTGATGGGCGGCTTTAGAAATCTAAGCCCAGAAGTAAAGGAATCAGATTTCACAGAGACAATAATTTGGGGGTAATATTTCTCAGGATCAGATCAGTTATTCTACCCCCAAAGAAAACTTTTTATTTTAAGATATTTTTTATTTTGATATTATTTTTTTTTTTGTAATTTCTTCTATTTATTATCCGTGACTGGTTTCCCGATATTGTAATATATAGCTTAGTTTGTTTGTTACTTTTTCCCTCCCTGAGTTTCTCAGGCAATAATATATTAAAAAGGGACAACCCATTGAAAACGTTAATATATTTGATTCTTGTGTTCCCCAAAAAAATTCATAGCCTTTTATAGTATTTAAACCTTTGACGACTAAAGATCAGTGTATATTTGCATCAGGGACTTATTGACTGTATTCCAGAAGACAAGTGTCTATTTGGGGTGTGGGAAGTATATTGGAGATTGAGTAATGTTCAATTTTGCAATCTGAAAGTAATGAGAGTAGAGATAAGCTAATCCCTTACAATGGCATTTACGTCCTATACTGTTTGTTCTGTTCTCGCTATACGGGCCATTGCCATATGAAGCTAAGCAGGCAGATAGACCGCTATACTGAGTCCAATAAGAAGACTGTTGCTGAAATCTGTGTTTTTATTAAACATGGTAGTATGAACTGGGGACAATAGCGATATATACAATCAGTGCAGGTATGATACAACAGAAAAATACATATCACAAATAGCTATACAATATGTACTTAACACCTAAATAAGCCTGCATCTAACCTAGGTTGCAAAAGGGTAGACTACAGTAACAGTTTGAGCAGTTAAGGGCTACGACAACATAAACTCCTTACCAGAAATACTATCACAAGAGGGATTAAGATGGAGACTGTCTTACGGTATAAAGCATGAAGAGAAAATGGAGGTTGAACTACCATAATGCATTGCAAATGGGAGGAGAAACAGAGACATAAAACATAGAAAGCTGATGCTGATGAAATATTCAACCACCAGAGGGAGCTAAAGTACTTTGAAACAAACCTAGTAAAGGAAATCATAGGTATTGTTACAGAGCAGAATAAAAAACAACCTAGTGAAGAACATTGGTAATACGCAGACCCACAATAAGAAAAAAACAGATAAATGCTGTAGGCAGAGCAATGTTAAAAGGGTACTTGTCATGAGAAAATTCTATTCAAGATATTAACCAGTAGATATGGAATGAATCTGCAGTAAAATAGCTTTCTGAACCTGCCCAGTGCATGCACTAACATCTATGCTGCTAGGAGGAAATGAATTAGTACAAGTATTTCCATATAGATTCAGAGATACTGCCAAAATTAGGAGGAACCCCTGAGAAGCTACTCAGAACAAATTATTACCAAATTATTATGTGTATGAGTAAGGGCTTCAATAAAGATACTTTAAGGTGATGTTTTATTACACCTGAAATGGAGGCTTTGGTGAGGGAAGTGGCGCAGGTGACCTGTCACCACACGTCGACCTGCACAAGTAACATACATGATTACAAGATGTTATACAGTGAATTTCATCTTACAAATGTCCGTCACATAAGAAATGGCAACAAGAGGGGTAGGGAAACACCCATCTCAAAGGTACTTGAGGATTGCAATAGGTTACAATAATGATAGAGACCAAGGTACAATGATTATGAGTAGCAATATTAGGCTTACCAGCCTTAAAATAACATTTTACATATATTCCATAAAACGTACCACAGTAATCCTTAAGTGCAAAAAGTATCTACGTATACCTGAAATTACACCCTCAAAAGGTAATAATAGAGGATATTAGTGTGACGACCATCCACTACGAGACTGAGCTGCTGGTAAGACAGCGCCCGGAGAAACCAAGAGACCCTTTACTCCTATACAGGGATCTGGAATTACAGCAGAGCCCAGGAGGTAGCTGCCTATGATGAGCAGCAGACTGAATCAGGAAGGTCGCGAGGAAGGGAATATTAAATCATGTGATGCTTCTCTAATTTGTGTAATTAACAGCACCTGTAACTTACCTGTGGCACCTAACAGGTGTTGTTAATAACTAAATCACACTTGCAGCCAGTTGACATGGATTAAAGTTGACTCAACCTCTGTCCTGTGTCCTTGTGTGTACCACATTGAGCATGTAGAAAAGAAAGAAGAGCAAAGAACTGTCTGAGGACTTGAGAAACCAAATTGTGAGGAAGCATGAGCAATCTCAAGGATACAAGTCCATCTCCAAAGACCTGAATGTTCCTGTGTCTACCGTGCGCAGTGTCATCAAGAAGTTTAAAGCCCATAGCACTGTGGCTAACCTCCCTAGATGTGGACGGAAAAAGAAAACTGACAAGAGATTTCAACTCAAGATTGTTCGGATGGTGGATAAAGAACCTTGACTAACATCCAAACAAGTTCAAGCTGCCCTGCAGTCCGAGGGTACAACAGTGTCAACCCGTACTATCCGTCGGCGTCTGAATGAAAAGGGACTGTATGGTAGGAGACCCAGGAAAACTCCACTTTTTACCCCGAGACATAAAAAAGCCAGGCTGGAGTTTGCCAAAACTTACCTGAGAAGGCCTAAAAGGTTTTGGAAGAATGTTTTCTCTTTTTGGGCAAAGGCATCAACATAGAGTTTACAGGAGAAAAAAAGAGGCATTCAAAGAAAAGAACACGGTCCCTACAGTCAAACATGGCGGAGGTTCCCTGATGTTTTGGGGTTGCTTTGCTGCCTCTGGCACTGGACTGCTTGACGGTGTGCATGGCATTATGAAGTCTGAAGACTACCAACAAATTTTGCAGCATAATGTAGGGCACAGTGTGAGAAAGCTGGGTCTCCCTCAGAGGTCATGGGTCTTCCAGCAGGACAATGACCCAAAACACACTTCAAAAAGCACTAGAAAATGGCTTTAGAGAAAGCACTGGAGACTTATAAGGTGGCCAGCAATGAGTCCAGACCTGAATCCCATAGAACACCTGTGGAGAGATCTACAAATGGCCGTTTGGAGAAGGCACCCTTCAAATATCAGGGACCTGGAGCAGTTAGCCAAAGAAGAATGGTCTAAAATTCCAGCAGAGCATTGTAAGAAACTCATTGATGGTTACCGGAAGCAGTTGATCGCAGTTATTTTGGCTAAAGGTTGTGCAACCAAGTATTAGGCTGAGGGTCCCAATACTTTTGTCTGGCCCATTTTTGGAGTTTTGTGTGAAATGATCAACGTTTTGCTTTTTGCTTCATTCTCTTTTGTGTTTTTTCATTGAAGACAAATTAAATGAAGATAATAATGCCAAAGAATTTGTGATTGCAATAATTTTTAGGAAGAAACTGAGTATTATCTGACAGAATTGCAGGGGTGTCAATACTTTTGGCCAACACTGTAGGCAGGAGCTCACAGCCTGATGACCTCATCTGGACCACCCCTAGAATCAGGCCAGATGGTGATGCACAACTGGTACCAACCACCATACTTCTGATAGAAGAGCGAAGCTTATGCCTACCAGACATCTCTGCAGGAACCTCTCTTCTGGTACCAGCATCACCCACAGGAGAAACACGGCGATGCCCAGCGACAGAGGCAGGTGTCAAAGAAGCAAGTCCATATGAGGACATGGCCCTCCTATGGCCAGGGTCACACATGCCATTTGCCCTGGATCTGTTTTTGGAATCAGTTTTTGGACTTTTTTTTTCTAAGTCCAAAAATGCATATCTGTTAACGGATGGTGCACTTAAGTATGTCTGTGCTTTTCAAAAACGCTATGCCATTTTTTCCAGCCTCCAAAAAACACTGCATGCAACGTTTTTGGGTGCAGGAAAAAAACGCATGCATTTTTTTTAACATGGGGCTATATGAGAAATGCATGCGTTAACGCATGGTACATATAGGTACCATGCATTAACGCATATGCATTTTAAGAAAAAATGACCAAAAAACGTCTAGGGACACAGGAGGCACAAAATGCAGCCTAGGAAAAGCAGATTGGTCATGAAAAACACTTACAAAAATGGTTTGCTATGTGTGATCCTAGCCTATCACCGTCACCACCAGCCGAAGGAACCCGGCGCCTCCCAGCGGCCGGGCAGGAACACCAGCCACCGAGTTTAACATCGACGTGATAATTAGTACACGTTACAATAATTATGCATTTTAAATGTGTGCACACAGAATAATGTTACCAATACTGCTGGTGGCCATGTGGCCAGATACACCAGGGTGCGGGGGAACCTAGGGCTGTGGAACCCGATGCCGTTCCATGTCTAGGCGGACAACCTATAGCCACTTCATCAGGGGATGTAAAAGGAACTGCCTGCATCCCTGCTTAAATAATGCCGACAGTGACCGCGTCACTGTGGACCGGAAGTAACGTCTGGGCCGCGTGACCAGAAGTGATGCGCAGGTTTCGCCACAGGTCACCGCAGGGCGGGCTGAATACGCCTCCTCCATCACATGACCATCGGCATCACAACATCTAGGCGGCGACCAGCCTAACACCGCCCCCCGCCGCAAACACATTTGTTCATCAAGGGTCACTCGGGATGCGTCACCGGCAGCTCGATGCAGAGAAGTGTCAACATTTGCAGCAGGCAGTGGGGCGGATGGCGCCCACCCAGATGAGTGCGCCCTTTTGAGGGTGTAATTTCAGGTATATGTGGTGACAGGTCACCTACGCCACTTCCCTCACCAAAGCCTCCATTTCAGGTGTAATAAAACATCTCCTTAAAGGGATCCTGTCACCCCCAAAATGCCTCTTAAGCTATGAAAACATGTTCCTGCAGCATTCCCTTACTAATCCCACACTCCTTTTTGCTCTAAAAAGCATCATGTGAAAGTGGAGAAAAACGTGTTATAACTTACTCATTATCCATGTTAATGAACGGTGGCTATATTCTTTAGTCACCCAGGCGGGCCCATGTCGTCATAATAGCACACCTTAATAGGCGTGATCTTCAATGCCTATTGTAATTAGCGCCTCCCAGCTCTCCTCAGCGCTGGCGAGGCTGCAATGGGGCTGTAATGACGCGAATCGAGTCATTTCCGGCATTGGGTGACGTATGTACATACGTCACCCGATGCCGGAAATGACGTGATTAACATGGATAATGAGTAAATTATAACATGTTTTTCTCCACTTTCACATGATGCTTTTTAGAGCAAAAAGGAGTGTAGGATTAGTGAGAGAATGCTGCAGAGACATGTTTTCATAGCTTAGGAGGCTTTTTGGGGGTGACAGGATCCCTTTAAATTATATTTATTGAAGCACTTACTCATGGTGGGTTTACACGCCGCGATATCGGCGTCCAACTCCGACCCAACTCCGACAAAAAGTCACGTGGGTCGCGAGTTGGACCCGATATCGTGTGCGCGTTGTACTGTTCTAGCATACAACGCGATGCTGGAGCGATGCCAAAACGATATCGGAGTTGAATAGCCGAGCTATTCAACTTCCCGATATCGCAAGGCCGTTGTACCAGCATCGCTGCGTGTGACAGCCCAACTCCGATGCGTACTCACACCTCACCCATTAACTCCCATGTTAAATGGTCGTTACTGGGTTGGTGGGCGTACACATCGGAGGGACGTTGTTTCCCGATATCGCAGCGTGTAAACCGGCGATGCGATATCGGGAAAAGGGCTCCCAAAATGCGCGCTCCCGCGGCGTTGTATGCGATATCGGGACGATATCGCTACGTGTAACCCCACCATCAGTTGTTCTTGGTAACAGGAGGAAATTAACTTTATTCCTCCCGGCAGTGTTCAGCTTCCAGTTATGGGGCAGCAGCTTCAGTCCCCACAATGAGCGGCGGCTGTACCTGCGCCAACATCACTGACTGACAACGCTAAAGCTATATCTGCAAGTTAAAGCGTTTTATGATATGACAAGTTCCCTTTAAAGTGTGTGTGTGTGTATAGGAATACATAATGTAAAGTGTATATTCCAACATTACAGATTTGAACCAGAAATGTGTGTAATTACAAATCAATTTCATTCACCAAAAATGGTTGGTTCTGTGGCAAATCTCCATTGAAATAATTGTCAGAGGTATCTCTTTCAGTGACTATCCCTTCTGTCATAACCTCCTAGCTGTACAGTATTATTATAACAGCCAGAAAGAAACTATCTGGAAAAGTTTCTGCTTTTAGCACCTGAGGATAGTAATCCACTCAGATGCAAAATCATAGTACCCAATTACTGTTTATTACCTGATTGCTCTTGCGGAATAATATTGGCAAACATATGGCTAACGTTGTTCGGATATTTTGTACCAATATCTACAGCAGTACTGACAGCTAGTGCCAGGAAGATGAAAGATGACAAAGTGCCAGTCTGCAGTGTTTGCTCTGATGGAGGCAGAGGACGAATCCTCCCCTCTATTGATATCATAGCTATGCCAGATGTTATTATAAGGAAATACATTCATTGTTGTTCTTTCCCAGCAGAAAAATGTTAATGACCCAGCAGAAGAATTGAAAGGCGGAATGCAATCAATTTCAGACATAAATTTGGCGTACTCTAATCTTTAGTTTGCAATTATTTCACACAATGTGATATCAGAAGATAAGTTAATATTTAAGATGAATTTTGTTTATCTTAAAAATTAAACAAAATCCTAAAATCTTACATTTCCCTAGCTCCAGTGAATGTTCCTGTGTTTTCTGCTGTCAAACACCTTGATTTAAGATGCTTACCCAGGTCCAGGCTTCAGCACCCAGTGCGCCCAGACATGTAACGGGGCCCTGGACAGATGAGATGGTCCACTCGCTGTGAGAGGGGGAACCACTCACAGACAGCTGCCCTCTCTCCTGCTTGGCATTGATCAAAGTAATCAGTATGTGGTGCCCCTGCGGATACAGTCAACACAGAGATGTTGCACCCCTGTTAGGGAGTAGTATCCCACTTACGGGTAAGAGGGGCACAGACCGGTGCCAGGACACCCAGATCACACTAGGAACCATTGTAGTAGGTTTGGGTGGTGAAGGAAGTAGTTAGAGGAAACACTTGGGAGGAGTGAGGCCAGTAAGAACACACGTAGATGACATGGGAAATGTGACAGAGGGTATAAAGAGAGTAGGAAAGATCTAGAACGGAGGAGAGACAATTGTACAGCAGAAGGAGAAACAGCTGAACAGCAAAAAGGAGAGTGGAGCAGCTAGAGTTGAGTTGAAGGGAAGCTAGAGCAAGAAAGCCTGACACAGAAGAAAGAACTTAAGTGTCCAGAGGCCAGACAGTGGAGCAGAAACAATGTCTAAGTGGTTCAGAGGAAGAGAGAGAGTCCCAGAGGTACAGGCAGTGACTATTCCACCCGAGAGACTCATATTCATTGTCAAGTGCAAGGCAGTGGAGGGACTAAGCCAAAGAACAGGGGCACCGGGAACCCCAAGACTAATGGAGAATCCAGATCAGGCTGAACTAGCAACCCAGAGACTGTGTGACACTTCCACAGTAACACGATCGACCACTGCTCACATCTGCTGAAAAGGTGGCAACCATAGGACTAAGGGGAGATACTGCAGGTTTACCCCTAAGAAAAGCCCACAGCCACTGGCTCAGAGCTCTGTGTAGCAAGGCGCAAGGCAGGACGGGCAAAGCAAGCACAGTATCAAGAGGCTGAGAAAGGACAGAGAAGGGGTGTCGGTTGTGTGTCATCCTCCTACCCGGGAGTAGCTGGATCCCTGCCTCCGAGAATCCAATACTCAGCAGGCTGCTACACAAAGACTGTGAGTAAAAGAACTGAAGACTGCAACCCGCTGTGTCTGTGAACTTTCTTACCCACCCAAAAGCACCACAAAGACTACTAACTCAGTCAGATACCTCAAGCTGCCCTGGGGGTCAGCCCTACTCATAGAGGGCTTAAGAACATTGCTGCCTCCTAACCATCGGCCCCTAGGAGAACTGTCGTGCAGTGGCGGCCATCTATAGCCGCAATCTGCGGGTGGTGTCATGTAAAATTAACAAGTATCTCCAGGTCCAGTTATCCCTTCCAGAATGAACCCTCGATGCCAGATGCCTTTACCTAAGAGAGTGAGTCACCCACACCGAACTTTTAATGACACCGCCAGGGTCACCTTGGTCCCTGTGATCCCCATGATGAAGCCTTAAATCAGCCCAGTTCCGAGTATCCTAAGGCCCTGGAGGGGCCAGTGAAGTACACAGCAGGAGAGAAAGTTACCGGTAGCTGATCTCCCAGTAACTCCTATCCTGCAGTGTACCAATCAGGAACTGCAAAATATGGTAATTAGTGATGTGTGAACCCGTCTATGCTGGGGTTCAGCAGACTCACCTGGACTTATTTTAAAGTTCGGGTTCTGAGCCGAATGTGATTCGAACTTGAGTCCAAACCCTGAACTCGGACTTTAAAGTTGTGGGATGGGGTCGAGGGATGTAAAAGAAAGCATATAGTTATTAAACAGCATCTCATACTTATCGTGTCCCACCGTCCTGCTGCTTCTATTTCTGGAGCCGCTCATTACCTTCCTGGATATTCACTGCAGAGGGACCCAACAGCCAATCACAGACATGGTCACAGAGAATGGGTGTCTGTGATTGGCTGTTGAAGTAATCTTGAGATGCTAGAATGTATAGGCTGGTTTCAGGTTACTCCAGCAGCCAATTACAGATGGCCATTCTCTGTGGCAGCGTCTGTGATTGGCTGTTGGGCCCCTCATGCATTGAATGACATCATAGTACTGTAAAAATAAATAATTTGTCAAAATAAATAATCTACAAAAATTTACGTAGTGCTTCACTGTATTGTTGATTCTCAGCGCAGGTAAAGTGGACAGCTACAGGCTGCCACCCCTTCCCCCCTGCCTGGCTTTACCTTAGCTGGCAATCAAAATATTGGGTAGCCCATTATTATTTTTTAATTATTAAAAAAAAAAGAATTAAAAAAAATGCATGGACCTCGCCCTGTTTTTGATTGCTAGCCAAGGTAAAACCCAGGCAGCTTTGGGCTGGGATTCTCAGTGAGGTAAGGCAAGGTATGTTAATGAGCAGCCCCAGAAGTAGACGTAGCAGGGTGTAGTAATTATGAGCTACTGTTTAATAACTATTTTCTTTGTTTTTATAGCTCCCCGCCCCTAAACTCGAACCTGAACTGTAACACGGACTTCCCAGTGATGTCCATGTTTTGGATTTGTGCCTAACACTAGGTGTTCAGTACGTACCCAGAACTTTACAGTTCATGAATAATTCACCAGAGCCAAGGTTTGAGAGGGTCTGAGATTATAAGGAAGATTAAAGAGTTTCTGCTCCAAAAACTCATTGTGAACACACCTTAACTTTGACTAAGTTTTTAGAGCAGAAACTATGCAGAAACTCACCAAATACTCCACATATCAAACTCAACAAATTTGGAGTTTTTAAACATAGCTGTATAACACATCATCTGCCCAGTTATAGATTGCTACATTCATACAAATCAGAATCACCATAAGTACACAAATGCAGAACCTCACTCTTAGTACAATCAATTGCAATGCCAAGTAAGCCCGATATACACTTGTATGGACAATCCTGAAACTCCCAATATGTCCTTAACGGTAAGGAGATAGTAGGAGCTGTTGTTAACAGTCATCATCAGACTTTGGACCATATAAGAACCATAGTACTGATTAGATGTAGTCAGTATCATAAATATTTACATCCAGGTACGTCATAAGTGATATCTTCACTGATTAAATTCGTTCCCATTTCTTTTGTCTCTATAGAGTGGCATTTAAGAGTCTGGGCATACCTGGTCAAAATACTGTTATTGCGAACAGTTAAGCAAGTTGAAGATGAAATGAACTCTAAAAGGCATAAAATTAACGATGACACATTTCCTTTGTATTTTAGTCAAAAAACATTTTATCTTTTACATTTAAAAAAAAACAAAAAAGAAAAATTGGCCAATGCAAACGTTTAGGCACCCTTGGAAATTTTGTTGCTTTAACTTTTACCAAGGTTTCAGAACTTTATTAGCCTGTTAGGGTTACTGCTTGTTCACTATCATAGTTAGGAAAGGCACGGTGATGCAAATTTCACAGCTTTATAAACACTCAGCCTCCTCTAACCCTGTGCTAAAACCAGCAGCCATGGGTTCTTCTAAACAGCTTCCTAGTCATCTGAAAATAAAAATGATGGAGGCCCACAGAGCAGGAGAAGGCCATAAGAAGAGCGCAAGTTTTCAAGATGTCTTTTCCTCAGATGGTAATGTAATCAAGAAATGTCTGTTAACCGGAACAGTGGTGGTCAAGATAAGGTCTGGAAGACCAAGCAAAATTTGTATGATAGCTGCTCATAGATTTGCAAATCAGAACCCCTGCTTAACTGCAAAAGACCTATAGGAAGATTTAGCAGACTCGAGTTGTAGGTACATTGTTCTACTGCTCAGAGACACCTGCACAAATATAGGAAAAAAGGTTTTTTTTTTATTGTCTTGTGGAGCGCTAAATGAATCACAAGCAGAGCATCAAATAAAATCAGACCTTTATTGGCCCCTTGTGTTGCCACAGCACGTTTCAACAGTACTCTACTCTACTCTATCTGCACGAATATGACCTTCATGGAAGAGCCATCAGAAGAAAACCTCTCCTGCATCCGTGCCATAAAATTCAGTATCAGAAGTATGCAAAAGAACATCTAAAATAGCCTGATGCATTTTGGAATTAAGACCTGTAGTCTGATGAGGTTAAACAAGAACTCTTTTGCCACAATAATCAAAGGTATGTGTGGAGAAAAAAGGGCATAGAATTTCAGGAAAAGAACATCTCACCAACCATTAAACATGAGGGTGGATCAATCCTGCTTAAGGATTGCGTTGCACCCAAAGGCACTGGGAATATTTCACAGAGGAAAGAATATATTCAATGAACTTTCAACAAATTTGTGATGCAAACATAGCGCCATCTGTAAAAAAAGCTGAAATTGAAAAGAGGATGGTTCTTACAAATGCGCTCACAATATTGTCCACATCGCCATAATATGCCCAAACAATAACACCCCCTCTACAATAATAATTCATACATTGAGTCGTCATCTCCCACGTAGAGCGCTTCCCGTCCCTTACTATGTCTATTACGTTCCCACAGCTTCTGTGATGATAGCAGCAGTGTGATGAGCTCAGAAGCATGATGACCACAACACGCCGTTGCATGAAGGGGCAGGGGTTGACGAGCGCCACTCAGCTCCTGTCCCAGCTCTAAAATGTTGCAGCGTATTTGCATCTGAAAGACCACAGATACATTTGAATTTGAATACAAGAACGAGTCGGCATCTACTGGTTCTCCAAAAGGCAAAAAAAACCTTTGGCGGGCTACATGCGGCCCACAAGCCATACATTGTTTAGGCTTGCTGTAAATCATCCTTCTCAACATATCCTTCTCTTCACCATGCTGTACACAGATTGGACTAGATGTATAATGTGACAGGTTTCTTTTTAGAACAGTTCATGCTCCGGTAAGTGATATGTATAAGGGTAATGTGCTTCACTTCTGCAGTAAACTACAGTATATTTACAGATCGAGGGAATAAATATCCAGTAAAACTCTCGGAAAGCTTCCAACTGTATGGCTTGTCTGGAGATTGAAAGGACTTGTCACGCTTCTGCACAGACAGAAATCCTTGGCAATACCGGTGATGATTGTATCATTCTTATATTTTCACAACATATTAGCTGTGTTAGATCAGCAATGAGAATTGGGTGGAAATTTCAAACGTAATACATTAGCTTATAATAATATTTTGACTCTAGGAATATCAAAGTGAATTTAGAAGAAAAAAAATTGTCTATGCATCACAAACATACAGTCAGTATATGTGGAACTTTTGACCGATCCTTTTGAGAATTTAGGTCATACAACTAGAAAACTCAGAGAGATAAATAAGTATCAGGAGGAAACAGCTGGGATACTTTAAAAGAAGCCTGGCTGAGATACGGTACCACTGTTTATTACAGCATTTCTAAACAGAGTACATATTTTAAACAAATCTGTCTTCCTGACAAAGTTTATGTCTATAAAGGTTACAGTAAATCCTCTATCCACTATATTGTTAGAAATGCTGCAAGGACTTGTCAGATAGAGAAAACCCTTCTTAATCGTCAGTACTGTCAGGCACCTTTATTTGTGGCCTTTCTGACTGCACCTTGACAAAGCTTAAGGCTACTTTCACATTGCGCTTTAGCATGTGTTCAGCGGTCCCATCGGGGCTTACGTTTGAAAACGGGTTTCGGATGTATGCGCCGACGAGGCCATTGACTTTAATGGTTCAGACGGAGTCATCATGTGCTCTGTCATGCACCATTTTTTGGAGTATACATTTTCAGCACGCAGACATCCATTCATAGAAGACTGCGTTCGGCTGCAGAAAACGTATACCCCCAAAAATGGTGCACAACAGAGCACACTTTGACTCCATCTGCACCATTAAAATTAAGTCGGCACATATATCCGAAGTCCATTTTCAGACATAAATCCTGACGGGACCACTGAACATGCCGCAGAATGCAATATAAAAGCACCTTAACAAGCTGCAATATACACATGGTCAGGATCCTGCTAGGTTTGCCTGCTTGAGTGGTCATCATT
Source organism: Allobates femoralis (assembly GCA_033576535.1). Classification (NCBI taxonomy): domain Eukaryota; kingdom Metazoa; phylum Chordata; class Amphibia; order Anura; family Aromobatidae; genus Allobates; species Allobates femoralis. Next base: position 696,726,363 of record JARQOC010000003.1, on the reverse strand, counting down.
TGACAGTTTATATATACGTTTTACATACTGGGGTCATGTGCTGACCAACTCTTTTCCTGCTTCTTTCAATGCTTCACTGAGAGAATCAGGAGGAGAAGCGACCAACTGCAATGGGACTCACATATGAATGGTCACATGATGACTGCTATAGCAGGCAAACCTAGCAGAATCCTGACAGTTTCCATACTGCACTTTGCTAGGATTTGTCATGTTATAGTCAAACTGCACAACAAATATGCCTGGCATGTGAAACCCTCTTTAAATGATTTAGGATATAATTAATCACCACTTTGCCTTAACGGCCCCGTCTCACACTACGATATTGATGACGATATCGTTAGTACGTCATGGGTTTTCAGTCGTTCTAACGACGTCGTAACGACGTTGTTCAGTGTGACATGTACATCCGATCAATGATAATCGGGCAGATCATTCATCAGAGGTTTGTGAACTGGACCTTAAACCAAACGATGATCGTTTGTCCAACCTACAGCATGGGTGTGCGACACCTCCATAACGATGTAGTTAACGACCTCACCTATTGAGAAGTGAAGGACCTAGACGATATAACGACCGCAAGTATCATTTGTCGCGGAATCGTTACTGCGTCGTTAATGAGATCTATACATGTGACATTTCACTAGCAATCATTGAACGTCGTTCTAGCGATCTAGGTCAAGTCGGATCGTTGGTCGGTTCGCCGATACATTGAAGCGTGAGACAGAGCCTTAAAGTTGAATCAACACAGTACACTAAATAGGGACCATTGATCAGAAATATATATTGTGAACCTGTAGCACTAATATCACTACCATAAATAAGATAAAGCCTGTTATATGACACATACAGTACATAGAAGTCTATTGCTGCAATTTGCTTCAAGCATTCTATATTTGTGTTTTATTGCCAGTGACATCATTCTGACATACAGGTATAAATGAACACCATCAGAGCCGTCATTCTGACTTTATTTAGTGCTGACCCTAAACATAATGTTAAGTGAGAGTGATGTGAAACAAAAACTTGTCACATGCAACAATTGCTCAAACTATATTATCTAAAAATACCATATTTATGGGAATTAAGATAAGTCAAGCATTGCACCCACTAATGTTTAGCGAGCTTACCTACAATTATATTCATGCACTTAAAATACGACTCATATATATGTAGATTATCATGTGTGGTCAATACAGAAGACTGGCGCATGACCTTACAAAGTGCGAGGGTACGTTCATACAGTACATATAGGTGCATCTCAATTAATTAGATTATCATCAATAGGTTAATTATAAACCTATAGTGAAACATAAATATTATATAGTCACTACAGAGAGATCTACTTCAAGTGTTTATTTCTGTTAATGTTGATGATTATGGTTTACAGTTAATGAAAACCCAAAGGTCATTATCTCAGAAATTTTAAGGCGAGAGGATGAAGGGTCTGAGAGATAAAATAATACCTAAATAGGTATCAGAGGCTTCACCTTGTGTGGATGTGAGAGTCACAACCACTATATAGCATATCATGTCTGCTGCAGTCCCCAGTGTATTGCATATAGAATAGGGAGGATGAAAGGTTAAAAACAGCACTGATATTCCACAAGACATCAAAGGGGGAATATAATATTGATTATTTATTCAACACATTTCAGGGCTCCCTGGCCCCTTCCTCAGGACAAATCAATATCATATTGCCATGTTTCAGGGCCTTTCAAGAGGCCCTGAAATGCATTGACTAATAAATCCATATTATATTCCCCCTTTGAGGTCTCATGGAATACGGCAGCAAATTTGTAACCCTTCATCCTCCCTACTTTCATTTTCTGAGATAATGACCTTTGGGTTTTCATTGGCTGTAAGCCATAATCATCAACATTAACAAAAATAAACCCTTGAAATAGATCACTCTGTAATGACTCTATATAATTTATGGGTTTCAGTTTATGTATTGAATTACTGAAAAAAAATTACTTTTCGATTATATTCTAATTCATTGAGATGCCCCTGTATGTGTGGAGTAAGTGTGATTACTGCAATCAAACAGGAAAAGGTTCTTTACAGTTACACAGTCTGACTGTGGGATACCCTACAGGAAGAGAAGAGGTAGTAATGATAGACACTAAGAGTGTATAAAAAAGGGCATTGTGGGTTATAAATATTCATTATCATGCATTTCCTATATAGCACCAACATATTCTGCAGTGCTTTACAGACATCATCATCACTGTTTCTATTGGGGCTCAAAATCCACATTCTCTATCAGTATGTCTTTGGAGTGTGGGAGGAAACCAGAGATCCCAGAGGAAACCCACACAAACATTGGGAGAACATACAAACTCCTTACAGATTTTGTCCTTGGTGGGATTTGGAACCCAGGACCCCAGCGCAGCAAGACTGCAGTGCTAACCACTGAGCCACCATAACTTCATCTAGTGATAGAGAATACATAACTGGTGGAGAAAGGTTGAACTCGATGGAACTGGGTTTAGTTTCATCCTGTGTATCTATATAACTTACTAGGACAGCTTCACGTATGAAATACATGGTTTGAGTATGCACCGTAATATCTGACATTTCTTGGGTCTCCTGATCCAAACTCAGTAGCATCATAGGCATATAGGAAACTGTTTAGTTCAGGTCTGGAGACCTTAGACTACTCTGGACATTATTGTCTATACTCTGACTGTGAATGTTGGTAATTAAAAAAAGCATTTTACAGAGGGGTCATGTAATAGACAACACAATATTTTAAATATAAGAAACGTCTGTTGGCTCATAGTAAGGTGAGATGGTAGAGTTATGGACCATCCTGATTGGGTACATCTTGTAGCAGTGCGATGAGTTTTATGCTCTTTTAATCAAAATAATGCCAACTACGGTAAGTGCCCTTATTGACAGAGCCGGCGTCAGCACCCGGCATACCTGGGCAAGTGTCGGGGACCCTGACAGCTAGGGGGGCCAACTGGCCATCAGGGACAGGCATCCCTGACAGCCAGAGGCCCATTAGGGACACTCAGGCAGCAGCTGAGTGCTCCCACAGCTCTGCCAGTGCACATGGCTAATTTGCATGCGATGCAAATAAGCCATGTGCTGGCTCCCAGAGCTGTGGAGCTTCCTTCTCTGCCAACTACAGCAGAGTGCTCAACCTTCCAGGAAAGAAGCTGCAGACCGAAGCCTGCAGAGAGAATGCGGTGGGGACAGCATCTCAGGAGGATACAGCCCCAGGGGAGCAGAGTGAAGGTGAGCATAATCTTTTTTTTATCTACTGTGAGGCCAGAATGGGGACATATATACCAGCAGGAGAACCACCAAATAATATATTATCTGGAGGCTATGCTAGGGTATATGGAGGCTGTGCTGGGTGTATATGAAGGCTGTGCTAGGGTATATGGAGTCTGTGCTGGGTATATGGAGGCTGTGCTGGGTGTATATAGAGGCTGCACTGGGGTATTTGGAGGCTGTGCTGGGATATATGGAAGCTGTGCTGGCTGTATATGGAGGCTGTGCTGGGGTATATAGAGGTTGTGCTGGCTGTATATGGAAGCTGTGCTGGGATATATGGAGGCTGTGCTGGCTGTATATGGAGGCTGTGTTGGCTGTATATGGAGGCTGTGCTGGGGTATATGGAGGCTATACTGGGGTATATAGAGGTTGTACTGGCTGTATATGGAGGCTGTGCTGGGGTATATAGAGGTTGTGCTGGCTGCATATGGAAGCTGTGCTGGGATATATGGAGGCTGTGCTGGCTGTATATGGAGGCTGTGTCGGCTGTATATGGAGGCTGTGCGGGGATATATGGAGGCTGTGCTGGCTGTATATGGAGGCTGTGTCGGCTGTATATGGAGGTTGTGCTGGGTATATGGAGGCTGTACACACAGGGAAGAGTTATCAGCTCACCATGTAATTACTGGCATGCATGGGCTGGCGTCCTGGATCTGCCTGGGCAATCAGCAAAGAAAAAGAAATGTTCCAGCTTCCAGTTTCAAATGCGATGAAATTTATTACATTTTCCATCAGACTTCCATGTACAGCACAGTCAGGAAACAATCAACATGTAAATTACATGGCAGGAAGCAGTTGCGCCAGGCAACGCGTTTCATACAGAAGTCCTTTGTCAAGCCAGGCTATTTCAATTCTGCAGCCCTGTCACATAGGATGGTATATCAGGGGGCTGGATTGTATTATGACCATGTGGTGGCAGCCACGCCCCCTCCCTATACAGAAGCGTGAGGGGGCAGGAATGTAGGATGATCCTGCTGCTCCCAGCATCCACACCCCCGACACACCTCCTGCTCTCTGCTCCTGCATGGAGCTGACATGCTGAAATTCTATGTCCCATGAGGTGGGGGTCAAAGCTGAAGAGAAGATATGATGTTATCAATTTATAAGAGATCTATAGATCCTAGAACTGCAGAGTACAGCTCTGCTTCATCATGTAGGAGGGAAGGAACTATACTAAAATGTTTTCTCTCCCTGGAGTTTCCCTTTAAGCTTTCATCAGACATTAAAACTTGGTAAAAATTCTCACATAAAAAGAACCTATACATCTAGGTTTTCATTAAACATTATTCCTATTGGGGCCCATTAATTTTCCTTCTAGGAGCACTCTTTTTTCCTGGATATTTTTTTCTCTTAATTTCCTTGCTGTTTTGTTCAAAATGGCATCAGCTAAGTATCCTATGTTATTTACATGTGCTATTACTATTTATTAACTTACTGAAGGTACTGTATTTGCTTACTGTTTTTATTCTATTTTTGTAAATGTCATGTACTGTCAAAATCTGGAAAATATGTCTGTAAATGTCAGAGGTAGAGACGCTGTATGATGTCTGCCTACATCCGTCCTTGTGTCAGCTTTGCTGAATCACTCTTCCTCTACGTGTTGGCACCAGACGTGCTGCGCTTCTTGTTGGTGTGATCATTAATCCTAATATCTTATATATGCTGTCTTGCAATTAATTATCCTCTGTCTCATTACAAGTCGTCATTTACTCTATTACAGATCACTTGTTACAGCAAATGCAGTCTGGGAATCCGCTAGTTTATCTTGCTGATGTCAGCACCACGACCAAAATATCTGAAGAAAAAACTTATCCAATACAATTATTAAATGTCACTTCAAAAGAAAATAATACTGTAACAAAGTGACCGATGAAATGAATCACTTAGAGTGGAAGGTGCTATGAAGTGAAATATTGGGTGCCCGACCTTAAAGAACGTCAAGGACAACTCCCAAATGATCTAAGGCAGGACAGGAATGTAGCTGGAATTATTGGGATCATTGCCCAAAGTGGATCTGCAATTCTCTGGCACCTGTGGGTACAAGCTGAATAAACGTCTAGTCACTAATATAGTAAAGTAAGCTCCTCTACCCAGCAATTTATAAACCAAAGGAAACTGCATTTATTATATTTATTCTTACTTACTGATAATTAAAGGGAACCAACCACCCCAAATGACCCCCCCGGACTGTTAATATGTGTCCCTACACCCAGCACACACATTTGGGGCAATCGTTTTTGCTAAAAAAAACTGTTTAGTAGAAGCTAAGATATAGCTTTATAAACTTTAAAACATGTGGCCGACTGGGTGTTACCTAGCTTGTCCTCGTGCAGTGTTCCATGTGCCTGTCAGCCTCCTCTCCCCCCTCCCTTCAGTAAAGCCCTGCCCTTTCAGCCTCTCAGGTTTCAGCCTTTCAAGTGATCCTAAACCCACAAACTGACCCCCCTTATCTTTAGACCTGTCCCTGCACCCCCTCTTATCATTCTTAGCCATCCCTTTTGCAGAAAAAAATCGCTTTTGTAAAGTAAGAGAAAAGGTTATATTACTTTGTCCTGTGTGAGTTCTCTCTTTCTGTGGAAGCCGCAAATGCCCCGCCTGTCTGCTGCTGCCTGGTAAATTATACACGCCCCTCTCTGCTGCTAAGAGCCTGGCCGCGTCATGAAAGGGGCGGGGCTAAATCGTGTCATGCCAGAACCCCGCCCCCTTTCATGACGTGCTTTAGCCCCGCCCCTTTCATGACGCGGCCAGGCTCTTAGAAGCAGAGAGGGGCGTGCATAATTACCAGGCAGCAGCAGACAGGCGGGGCATTTGCGGCTTCCACAGAAACACAGGACAAAGTAATATAACCTTTTCTCTTACTTTACAAAAGCGATTTTTTCTGCAAAAGGGATGGCTAGGAATGATAAGAGGGGGTGCAGGGACAGGTCTAAAGATAAGGGGGGGTCAGTTTGTGCGTTTAGGATCAATTGAAAGGCTGAAACCTGAGAGGCTGAAAGGGCAGGGCTTTACTGAAGGGAGGGGGGAGAGGAGGCTGACAGGCACATGGAACACTGCACGAGGACAAGCTAGGTAACACCCAGTCGGCTGGATTTATTAAACTTCATAAAGCTATATCTTAGCTTCTACTAAACAGTTTTTTTAGCAAAAACAATTGCCCCAAATGTGTGTGCTGGGTGTAGGGACACATATTAACAGTCCGGGGGGGTCATTTGGGGTGGTTGGTTCCCTTTAAAGGTTTGTTCAAGTAAAAACAAGATGTAATCTATCCACAGAATACGTGTTAGCTTATTGACCGGTGGGGTCTTAGACTGGTTTCTCACTGGTGTTTTTCACCATATGTGCGAATCCAACACATACTGGATACACCTGGATCAGTTTTCGGCCAATAGACTTTCAAGCCAAAGACACTTGCGGGTGCCTCCGGTTGTGTCCAGTTTGCCCTGGATCGGTGTGGATGCAGGTGTCCACAGGTTTTTCTCGGAGACAAAATCTGCATCTTATTGCGCAGTTCTAGATGACATGCCCTTAGGGGTATCCCGGTAAAATATGCAAATGTTGCTCCCGCATGGGGTGCGGGTACATCCAATTTGTCATTGCGAGGGAATCCGAGGGCATGTGTAGTGCCCCTGCGGCCTGGTCACCACAGAGGTACTGCACCTAAGTCATAGGTGTGGTATCCCACTCCCAGGTAAGAAGGAGACACAAATCCAAGACACACGAACATCTACACTCAACACCTATCCTAACCCCAGCCCAGGGGATCTTGGGTTGATCCTATTGAGGAAGGGCCCCTGTCTTTTGGTTGGAGGAGGGAGTAAATAGGGTTAGGTGAGAGGAGAAGGTAGAAAAAGCAGGGAGGAAGAGGAGGAGTGACTTAGTCGGTGGGAGAGTGGAGGAGTAGAGAGAGGGAGTCCTAGGGGGCACGGGACTGGAGGATCTACCCGTGGGGCCCTGAATCCAGACCCGACATGAGTCGGGCGGAGGGACTGGTTGCAGTGGGGGACTGGCCCTGAACTGGTGGGAACTCTTCAAGGTTCCACTATGAAACCAGCAGCTGCTGCACCTGTATGGGCAGTAGCAGTGAACCATGCATATTCGCTGAAACGGTGACTAGATTAGGGTCAGGTAGCCCGTCACCCGAGAAGGCCCACAGCCACCTGCTTGGGATACTATGCATGAAGACGCAGGGCAGGAAAGGCGAGTAGCCAGCATGGCAGACTCAACCAGGAGAGGCTTATGACAGGGTGTCTCAGGAGGAGGAGTGAAGCCAAGCTGCCTGGGAGTTGGCTGGATCACAGACCCAGAGGCCATGGTGCCCCTGCTGAGATGGACTGCTGAACTGAACTGTGAGTAAACACTTGAGAACTGCAACCCCGGTTTCTTCCAGGTATTCCCCACGCCTTCCTTCATCATTGCACAGTCACCATCATCATCCCAATAGACTGTTACACTAACCCTGGGGCCCCTCTCCACCTGTGTGGAGCAATACCATCCCGGCTGCCGCGCCTTCTGCCCGAGAGGTTCCAAATCTGCAGCGTCAGCCATCCCTGGCAAAATACCACAGGTGGCATCACAAAATAAATTTCTAATTTCCCTGTAAATAACTCCTTCACTGCACGGCCAGGGCCATGCAGCCAGGTCACAGCCTCCGTGACCTCCCCAAGATAGTTGACTGGCTCGGCTACTGAATATCCCCTGGCCCTAGACTGTTACACTAACCATGGGGACCAGCTCCACCTATGGGGAGCGATTCCATCCCAGCTGACATTCCATCCACCCCCAGAGGTCTACAACAGCAGCGCTGGTCACTTATGACCAGGTTCCACAAGTGGCATCACGAAAGACTTCTAAATGCCCTGTAAATAAGCCCTTCACTGTACGGCCAGAGGCACGGAGCTGGGCCACAGCCATCATGACCTCCCTGAAGTATCACCGGTCCGGCTATGGAGTACCGCACGGCTCTTGCGGCCGTTGCACATGCAGGCTTTTACTGCATGCCCCCAGATTAAAAAATTAGCTAGTGTGAAACAAGCCTTACAGATGAGATCTGCACTGATCAATAGAATAGGGAATCTTATTCCCAATTTGGGCACTTTATTTGTCTTAAGAGTGCGCATGTCTGACCTCCACTCCATTCTTCATGGGACTGCCACTAAAAGCTGAGTGTACAACACATGTTTTGAATAGAGAGGCGGTCGAGCATGCACACTACAGCTGCATTCTAATAGGGATAAATTCCCAGTGGTCATATCCCCCACTTATCAATAAGTTATCATTAGAGATGAGTGGATCAGGCAACATTCTAATTTTCTTGTTCATGCAATATTTCCCAGGAAATTCAATTCAAAGAGGAGTTATTGTCCACAAATTTAATATCCCCTATTATACCCCAGGGTCTTTTCAGACAATACAGCATAATGTAAAAAGTAAAAAAAAATATAATTATACTCATCTTACCGCTCACATCTCTGGTCCCTCTGCTCCTCACCACCCGTGTGGTCCTCCCTGCATCTTCAGATCACCAATGCTCATGCTGACATCCCTGGGCTTCTCTCGCTCACTATGGACTTTCGGCTTTGATTGAGCCGTTATGGTTCATGGTGCATGCACAAGGTCACAGAGCAAATTGTGAAGTATCACGTGCTGGCACAGAATCCTCTTGGGTCCTCATCAAAGCTGGTACTACTGGCCCAGTGTGAGAGGCCTGGCGATTTCTGCATAAGCGGATTGAATAAAGATGTGGTGAGGGTCAGACAGGTAAAATGGAAAGGTCGAAGCGGTGAGTGTACATTTTTAAAAAAATATATTGATGGCCTTTTATGGTTGCGAAAATTAGCAGACAACAGTTGTCATATTGATAAATCAGACCCAAAGAAAATGACAAAAAAAAATCTGTGTTTGGCTAATGCAGATTCCTATCAAATTAAAGTACAATTCAATTCCACTTTAATTTATTGACTCATCTCTGGTTATTGCCTATCTTTTGGATAGGTGTGATAACTTGTTTTCACTGGACAACATTTTACATTTTAAATGTATTATTACCAAAAATGTTATTATGTGTCAATGCAGGAGTGATGAATACAGGTTACTAATATTCAGATCAGTCCCTGTGCTTAACCACTTTAATGAGCACCAATACGACTTAAAACTGACCTGAGTTATAAGTGAATGGCATCCCCCGACAGATGAAATAACAGCGGCTGTTAGTTGTACATTTTAGTTGACAATCTGCTTCATCAGTCACGATCAGTAATGGCATCGACCATGGCCGTTTAACCCCTTCCATGCTGCAGTCAATATTGACTACTGCATTTTGATGGTGAACAGTGTGAGGCCTCCCTCTTTATCCCTTTTGGCATCCTGAGATCATGATTGTGTGGTCCTGATGATTGCCATGGCAATTCATGGCCAAATAATGGCCTTAAGGTACCGTTACATGCTACAATGTCGTAACGATCTCACCAACGATCTCACGGGAGCGCGGTCATTAGGACATCTTTTTGACATCGTTGGTGAGATCTCACACGTCTAGATATCGTGAACGATGCACCAATCATCCAGAGATCGCTGGAACAACACAGCCAACGATCTTGGCGGTCGTTATCACGCTGTCACACGGCAACTACGTGAACAACTCCAACCTCAATGTGGGCGTAGTATGTGACACAGGCTAGGAGCTAGGCGTGCCAGATTGTGTTTTCCCCTGCCCCTACAACTCCGATTGGTGGCCACAACTGCGTTACCATTGCTCAGCATTGTCTGACAAGATGGCTACTTTATTAGCGCTCTTGCCCTTTCAACCATCTCGCCATTCAAGGCGGTTTTCATTTGGTGACGCCACTGATGCGTCCCCAAATTATCACACATGAATGCTTGTGTGTGCACATGTTGCCTCCTACATTTTTTTATTTTTTTTTTTAAATAATGATTTAACATAAGCACATACATGAATATATAGGACTGCTCAAATCTATCATTCCACCAATTGTTTATTTGCGTGCACACGCGGGTAGCTAAACGCCTAGAGAAAAGGATGGCGATTTCAATGAGTCTCCTTGTTTAAATGTGTTTAATGATAGTGTAAAGAATAAACAAGTCAATGAGTCTACTGATCAAACCATGAATCAGCAAATATGGCGCCTTTCCCGTAGCCAACGCCAGCCAATCGGAACGCACTACTAACCACCAATCGGCACACACGGGGCGCGGAAAACACAACGCCAAGGCACGCCTACGGGATTAGTTTCACGATCCCAGAAATCACAAATGTGATCGTTATCGCAATGTCACACACAACGACGCAGCCGGATGGCTCAACGACGAACGCCTGATTTGAGAACATGTTCTCAAATCTGCGATCAGCGATCAAACGATTTATCGTAGTCGTATCTCGGTGTCACACGCAACGACGTACTAACGATGTCGTTTGAACGACTCCAAACCGGTGACAGCTATCACCAATGATGCACAGTGCTAACAAGCCATATTTGTTTGAGGAAAAAATTCAAAACTTACGTTTTTCAAAAAACTCAATAATCTTTCTTTTAATCTGGAGTTCTTGGTACATACATTGGCCAATGTCTGCTTGCTCATCAACTACGACAAAGTGACTCCAGGTCTGATGAGCCCTATCTGACATCCAAGCCCTCCTTGTCCACCCCCCACCTCGCGGTGGGCGGGCACCATCTAAACCCTCCATCACCTGTAGGTTTAATGAGGGTGCACATTGCAGCATTCCTCAAACAAATATGGCTTGTTAGCACTGTGCATCATTGGTGATAGCTGTGTGCTGCATGGACTTTTACTTAGTTTGTTTAATCTCTGTGCCCCATGCTTGCACCAGTTCACACTGGTCTGCTGAGTGCTATGCAGCTTTTCTGTATTATATATTATATGGAGCTGCAGACTCCATTGCTGCAATGTGCACCCTCATTAAACCTACAGGTGATGGAGGGTTTAGATGGTGCCCGCCCACCGCGAGGTGGGGGGTGGACAAGGAGGGCTTGGATGTCAGATAGGGCTCATCAGACCTGGAGTCACTTTGTCGTAGTTGATGAGCAAGCAGACATTGGCCAATGTATGTACCAAGAACTCCAGATTAAAAGAAAGATTATTGAGTTTTTTGAAAAACGTAAGTTTTGAATTTTTTCCTCAAACAAATATGGCTTGTTAGCACTGTGCATCATTGGTGATAGCTGTGTGCTGCATGGACTTTTACTTAGTTTGTTTAATCTCTGTGCCCCATGCTTGCACCAGTTCACACTGGTCTGCTGAGTGCTATGCAGCTTTTCTGTATTATATATATATACATATATATATACAGTATTGGCCAAAAGCATTGACACCCCTGCCATTCTGTCAGATAGTACTCAGTTTCTTCCTGAAAATGATTGCAATCACAAATTCTTTGGTATTATTATCTTCATTTAATTTGTCTTCAATAAAAAACACAAAAAGAATTGTCCTAAAGCCAAATTGGATATAATTCCACACCAAACATAAAAAAGGAGGTGGACAAAAGTATTGGCACTGTTAGAAAAATCATGTGATGCTTCTCTAATTTGTGTAATTAACAGCACCTGTAACTTACCTGTGGCACCTAACACGTGTTGGCAATAACTAAATCACACTTGCAGCCAGTTGACATGGATTAAAGTTGACTCAAGCTCTGTCCTGTGTCCTTGTGTGTACCACATTGAGCATGGAGAAAAGAAAGAAGACCAAAGAACTGTCTGAGGACTTGAGAAACCAAATTGTGAGGAAGCATGAGCAATCTCAAGGCTACAAGTCCATCTCCAAAGACCTGAATGTTCCTGTGTCTACCATGCACAGTGTCATCAAGAAGTTTAAAGCCCATGGCACTGTGGCTAACCTCCCTAGATGTGGACGGAAAAGAAAAATTGACGAGAGATTTCAACGCAAGATTGTGCGGATGGTGGATGAAGAACCTCGACTAACATCCAAACAAGTTCAAGCTGCCCTGCAGTCCGAGGGTACAACAGTGTCAACCTGTACTGTCCATCGGCATCTGAATGAAAAGGGACTGTATGGTAGGAGACCCAGGAGTTTGCCACAACTTACCTGAGAAAGCCTAAAACGTTTTGGGAGAACGTTCTCTCTTTTTGGGCAAAGGCATCAACATAGAGTTTACAGGAGAAAAAAAGAGGCATTCAAAGAAAAGAACACGGTCCCTACAGTCAAACATGGCGGAGGTTCCCTGATGTTTTGGGGTTGCTTTGCTGCCTCTGGCACTGGACTGCTTGACCGTGTGCATGGCATTATGAAGTCTGAAGACTACCAACAAATTTTGCAGCATAATGTAGGGCCCAGTGTGAGAAAGCTGGGTCTCCCTCAGAGGTCATAGGTCTTCCAGCAGGACAATGACCCAAAACACACTTCAAAAAGCACTAGAAAATGGTTTGAGAGAAAGCACTGGAGACTTCTAAGGTGGCCAGCAATGAGTCCAGATCTGAATCCCATAGAACACCTGTGGAGAGATCTAAAAATGGCAGTTTGGAGAAGGCACCCTTCAAATATCAGGGACCTGGAGCAGTTTGCCAAAGATGAATGGTCTAAAATTCCAGCAGAGCGTTGTAAAAAACTCATTGATGGTTACCGGAAGCGGTTGATCGCAGTTATTTTGGCTAAAGGTTGTGCAACCAAGTATTAGGCTGAGGGTGTCAATACTTTTGTCTGGCCCATTGTTGGAGTTTTGTGTGAAATGATCAATGTTTTGCTTTTTGCTTCATTCTCTTTTGTGTTTTTTCATTGAAGACAAATTAAATGAAGATAATAATACCAAAGAATTTGTGATTGCAATCATTTTCAAGAAGAAACTGAGTATTATCTGACAGAATTGCAGGGGTGTCAATACTTTTGGCCAACACTGTATATATATAACTACGGTAAATATATATAGGAGAATCTGAGAGTCCTCAGTGGTTGATACCTTTAATGGCTAACTGAAAAGATGGTAATAAGAGCAAAGCAGGCTTTTGAAAAGCTTGTAAAGATGCGGACATGGCGTCCTACTAGTAGCATTTCTCAACTTTTCATTTCTTTCATTAATGCCGGCCTACGTTTTTATTGGACTTTTTATTGGACTTCTTTAGGACTTGACTTTGGAACAAAACTACAATTACTGGTCAATGTATAGTCAGGAAACCTCCCGTGTTCTTTTCAGTGGTTGGAACTTCAGCTCTGCCTCTCTAGATTGGCTTCTTAGTACAAGCCCACCTGTAAGTCAGTGCGGGGGCAGCGGATTTCAATTATGGCAAATGATGAAGTGATTATAAATCAGAAGTTACATAACTTACCATTTATCAGCATGTTCTTGTCACAGTCAGCAGGTTCACTGATTTTAATCAGCTGCCAACCGAAAATCTGACAATAGGGGACTGAATCATTAAGATGTTTTTAGTCTATGGCAGCTCATAGGAAATATATAATAAATGAAGCATGTAAGTCTATTCCTAGGAGTATTTGCCTTCTGTGAAGATGGCTGTGTGGGATGTGTGATTGAATTATATACATATTCCAACTGTACATTTTCCATGTGTTCATCAAATGTAAACTCTGGCATTTTTGTATACATTTCTGTGGTTCTCAGTTATTCTTTACTCCATATTCTGCTACCATTACCAAGCTTCTGACAATGGATTTTTCATTTCATTCTGATGTGTTTGGGAAAAATAGGACACTTCAGCTCATAGAATGATAAAAACTGATGATAAATACAAGGTTACTAATGAATAATGTACAAAAGTAAGCACCATGCCCCCATTCTCTCTCTTGTAGTGACTGCAGGTGACACAACCTTGAGTTTTCAACTGCATTTGGAAGTGTTGGACTTTGCACCATTAAGGCAAAGATCTTATTAGCATAAAAATATTTTTAAGAAATACAGTAGCGCAGAATTTGGCACCTGTTAGAATTAAAAAATGGAATTACATTCAGGGTGAAGGGAACCCCTTATATCCAGCAGGACACCTTTTTGCTTACTGCAGTTTTGACAGAAATGAATGGATTGACTTGCATAAAAAAACTGAATTAGTCCTTACCAGTAATTCCGTTTCTTGGAGCCTTCCACGACAGCATTGGAGGATGTCGTCCACGCCCTATTGGGGGACAGGAACACAGAGAGGTTAAAATCCCCTCCCCTTCCTCAGTACTCCAGTGTTTACCAAGATCACCCTTAGCCATGGATTATCTGATACAAACCGGAACCAAACACCAACAAGGGGGGGAACTGATGCTGTCGTGGAAGGCTCCAAGAAAAGGAATTACCGGTAAGAACTAATTCAGTTTTCTCCATTCGCCTTCCACGACAGCATTGGAGGAATACCACCGATACTCCTCAGGGTGGGACTATTGCCTGTAGGACTCTCCTACCAAAGGACAGATCCCGATTGAGGGACAGATCTAACCTATAGAGGCGAGAAAAAGTGAGGAGAGGCTACCACGTAGCCGCTCTGCAAATCCGCTCTGATTAAACTCCAGCCTGCTCCGTCCAGGAAGTAGCAGCCCGAGTTGAAGGAGCCTTCAACCCCACCGGAGGAGCAAGGACCGGAGCGACGTAGGCCTCACAGATCACCTTCGTGATCCAGGAAGTGATGGTAGCCTGGGAAGTCCTCTTCCCTGTATTATTCCCAAAAGCCGAACAAACAGGTTCTGATCTAACCTCCAGGAAGCAGACTCTCGGAGATAAAGGAGGACAGTCCGACGAACATCGAAGGAGTGAAACACGGCCTCAGCCGCATTAGCAGGAGATTGACAAATTGAAGGCAGAACCACATCCTGGGACCGATGGAAAGCCGACAACTTTCAGAAGAAAAGATGAATGCAACCGAAGCGTAATGCGAACAACGGACACCACGAGGCACGGAGCCCGGACAGAGAGTGCGGACACCACGAGGCACGGAGCCCGGACAGAGAGTGCCTGCAGTTCTCCAACTCTGGGAGCAGAAGTGATGGCCACCAAAAACGCCACCTTGTGAAAGAGAGACGTAATGGATGCAGCAGACAAGGGTGCAAAGGGACTTCGAGCAAGCCCTTGGAGAACAAGCATCAAATCCCAGGGAGGGACAGAAGGCCGAATCCGGGGACGCCACCCCCAAGCAGAAGTAAAAATCTGCTTGAGCCATGGATGGGAAGCAAGATCCTGGGCAAAAACCGCCCCAAGTGCCGACCTCTGGACATAAAGAGTGCTCGGCCGAAGCCCCAAATCCAAGCTATGCTGCAAAAATCCAAGACTTGGGCCACATTACAATAATGCATGGTCGGGACAGAAGGAGCACACCAGGACAGGAACCGATTCCATCCCTCCCGTAAATAGCGTTTGTCACAGGCATCCTGCTCTACTGAACAGCCAGGCCGCCCGAATGAGCCACTGAGGGCCCAGGTGAAACAGAGGACCCTGGGACAGTAGGTTGAGACTGTGGGCTAACATAATTGGTCCCTCCAGGCCCAGGTCTCGGATGGCGTCGTACCACGCCAGTTTGGGCCACAGGGGAGCCAGGATAGTGTCACCCCCTCCGCCCGAATCCGTTGCAACGTCTTGGGAAGTAGTGGGATTGGAGGAAATGCATACACCAACCGGAAGTCCCAGGGATGGGCAGAAGCATCCAACCAACGAGGATGGTTCAACCGCGTCAGGGAGAAAAAGGTTGGCACCTTTGTATTCGAGCCCGAAGCGAACAGGTCGATCGAAAGGACACCCCACCTGTCCGTAAGAGAGTGAAATACTTCCGGATGGAAGCACCATTTTCCTGGGTGGACCTCCCTGTGGCTCAAGAAATCTGCCTGTACATTGGCCATTCCCTTCAGATGTACTGCCGAGGAGGAGAGAAGATGGCGTACTGCCGACAAAAAGAACAGTCTTGCCAGCCCCTGCAAGTGTAAGCCACGAGTACCGCCTTGGTACCGCAAGAAAGCAACCATAGTCACGTTGTCTGACAGGACCTTGACATGATGACCCCGGAGAACGTGAGCTGCAGCAAGAAGCACTTCCTCCACTGCCAGAAGTTTGAAGACTGGCGACTGACCGAGCGACTCCAAATCCCCTGGAACGGTGTGCGATCTACCATCGTGCCCCAACCGGAACCGCTGGCATCAGTGGGAACGGAGGCCACAGGAAGGTGTATGGGATTCATCCCCAGGAAAGCGAGGTTACCACCCGCCCCGGGGTTCGGACCCGCTGGTTTAAGGAATCCTGACGTATGTCCAGGAACTCAGTATGTGTTCCTGGAGCAGTCGGGAAGGAGCCTGAGCCCATGTTACTGACTGAATGCAGGCCGTCATGGCCCCTAACAGGGACATTGCTTCCCGCAAGGAGGGCGACCCCCTTGCCCAGAAGCGGGTCAGCAAAAGCTGATATGCCGCAGGAAGGAACGAGGTCTGTCTGGAGGAGGCCAGCAAGACTCCCAAAAATTGACGTCGGGTTGCAGGCACCCGTTCCGATTCCCGAAGATTGGGTTCCCATCCCAGGGACTGAAGAATCTCCAATGTGTTGGAGACCTTTGTGCGCAGAAGCACTGCCGAGGGAGCCACCACCAACATGTCGTCTAAATATTGAAGCATACATATCCCCTGGGTCTGGATGAATGTGATCGCTTCCCCCATGAGTTTGGTAACCTCTGGGGCCGACGAAATCCCAAAGGGCAGCACATTAAGCCGAGAATGGACCGTCCCGCCTGCCCCGGAGATCGTGAATCGCAGAAAGCGCTTGTGGGACTGGTGAATGGGGACATGAGAATACGCGTTCTGGAGGTCCACAACAACCTGGAGTAGCGCCCCTGGCCCTCCTCTCCAGGAGGAACCGGGGACCCCACACCCGAATCCAACAGGTGTCGCAGACCCGACAAGAAAAACTGTGCGAGAGTCCCCCTGAGTAAGGGAGAGGACTCGAAGACACAGAGGGGCTGGCTCTCGAATTCCAAGCGTAGACCCTCCCAAATGGTCGAGAGGATCCAAGGGCACAAGGAGATTGCTTGGCACTGTGGCAGAAACCGCAGGAGCCGCCCCGCAATGGGGAAGGCGGCCTTGTTTAGGGGCGGCTGGTGATGCCGCTGCTGGGGGAGCAAGATATTACGGGTCTTGTCCCCGTACTGGAATGCCCAGCGACCAGACTTACCCTTCCCTTTAGACTGGGAGGGTTGGCTGTGCTCAGGCCAAAAGAACTGCCTCCGAAAGGGCTCCTGTTTCGGGAGACACATTTTCCGGTCTGACACCTTTTCCAGGATGTCATCCAATGCCCTTTGAAAGGGGAGGCCACGCAGCTGGAGCTTAGACGTGACCTCCCCATTCCACATTGTAAGCCACACTGCCCTGCGAGCTGTGTTAGCCAACACTGCACACCTGGCGCCAACGCGGAACGACTCAGCAGAGGCATCGGCCAAGAAGCCCGTAGCACGTCTCAGAAGTGGAATGGAGTCCAAAGCTCCTCCCTGGGAGTACCCTGCAAGATGAATTCTCCCAGCTGGGTGAGCCACTTAAAGAGAGACCTGCTCACATGTAGAGGAAATGTTCACCTTTAAAGACATAGCTGCCGCCTCCCAGGATTTTTTGAGGACACTCTCCATTTTACGAACGAAGGGGTCCTTCAACAGGGAGGAATCTTCAAAAGGCAACGCGTTCTTATATGCTAAGCTTCCCAAATGGAATACTGCCATAGACCTTCATGTTAGAAGTCCCATTGACTTTATAGAGACTTCCATAGAGATTCCCATTGGGTCTCTCATGAGGTCTCCCATCCAGCCCGTGACTGAGGCTCCTGCTGCTTAGCTTCAACAGTGTGTCAAGGGCATGCACAATGGGTTTACAATGGCAACTGATTGCTACCCTGGCCACCTGGATGTCCACCTTCGGGACCTCCCAGACAAAGTCATCACCCTCCAATCCACTTGGACGGGGTGAGCCGCTTAGCTTTCAGGCCTCTGAACATTTAGTCCTGCACAGAAGAAAGGGATTCCACCACCTCTACTCCCATGGTACAATGGACATTGTCCACCAATGCACCCATGGACTCCGTGGAAAAATAGTAGTGTCCAGATTCTCGTGTCAGGACAGAGGCAACAGCGGCAATATCCTCGCCGTCCTCTAACGCTGAGCTCTGGCCAGCCTCCATGAGATCCACAGAGTCACAATCCTGGAGCTTCCTCTCTTACGGAGGGGAAGGCCCGGAAGCTGCATCAAAACCCCGCAGTGCCGACATAGAAGCCTGCACCTCTTCCCTAATGGATTGGAGCTCCTCAAGCAAGGATGGGGAGTCCATCCTGACAACCCTGTCAGTCATGGCCGATACCTTATTGTAGGAAGAGGGAAATTTTGTGCCGCAGCCACATTATTGCTCCCTTTCACAGACGGCCCTCGTCCCCTATAGACAAAAAGGGAAGAGAAGGGGGTCCCAGTGTGAGTGCAGGGCCTAAATAACTCTACCCCTTGTGAGCACCCCCGGAAACACTTACATGAGCTGGGGGAACGCTGGGCTCTGCAGAAGCAGAGGTGGAAGCCTATCACCCTCCATGTTTCAGGGATCAGCCTTACCTGGGTGTAGCTTCCGGCGGGTACTTATCCAGAAGTACCGTGCCCCCAACGAGGAACACCTGTTCCCTCCCTCCTCCTGGTCACCGGCCGCGGGCAGTAGCGAGCGAAAGTCCTGCTGGGTTCCCTGGAGCCGCGCCCAGCCTTCCACAGCCCGTACAGGAGCCGCCGCCCGAAACCGGAAGTGCCACACCCAAAAACGGAAGTGCCTCCGCGGAACCTCTGATGCATGCCCCAGGGACCGCAGCTGGAGGAGGGAGACGCCGGAGAGCTGAACAGGCCTCCGGCGTTGCAATCCACGGCCTGCTTTGCCCCATAGGACGCAGGAAGGCCGCATGGTCCCACCACGGGTGCCCCGAGAAGGAGGAGGAGGCCGCCCCCGACGTCCATCCCTGGCCCGGCTGTAAGTACACCCCAATGCTGCTTCTGCCGGCCTGACAGCACTGGAACCTCTCCATGCCCCAAGGGGGACAGGAAGACACTGGAGTACTGAGGAAGGGGAGGGGCTTTTAACCTCTCTGTGTTCCTGTCCCCCAATAGGGCGTGGACGACATCCTCCAATGCTGTCGTGGAAGGCGAATGGAGAAATTCAGTGCCTACAAGTAGTATTCAACCCCCTGCAGATTTAGGTGGTTTGATAAGATTCCAATAAGTTAGAGCCTTCAAACTGCAAACGAGAGTAGGATTTATTAACAGAAGCATAAATCTTACAAACCACAAAGTTATGTTGCTCAGTTGAATTTTTAGAAATTTTAAACATAAAAGTGTGTGTCAATTATTATTCAACCCCTATGTTTAATATTTTGTGGAATAACCCTTGTTTGCAATTACAGCTAATAATCGTCTTTTATAAGACCTGATCAGGCCGGCACATGTCTCTGGAGTTTTTTTGTCCCACTCCTCCATGCAGATCTTCTCCAAGTTATCTAGGTTCTTTGGGTGTCTCATGTGGACTTTAATCTTGAGCTCCTTCCACAAGTTTTCAATTGGGTTAAGGTCAGGAGACTGACTAGGCCACTCCAACACCTTGATTTTTTCCCTCTTGAACCAGGCCTTGGTTTTCTTGGCTGTGTGCTTTGGGTCGTTGTCTTGTTGGAAAATGAAATTACGACCCATCTTAAGATCCTTGATGGAGGAGCAGAGGTTCTTGGCCAAAATCTCCAGGTAGGCCATGCTATCCATCTTCCCATGGATGCGGACCAGATGGCCAGGCCCCTTGGCTGAGAAACAGCCCCACAGCATGATGCTGCCACCACCATGCTTGACTGTAGGGATGGTATTCTTGAGGTCGTATGCAGTGCCATCCAGTCTCCAAACGTCACGTGTGTGGTTGGCACCAAAGATCTCGATCTTGGTCTCATCAGACCATAGAACCTTGAACCAGTCTGTCTCAGAGTCCTCCAAGTGATCATGAGCAAACTGTAGACGAGCCTTGACATGACGCTTTGAAAGTAAAGGTACCTTACGGGCTCGTCTGGAACGGAGACCATTGCGGTGGAGTACGTTACTTATGGTATTGACTGAAACCAATGTCCCCACTGCCATGAGATCTTTCCGGAGCTCCTTCCTTGTTGTCCTTGGGTTAGCCTTGACTCTTCGGACAAGCCTGGCCTCGGCACGGGAGGAAACTTTCAAAGGCTGTCCAGGCCGTGGAAGGCTAACAGTAGTTCCATAAGCCTTCCACTTCCGGATGATGCTCCCAACAATGGAGACAGGTAGGCCCAACTCCTTGGAAAGGGTTTTGTACCCCTTGCCAGCCTTGTGACCCTCCACGATCTTGTCTCTGATGGCCTTGGAATGCTCCTTTGTCTTTCCCATGTTGACCATGTATGAGTGCTGTTCACAAGTTTGGGGAGGGTCTTAAATAGTCAGAAAAGGCTGGGAAAAGAGATAATTAATCCACACATGTGAAGCTCATTGTTATTTGTTCCTGAACTACTTCTTAATACTTTAGGGGGACCAAACAGAATTCTGGTGGTTTGAGGGGTTGAATAATAAATGACCCTCTGAGTTAACTTTTAACGCTTTAAAAAAAACAAAAAAAACAAAAGAAAAACATTTTTTTGTGGCACTGCATTTCCCACTTCCAGGCTGATCTACAGTCCAAATGTCACAATGCCAAGTTAATTCTGCATGTGTCAACCAGCTAAATCTGCAGGGGGTTGAATACTACTTGTAGGCACTGTACATATATCACTGATTATCTGGTAGTCACAAGTATCATGTTAGATGCAGTTACCCAGCATTGGCTCCACTGTAGCATTATAGACAGGCATCCTTAAAGGGGTGGCCCACGTTTGACATAAAAGTCTGCTGTCATTCTATGTGTCTCAAGTTGTCAGGATTCTCTGATGGTGGCGGCAAGACTACTTGCATACTTCCAGGCACAGTCCAACTAGAAGTGCATGGCCCTTGTGTTGAGTGAGGCCAATAACGTCTAGTTGGAATGTGGCCAGGAGTATGCATATCGCATACATGTGGGCACATGACTGCCCTCTACTGATGAAAACAGTGGAGAATCCCGACAGTGTGCACTGTGAGGATTCATAAACCTGCAATCACATAGAGTGACTGCAGACTTTCATGCTAAACCTGAACAACCTCTGTAAAGGGAACCTGTCATGTGGAAAAATGCTATTACTTACAGTCATAGGTTTAATCTGCAGGTTAATTGCATTTGGAACGTGCCTGGCTCCTACATATTAAACAGCGCTTCTGGGATGAAATTAACTTTAATCCTCCCGTCAGCATTCAACTTTCAGTCATCGAGATGGCACGAGTGTGGGTTCAGTCACTGCTCCGCGTTTGGAGAATGGTGGCTGCAACTACGCCCCTCGCACAGACTCACAGCAGGTTATAATGCCATTCACTGCTAGGGCATAGTTACAGCCGCCACTCTCCAAACACAGAGCATTGATTGAACCCACACTGGTGCCATCTCAATGACTGAAATCCAAACAATGCTCTTATTGCAGTATTATACAGCTCACTAAGTTATTACTTACTTATCTCAACAATCTAGTACAGGGCTGGGCAAAGTGTGGCCTGCAGGCTACATCCAACCCTCTAAAAACAAGAAAGGTGCTACAGAGATCAGCGTTGCTGACGAAAAACCAGAATCACCCGCAGGTGTGGTGCAATGGTGGGTTTTATTTCCAATGCACCCTACCCTGAAGAAGGAGCAAAGTGTGCTCTGAAACACGTTGGAAATAAAACACACCATTGCACCAGACCTGCATGTGGTTCTGTTTTTTTTGGTAGCAGAATGGATCTCTGGAGCACCATCCTTGTTTTTGGTTTATGCGCCACCTTGCACGTGAAAGTGTGGATTCAGTGGCAGCTGTACTACTGTATGTACTGGTTGTGGGTTTACACGACCAGCTTAGGTGAGCACTTGCAATTATATGTCTTCCCCTTTTATCTCTTACACCTCTAGATATCCAGCCTTCTGGCTCTTCCAATCTGGCCTGCAGGCCAAGACATTCAAAGTGCACAAAACAGCTTACTGCAAGCTGCACCATGCCCTTTGCCACCCGGCTGCCACTGCTGCCCACTGCCTGACATCACTGCTACCTGCATCTTCTGAATAGTGGTGATTATATATTATATTATATTGGTGGAAGAGAAGCTGACGGCCTCCTTTTCCAAGAATCAGCATTTGAGTTAGCTTTGCGGAGGGCCAGTGCCGCAAAGTGTCGGGGAAACTGGAGCAAGGCGAGTATGTGATGTGATTTTTTTTTTTTATATGTGTATGAGCACACACTGTATATAGGGGGCTATGTGGGGGTCATAATGTATATAGGAGCCAATGCTGGGGTCAAAGTATATAGGAGGCAAGGTGGGGTCATCGAGTACATAGGAACAATGACCTTCTCTTTCCCTGTGAGATTTCTCTCCTTTGCTTTGTTTCCCCCATGTGCTCTCTTCCCCCTTATATTTCCCCTCATGCACTCTTTTCTCCCCCTGTGCGTTCTCTCCTCTTTGTGATGTTTACCCAATATGCTCTCTCGCCTTTGCAATGTTTCCACCATGCTCTCTTCCCCTGTGTGCTCTCCCCCCTTCATTATGTTTCCCATGTGCTCTTTCTTTTCCAATGTCTCTTCCCCCCACAATGCACGGTCTCTCCACCGCACCATGCGCTGTCTTTCTCTCTCTCCCGTGCGCTCTCCCCGTGTGTTGTCTTCTCCCCCTGTGTACAGTCTCTCTTTCCCTGTGCTGTCTCCCTCCCTCTGAGCTGCTTTGTCCCTTCATGTGCTCTCTCCTTTGAGCTGTCTCCCTACTTTGAGTGATGAGCGGGACCGGGCGGCAGAAGCAGAAGGAGGATGCAGGGCCAGGGAATATAAATACGGTGGGTGGGCCCCCCTGTCTGGCAGGGCTTCAGCACTTGCCAGGTACGACGGGTGTTGACGCCAGCCTGTATGTGTGGGCTTATGTAGGGAGCTATGTCGGGGGCATCGGTACTGTATATAAGGGTTATGTAGAGGTTCATACTGTATATAGGGGGCTATGTGTGGGTTCATATGGTATGTAGGGAATGTCAGCATTCTTAAATCTGCTTAATTTTTAAGGATACAATAATTAATAATATAAAATAATAATTATAATTAACATGATAAAATTAGTTTTGAGGAGAATTAATTTCAGTCTACAGGTTCAGCCCTTCACACAGTTACGGTCTCTCATGTGGCTTCTCGTGAAAATGAATTGCTCATCCCTGCTATAGTAGATAGGCTGCAGAACTGAAAAACTTCAACTTCTATAGTTTTTTTAAATTCCATTCACCATCATCTGATTTCATCACTTGATTAGCAATCCATCAGTCTGTAATTCAGAGACCTTTAAATGTTATATGCACAGCTAAGTAACACTTTAAAGGTGAGAAATAGGAAGTACTTTGCAGAACCAAGTAAACCACAAGGCAACCTTAGCCAAAACCTTCTTTCAACATCCTGGAGAAGTAGATATCTTTATTTTAATATTAGGGCCTTCAGAAACTCTGATACCTAAAGACAATATACCAGCAGGATTTCACATTCCAAACTATTTGTGAGTGCATATAACTCTTTTAAAGATAACTCCAGCAATACCATTATATGGTCAGTCAGTTACTACATTACTCAGAAATCAGTGTTTGAACTGACATGTAAATGGTTATTGTAGATCTGTAGCCTTTGTCACCCCAGCTCTATTCGCCAACCAATACTGCCTCCTTCTGTTTGGCTGATTGTTCCTTTGCCTGAACTCACACAGAATAGAGGCGGTCAGTCAAGCAAGAGGAGGCAGCAGAAATAGAGCTGGAGTGACAGAAGCTTCAGATTTACAGGCTCATTTGCTTGTCAATTAAATGCTGACTTTTCTTCAACAGAGTAATGGACTTGCCATGTAAAAATATTGCTTAACTTGTCTTTGAAAGGGCTACATGCACATATTAATAGTTTATGAGATAAAACCCTGCTGACAGATTTCCTGTAAAGAACTGACCCTTCTTGTTATTTCCAACACTTGTTCTTCCAACCACACATTTCCCTAAAAATAGAAGTACTTGCCATTAATGTTACAATACACTGTATGTTTCCAAAATAACATGTTTATTGCAATCGTCTCATCCTCTGTGTACACGGGAGATATGCTAAAGGTAACGCCAATGATTGCTAAACCCACACAAATGCTCTATGATGAATAGGCTTACTTTTAAAGGGGCAAGTGATCGAGAGAGAGAGTTTTTAGGAACTTTGGCAATTATCTTCCTGTGGGAAAGGTTGTTGACTTGTAGTATAATGTAAGAAGCCATAAAGATTATTAGAAAAAGAGGCGGCACTTACCGGGGTAGACAAAACGGTCCTTTTATTCCTTGAATTCAAAGACAGACAGGGTGCAGGGAGTACCCGTAGAAGCGACACGTGTCGCGAAACGGCGTCGTAGTCCATTGGCCCTTCGTGCCCCCTCCCTGCACCCTGTCTGTCTTTGAATTCAAGGAATAAAAGGACCGTTTTTTCTACCCCGGTAAGTGCCGCCTCTTTTTCTAATAATTTTTGCTGGTGCTTTGGCCGTGCTGGTGCTTTGGCTGTTTACTATAATCAAATGCAATGCAATGTAAGTTAGATACTCAGGTGTATAGAACACATACCACATATTTTATTCAATAGAAATATGACAAGTCTGATCTGAAATCTAACCCTTCTGGGGCTCTCACATTCAGGGCCAATATCCAATGACTTGCACGGCGTCGGACTGCGCTTTCCCCTTTTTTTCCTAAAGACCCTCTCAATACCTTTAACATATAAACTGCTCATATCTCCCCCATGTTCCTCTTTGAAGTGTCTGGACAATCCCGATAAATTCCTATGGGAACTACTAGAGCTGGGATTGGAAGCAGAAATGTGTTTTTTAGAGTCCTTGATGTACATCCGACATAATCCTTGCAACATGTGACACATGACGCCAAATATACAACTTGTGTCGTGTTGCAATTTATGTATCTCTGTATGTAAAAAGTACGAATAGTGTTCCTGTTAGTAAACTGTTTTGTAACATGAATATATTGACAAAGATTGCATCTATTGCCACCACATTTAAAACTGCCTTTCGTGGACAACCATGGCCATGTTGTCCTTTTTAGTGTCCTGATACATTGGGACAGAGATAATATATGGCCCAGGCTCAAGGATTTTTTGGGGACACACCTGTAGCCACCTGAGAGAATTTTTTGAAGTATGGGATCTTGATACAATATCAGAATATATTTGTGAATCAATCCAACTATGTCATGATAATCCTGGCTATAGTTGATTGAAAAAGTTGGAATATCCTTAGTATACTTCCATTTTGTTCCATCAAGGTGACCAGTGTTGTGGCTCCCAATATTTCCCGCAGTATTCAGAGCAGAATTGGTTGTGTTTTGCACAGTATTCATGCTAACAGAACTTGTCAAGAGGGAATCACAAGATCATAATTGGACCTTGGATATAGCCCTGTTCACACCATGAGTAGTGTATCCTCAATTTAGCAAATGCTTAGTGATATGACTTAGGGCCCTTTCACATCAGCGTTTTTTGAAATTTGCGGCAGATGCGGTGAAAAAACCGCATCTGCCGCAATTGCCGCATAACCGCTGCACTTGCGGCGCGGTTGCGGTAATCCCCATAGAAAGTATAGGGGGACTTGCGGCAGGTGCGGCAAGTGTGGTTTTGCACTTGCGGCAGGTGACATTGTATGGGGCTTGCCGCAAGTGAACCGCAAGTGCAGCCGTCATGCGGTAATCACAGCTGTTGCGTTTTTTTTCACCGCAACTGCTGCGATCAGCGAAAAGCGCTGATGTGAAAGCAGCCTTAGTTCAGCATTATATGCTTCAGTGGTGGAACTCGCCCTCTTAGCCCTAATCACATCCCCCACAGGTAAATTCTTAACCAGATGCCGAGGATGATAACTCTCAGCATGTAATAGAGAATTGCCGCTAATACGCTTGTGATATAGTATGGTGTGAATGCTACCTGACTCGCAAGAGCTTCTAAATTCAACATCCAAATAATGAGCAGTATCTCCATGTATAGTGTACGTAAATCTGATGTTATATGGGTTATCATTAATGTATTCCATAAACCTCATAAAATTATCAGAGGTTTGGGGAGGCACACCGGCGATGTCGCCCTAAATGATGACATCGTCGTCTACATACCTCCCCCACCATTTCACCCATTCAAGAAATGTAACTGTAGCTGGTGATTTCAACATGGAAAATGCACTAGTTTTTTTGTATTATATTTATTCTCTAGTGAACAACTTGCATATTTTATGTCACTGTGTCAACAGAGGTTTGCGGTGTTCATTTCACAGGTTTTCTTTATCCTGTAATACACAGGGTTAAAATTTGTGACTGAAGTTAATAAAACATGTGTGTTTCATAGGTGGGGGTTTTATTGGGTATATAGGAGCTGGGGAAATGTGTTTTTTAGATGCTGTAGACTAAGGACACCAGTCCTAAACGCGTCCAGCGGTGTGGGACTGCGTTCCCTCTACATCATGTTTTTATGCCTATGGAACATTGAATAAAGCATATCATCTAATTATGAAGATATGAGTCTGGTGCCGGATTACTTCCATTGAATCTTCTCCATCTACACCTTCGTCATGGGAGAGCTCATATAGTCTCACAGCTTTAAGAATTACCTCTACGCCGATGACATGCAGATCTACCTCTCTGGACCAGACATCATCTCCTTACTAACCAGAATCCAATAATTTCTATATGCTCTTTCATCTTTTATCTCTACTTGATTTCTAAAACTCAACATGAACAAAATTCATAATTTTTCCTCTTCCTCACTCAGCTCCCCGCAACAAACCAATCCTTCAAATTCAATAGCTGTTCACTCTCCCCAGTCTCGCATGCACACTGCCTCGGGATAACCTTGACTCTGCTCTATCCTTCAAGCCACATATCCAAGCCCTCTCCACCTCCTGCCGACTCCAACTCAAAAATAATTCATGAATCCATACATTACTTAACCAAAAATCTGCTAAAACACTAGTGCAGGACCTCATCATCTCACGCCTTGACTACTCTTGCCTCCTGCTCCGTTGTCTCCCCTCTATAACTCTCACACCCCTACAATCTATCCTAAACTCTGTCGACTAATTCACCTGTGTCCCGCTATTCCCTGGCCTCTCCTTTCAGCCAATCCCTTCACTGGTTTCCAATTGTCCAAAGATTACAGTTCAAAACCCTAACCATACAAACCCGCCTGCAACCTGTCTCTTCCATACATCTTTGACATGGTCTCCTGGGACTTACCTGCACGTAACCTCTGATCCTCACAAGCTCTCCTTCTCTTCTGCCCTCTTATCGCCTCTTATCACAACGGCATACAAGATTTCTCCTAAGCATCTCCCGTATTCTGGAACTCTTTGCCCCAACATATCAGACTCTTGCCTACTGTGGAAACCTTCAAAAAGAATTTAAAGACCCTACCTCTTACGATACGCCTACAACTTGCAGTAGCCCTCAGTCCACCATACCAGCTCTACCCTGACCCATCCCTTGTAGACTGTGAGCCCACGCTGGCAGGCTCCTGTCTCCTTCTGTACCTGTCTGCACCTTGTATTGCTCAGAAATATTATATACTTGTCTCTATTATGTATATCCATTTTCACATGTAAAGCGCCATGGAGTAAATGTTGTTATAATAATAACAACTAATAATAGACATAACTTATTTACAAAAGCTTTGCTATGTTTGTACAGGCTCCCAAGAGACCACATTGGTTCATCCTTCCCCATTACCAATACATGACGTACTTCTCTAATATGATCTTATGACCTCCCTGACCTTGTGTCATAGTCATGAATTTGTCAACCATCTGCAATTATCAATTTCTAGCAATAATCCATCCCCAAACAAAAAGAACATTATTAGTAGAATGATTTTCCATGTTTGTTTGTATGGATAGATTATAAACTTCAGAGGTCATTTTACTCAAATGTCTCAAATCTAAGTGACGTATAGGCTTGCCCAGCCCTATATTTGAGAGACATATAAATGTATATGTTTATTCCACCAACTGAAGAGTTAACCTCAGAGAGAAAAATGTGTGCCGTGTGACAGCTGCAGGTTTTTAAATAATTAGTTCACGTCTTTGTTCTCAGACAACTGTCTGCTGCTGAGTTTGTGACAATTGCTCGTGATCAGCCGGGGACAGGAGGATGATGACAAAAACATGACAGGCCTGTGAAGAGAGGAAGCGATACTTAGGAAATGTCATAATGACAGTCATGATCCTCTGACAGCATTTGTGAGGGGTCTAGGAATAAGCTGGCATCAAGTATACACAATGTAGTTCATACAAGTACCTGTATTTGTTTGTATCCTATGATTTAATAATTCAGGATGATTGTTAATATTTAGTATTTTATAGTGCTCTCTGCACCTCAAATTGCTGAACCAGAACAGGCTATTATTCATTTTTTAATTTCTAGAGAAAATATATTTTTCTTAATTCTTTTCATTATATACAATTGGAACAATATAAAGCATCAATCATTTCACCTTTAATTACTTTTGCTATTTACATGATGAAATTTAAAGAAGCCCTCTAGTTAAGTTTTTTTTTATTTTTTTTTATTAAATCTTTGTATGTGGATGTAGTCGTGGCGCCCTGCCAGTACAGGTAACCACAGACCTACCTAAAACATGGATGGCTTTCCACAGTGGGTAACCTATACACATACAACCCCTTCCACCCCAGACCTGAAGGGGGAGCACCACTTGCTGCCTTTAAGTAAGATCCCCTATAAATACCAGTGCTGGGGGCGGAGTTAGGCAGAGTATACAGTCGCTAGGAGAACTGTGAAGAAGTCCTGGTTTGTCGGAGCCGCGCTAGGCCCGAGACAGTTGACAACCGAACACTTACCAGCCTAGCCAGTGCAGAGGCCTAAGAGTGAGGTCGAAGGCAAGGTGTAAAGTCACAGAGAAACGGCAGACTGAGGGCAGAGTAGCCATACTGTTTAACCCCAGAAAGTCACCTGGACACCGGAGTTCGAGTCTGCAGGACAACATTTAGCCCAGCAGAGATACCGGTTCACCGTGGAGACTCCAGTCTCCCGGGCATCTGTGTAGCAACCAAGAAGGGAGTCAGGCACCACAGGAGAGGATACAGCGGTAAGCACCTCACCAGTTGATGAATTTCAACCCTCTTTATTATCCGTCCATATCAGCGACGTTTCGACCTAAAGTGAGGTCTTTGTTGAAACGTCGCTGATATGGACGGATAATAAAGAGAATTGAAATTCATCAACTAGTGAGGTGCTGTCCTTTATTTTCTTTGGAGTTACGTTCTGGGTGAATCTCCCTGGAGTGACTTGCACCTTACAGAGCGGGTAAGAAGATAAAACCCAATTTTATCCGCTGGTGCTGTGTCTCTTGTGTGTATGGAGGATACAGTGGTAGTCCACACGAAGGTTTCCCACTACAACACACAGGTGAAAGAAAAGCAGAGGAGGCCGGGCAAAGTTACACACAGGTCAGGGGCTTCACAAAAGGAAAAGAGACGAGGAGGCCTTATACCCACTCACTGTGGAGATCCAGAAGTGTTTCCCAACCACCGGAGAGTACCCTGGACATTTCCTGCAATTCCACCAGTAAAGGTACAGAAACAACTTACGATGTGTGTGTCGATTCCTTAGTCCCTGACCCCATCCACTATGGAGGCTGCCATAGCTGCCAGGCACCATAGCCAGCTCCCTGCATCAATCCATGTCACCTCATCACAGCCCCAGGGCACCTGCTCCGCCTGTGGGGAGCAATATAACCCAGCTGCCCGTCCATCATCCCCGGAGGCCCACAGCAGCGCTGGTGCATTCATCAGAAATCACAGGTGGCGTCACGACAAACTCTATTCTCTTTTTCTTTTATCCCCTTTCTACATTTCCCCAAATTTTGGGCTGACCACCAGGGCTACGGGTCCGGGAGAGCCACCAGTGACATCCCTCCAACTCCAAGCCCGGGTTCCGAGTTCCCATAGACCCCTGGATGAGTCAGCTGCTTTCTCTGCGATTCAGCATCTTTCTGTGCCTCTTCTTAGTGACGTCACCACTTTTCCAACTATCAGCTCACTCTGCTCTATGAGTGAGACAAAAGTCTCGTTTACTATGGAAGATCATGGAGCCTCACTCTGAAACTTGTTCTGATGCTCCATATATTCACATTGAGAAATACCATTTCTGGGTCAAACAGTTTTCAGTGTGACCTGGAGATTCTGAAGAGTGAGTGATGTCATGGAGGAGAGGAACAGAATGGTGTTGGATGCCAGAGAAGGTGGCAGTGACGATATTATCACATACCCACTGCACTACATGCACATATACACATATTAAAGCACTACTCCAGCCTTTCTTTTTATTGCACCACTGGAGTAGTGCTTTAAAAATAAGTCTCCTGATCCCAGTATTACACTCACTTACCGCCATGTTCATATGCTTCCAATGTCACTCTGATTGGTCTCCAGCAATTTTTGACCTGATGGCAGCTCCAGTGTTTCATGGAGTACGCCGCAGGTCATAACTCAATGCAACTCTATGAGAGCCTCTTTCTGGGTCTCATAGACTTATATGAGCCCTTGTGATGTAACTTCTGATTTCTGGTCAGTCCAGATTATGTAAGTACAGCAGGGCGGGCTCTAGCGCTGATGTCACTGGCAGGAGGTGTTTCAGCTGCAAGGACCGCTCCTGCCCATTGCTCGCTCTGCATCTGCTTGACTTCAGACACAGAGGAGCATTGAGTGGTCGAGGAGGGGAGACACATAAAGGAGGCGGCACTGAGGGGGCTGGAGGTGGTCAGAGAAGGCTGGAGGTGGGGAGGACAACAGGGAGCAGCAATGACTCATTACTGAGTAAGTCCTGCCAGACTCCTTATCTGTACACTTTATAAAGTGTTTTGTACAACTTACAGGTGGGCTAGAGACATGGGAGACCCCCTTCCCTGAATGCAGCATACACGCTGCATTCAGGGGTGCTTTCAGTTTGGAAAGCATCAGGGGGGTGACATGTCCTCTTTAAATATTAAAAAATCTTCACGGGAGTGTTTAATTGCTAGAACAGCTTAATATTACTCATTTCATCAGTGCTCACTCTCACAGTATGGAACTGCTGATGAGAACATGGCCAGTAATGGAGAAGCATGTGATTAGACCAATCGATCAGAGGCCTCTATTGAATTATACTATTCATAGCATAGTGCTAATTTTTGTATCATGGTTGTCATCTATGGAAAGATTTAATAGGGATCTTTATTGTTTACTTCTAGTATTTTCTCCTGGTCATGGGATGATCAAAGATGTTTAATCTTTTGAAGAAAACAATGAAGGTCCTATTAAACTGCTACAAGCACAGATTTTAAAAGCCACAGTGAATGAATACAGACCATAAAATTGAAAATCATATCGCCTTTCATTGAACATTAAATAGGTTCTATTTGCTGGATCAAATATAGCAGGAACAGTATGGATCTTTACTTCAACCATTGCAGCGTATGTATATTTTATATTTATCTATTATTCATTTTATATTTAACCTTACAATTTTATTGAGCCTTAAGCTCAATCTCGAGCCATGGCAACTTGATGGATGAACACTTTGTACGAAGATCGATCTTGTGCAAGTCTAGAAAGGTCCACTAGAGTCTTCTCTGCTGTGTTCTTGCTATATTATGCCATTGGGTTGCTGTTTGTCCAACTCTTTGCCTTGTTCCTTTTATTCTTCCTACCATAGTGTCCTTCTCCAGTGATTTTTCTCTTAGTATGATGTGTCAAAATTAAGAAAATCACAGCTTGGTGATCCTTGCTTCAAGTGACATACCTGGCTTGATTTGTACTCACCACATCTTCTTTATGTGCTTACTTTATTTTCAAGTGGGGGTTATATCAGTGAAGGAAGGAAGAGCAGACTCAACGGACAACGGCTTCACCATTTTGCGCAGCGTGCACTTTAACAGGTCCTGTGTACAGATGTGGTGAGTACTGTCTATCTATTCCAACTTTCATGGTATTGATAACATCCTTCTCTAGCACCACATTTCAAAGGTGTTCATTTTTCTTCTATGTAAAACAAAGGTACAGGAGCGCAATGTGTGAAACCTGG
The DNA here is from genome assembly GCA_033576535.1 of Allobates femoralis. Lineage (NCBI taxonomy): Eukaryota > Metazoa > Chordata > Amphibia > Anura > Aromobatidae > Allobates > Allobates femoralis. Next base: position 696,693,905 of record JARQOC010000003.1, on the reverse strand, counting down.
TGGTCTAAGGGGTTAATGGATTGCACCCCAATTGGCCACTCACCCGGGGGGGAAGTGCAGTCGTGCACAACTCCGGTGTATGCCTGGAAGCAGAGGAGCCCCCGCTCAGAAGCTGCACATGATGCCTATCCTGTAGTCCCACCTCAGTCCATGTGATTCCAGGTCATGTGATCTGAGTCAGATGTGACATCACCACAGGTTCTTCAGCTGTAATTGTTGTTAAGGTGCTTCACAGGTCCTCAAGGAGGAGGAATTAAACAACGCCCTGCCCAAAGCAGCTCCACCAGTGATCCCACAAAGGAATTATAACATAAAACAAAGGGAAAATGGAAACTGGAGTTTATGAATGCTAAGGCACAAAGCAAAGGGAACGTATTAGCAGATTTCCAAACCTTTTATTATTTGCTCCTTGTATAGGCCACAACGCGTTTCAATATCTCTTCATCAGGGGATGGTATCACCTGATGAAGATAGCCTGCGTGCTATTGAAACGTGTTGTGGCCCATACAAGGAGCAAATAATAAAAGGTTTGAAAACCTGCTAATACGTTCCCTTTGCTTTGTGCCTTAGCGCTCATAAACTCCAGTTTCCATTTTACCTTTGTTTTAATTTTTCTTCCGTCTTGTTCATTTATCATCCAGGTTCTGCATCCATGTTACCACAGAAAAAAAAAAAATCAGGCTATGTATGCCGCATGGCTTCATCAAATGTTCCTCGAATTGAAGACCTTGACCAGTGACCATTGTTGATTTGCTCCTAGCTATTCCCCTTTTGACTTATGGTGTCGTCTCTGCATCTTGAGTGATCATTGATCCGAGAAGGTTGAATACTTTACAACTCCTAGTTCGTCACTGTCCATCTCAAATATGTCGTGGTCGTACCTGGCAGTAGTCAATCAGTAGTAGTCTTCTTTATATTGAGTAGCAATCCCATATTCGAGCTTTCCATCTTAACATTCTGTAATAAGTCCTTCATTCCATCTACACTTGTTGCTATAAAAATTGTGTGGTCTGTGTATTTAAGATTGTTGATGATACCTCCAGCAATTTTGATTTCTTCTTTTTTGGCAAGTTCAGCCTTCCTGAAAATAGCTTCTGCATATAAATTGAATGGATATGGTGACAGGATGCAGTCTTGTCTGAAACCTCGCTCTATTTTGAACCATGCTGTGTCATCGTGTTCCGTTCAAAGGTTTGCTTCTTGATGATGTAAAGGCTCCTGATAAGTCTGATCAGATCATTTGACATACCCATATCCCTTATGATATTCCAAGGTTTCTAATGATCGACACTGTCAAAAGCTTTGCTGTTGTCAATGAAGCAAAAAGAAAGCTCCTTAAATTCTTTGGTCTTTTCCATTATCCAAATAATGTTAGCAATTGCATCTCGTCTCTCTGCCTTTTCTAAATTCTGCTTGTTCCTTTGGCAGCTCTATAGTCCGCTAGTTACCTCATTTGGTAGCATCTCCCTTCTTCGGAAAAGGAATAAACACTGATCTTGTCCAATACTTGGACCATTTACCAGTTGTCCATATCTGTGGACATGTTCATGTGATTACATCAACTGCTAGTTCAGAATACATTATTAACTCTATTGGAATATACGACAAGATGTAGGGAAGAAAAGGTGTATCGCAGTCCGCGCTGCCAGGTCCACTCACTCCAAAGGAACACACGAGTAGGTGATGTTCAAATCTCCTTTATTACCTCCTAGGAGGTAATAAAGGAGATTTGAACATCACCTACTCGTGTGTTCCTTTGGAGTGAGTGGACCTGGCAGCGCGGACTGCGATACACCTTTTCTTCCCTACATCTTGTCGTGTCTCCACGTGTGAGTGGTCGGTGGAAGTCCAGCAGCTGCCATCTGGAAATCATTTCCTTACACTTTCAAACCAGTTGTGGGTCTCACAACTGTTATAGGTGAGTGAATTCCTTACACACCACCTCAACTTTTAGTGTCATAGTGATAGGGCACTATTGCGCCTCTTGTTCCCCCTCCTTTTCTTTTATTGATCTATTGGAATATAGTCACATTCAAGTGCTTTGTTTTTTGACAGACACTTTATCACAACAATGACTTAATATAAAATATGTATCTAAAATATATATGTACACCATGAACATACACCATGAAGGAAAGATTGTAGATTTTCTTTTTTATTCTCGTTTCAAAAAGATAATAAAAAAAAAAAGTAATAAGGCAGTATATCCATTGCCCATTAACCATTCAGGCATTGAAAAGTTTACATACATGCAGCATAATCAAAGAAATTACAGTACAGAGACAAAACATAACACAGGGGAAAATAAAAAGACAGGTTATAAAGGGCAACACTATCCAGCAGCACCGACCCATCCTATCTCAGTATTACATGTAGTAATTAGTAGAAAATAGAAAAAAACAGTAAAATATAATATAATAAAATAAAATAATTGGTGAGGTGTATATTGGGTGTCCTATATTATGTCCTCAAAGCACCTCCTGATGTACTCGTTGATTCATTACTAATTGAGCCCTCCATACTCTCTCTAAATATAGAAACAAGAATTAAACTAGAGTGCTATTATGATACATATTGATGGCTATGCAGCCACGGTTCCCAGTTGCACCTAATTTTTTTTTTTGCAGAGGGTGACTGTGCTAAGGCTAATTCATGCTGGCAGTGAATATTTATCTTTTCCACAACATCCCTAGCTAATGGCATTGCGTCCCCTTTCCATTTAGCCTCTACGGTCAATCTGGCAGCAATTAAAATGTGTGATATAGTACCTCTAACCATAAGTGGGAGGTCCTCCACTCCAATATGTAAGATTCCCATACTAGGCTTAATATGCATACGAATCTCCAATACGTCCCAAATTAATTCATTTATGGTATTCCAGAATACAACTGCCTTTGGGCAGAACCACCACGTGCCCCAAAGTCCCCCTCATACCACACATTCAACACAGCGGTGATTTCTCATTACCAAGCCTAGCCACCCTGGTAGGATAATAATACCATTTCAAGTGTGTTTTCTAGAGTTGCTCAAGGTGATTTAAGCAAAAGGACACCCTCTCTACTTCTCTTAGTCCTACTCTCCACGCCTGTGGCTCAAGAGACATAACCAAATCCCATTCCCATCGAACTATATATGGTAATTTTTCATCAATATTCGGGTCATTAATGGCTTTATACAATATTGAGACTCCCCCCGGTCCAGATTCAGGGCTAAGAATATAACCCATTGCTCTTTGATCTTTTGGAGAGCCAAAAAAAGGGTGACTCCAGTGAAGTGTTAATCAAATCTTGTATTTGCAAATATTGGTAGAAAAGATGGCGTATTCCCAGGTATTTTAGAGTAAGTGCATCAGATAAAATTACCTTAGCATTATCTATTAAATTTTGTAACGTCTGGACCCCCGCCTCTGTCCATTTTCGAAGGTCAATATACGGAATGTGATATTCTAAGGCCCTTAAAGACACCACTGTCAAGGAGATATTCAATAATTTAGGAGCAAACTGTCTCCAATGATGTAGCGTGCATAGACTCGTTTTTATCATTTCTGTTTCTGAAACCAAACAGGTAGATTTTTTCTTAGCATAAAAAGCTTAAATTTGCATCCATTTATGGTCTCTATCCATACAACACTAGTCTCGCAAATCCGCTAGGACCGTCGCCTTATAGTATGCCAATAGATTGGGCATTCCCATACCTCCCATATCATATGAATAATATAACACTCTAAAGGCCACCCCTGGTCTCTTTTGGGCCCATATATATTTATTAGCTAGACGCTGAAGGGTCATAATAGTACTTTTTGGTATTTTAAGCGGGGACATCTGAAGTAATAAATAATTATGGGGAGTATTTTCTTTTAACAGATGTTTCTAGCTATCCAAGACACCACAATGTTTTGTAATCCCTCTAACTCTGTTTTTACTACCATTATCAATTTAGAGAAGTTTTTCTCCACAATGTGCTGCGATTGTGTAAGAGTAATACCCAGATACGGTATTCCCTCTTCTACCCATTGGAAGGGATATATTTCTTCCAAATACCTCTTAGTTTATGTACATCACAAAGCATTCACTGATCTCAGGGAGACCAGTCCAAGAAAACACTGTGGGCAGCTGGCTAAAGCGCTCAAGCACAGTGAATTCCTAGGCGCATTATAATAATAATAATAATAATAATTTATTCATTTATATAGCGCTATTAATTCCATAGCACTTTACATACATGAGTAATGCTCTCTCTCTTGGAGCTCACAATCTAAACATCCTATCAGTATGTCTTTACAATGTGGGAGGGTGTTGCCCCTCATCAGTGTGAAGTAGGATTCTGGCTAGGTGGGAGCAAGGCCTAGTAGACCAACATCACAAAGCTTTCACTGATCTCAGGGAGACCAGTCGAAGAAACCACCAAGGAATTCACTGTGCTTAAGCGCTTTAGCCAGCTGCCCACAGAGTTTTCTTGGACTGGTCTCCCTGGGATTAGTGAATGCTTTCTGATGTTGGTCTACTAGGCCTTGCTCCCACCTAGTCAGAATCCTACTCCACACTGATGAGGGGCAACACCACGAAACAGCTGTCTGTGGATGGATACCTGGCCTTGGTATTCCCTTGTCATATCTCTAAAATTGTAAAAGAATTGGATATTGACTAAAAGGGCCACTTAATATGGTGGTTATGGTGTTCTCCGCAAGGAGCCACCCCTTGGCTGGGTCCTTCCCTGGAGGGATATATGGCTAGTTCTGTGTTTGAGACTCCTAACCGAGGCTCCACAGACTCTATTTGCATATTCTTATTTTATGTAGGGACGTACACTGGGAAAACTAATGATTTGGAAGCATTCAATTTGTATAAGGACATACGTGCAAAATCCCCTAGCTCTGACATGATGGCCAAGAAGGACCGCTCAGGGTTAATGCATGAAATAATAAAATCATCTGCGTAAAGGCCAATTTTGTGAGCGATCGTTCCAACCACCATGCCTGAAATGTTCAAATGAACACGTATTGTCTCAGCCAATGGTTCCATACATAGAGCAAAAATGATGGGGGACAAGGGGCAACTTTGTCGCTTTCCATTTGTTATCAAGAAGGGACTGGACAAGAATCCTGAGGTCAAGACTTTCGCATTTGGTGTGGAATACATTGCGCACACTACAGATAAAATGGGACCTGCTAAACCAAACTTAGTCAGTACGCTCCTTAGATAACCCCAGTGCACCCTGTCAAATGCTTTTTCCGCATCAAGGGACAGGAATGCACTGGAGAATGCACTTAACTCAGCCACTTTAGTAAGATTCAGCATCCTACGAGTTCCGTCTTTGGACTCCCGTACAGCCACAAATCCAACCTTATCCGGGGAAATCAATATGATGTAACCGTTCAGCTAATATTTTTGTGAAAAATTTTACATCACAGTTTAAAAGCGCAATGGGCCTGAAATTACCCGGACAGGTCGGGGGTTTCCCTGGTTTAGGTAAGGTGACAATTGTGACTTCAAGACTAGGTGTTGCCACTGAGCCTGTATCTCTCCATGAGCTAAATAAGCATGAAAATAAGGGATTAGGGTCTGTTTAAAGCAACAAACCCAATCTGTCCGGACCAGGGGCTTTGTGGCGTTTAGTGAGTGTAATGGTTTGTCTAATTTCTTCCTCTGTAAAAGGTGCATTCAAGAACTGTAATTGTTCTTGTGATGCTTTGGGCAGTCGTATGCTCTGTAGATACTGATCAATTTCGAACTGTTGCGACTGATGGGTAGTAGAATCCTCCTTTAAATTAAAAAGATGTGTATAGTACTGAGAGAACCTATCAGCAATTTCTCATGGGCTTCTAACACATTTTTCATCCAATTCCATCAAGTAATCAATCCTAGATTTAGCTGCTCTTCTGCAAACTCTGCGAGCTAACATGGCGCCTCGTCTATCCCCAGTGGCATAATATTTAAGTTTTAGTTTACGGAGATTATATGCATAAACTGCTAAAAGGTTTTCTCTCAATTTAAACCTAGTACAATATATTGCATCTGAAATTGAAGGTGAAAGTTTGTTCTGAGATTCCAACAGCTGTAATTGTAAAAGTAGGTTCTCTCTACTCCTTTGATTTTTCATTTCAGTTAGGAGGCCTGTTGCAGGAGTGTCCCCCTAATAACCACCTTATGTGGGCCCATAAGGTCTCATCAGAGACTTCCTTATTATCATTTAGTTGAAAATAGTCTGTTACATCCCTATTAACTTTAGTCACTACCTGTTCATTTAAAAGGAGACGTGTTCAGTCTCCACTGAGATGCGGGGTTGGTCTGATGAGAAAGTTTCATTTGCAAAGATATAGGTGCATGATCAGACCACGATATTATGCTTATTCCTGCATCCACACATCTATAAAGAGCTTTAGCGTCTACTAGAAACAAGTCACTTCTACTATACGTCCTGTGCCGAAAGGAGTAGAAAGTGAAATCTATCTCCAAAAATCATGGAGGTTAAATTCTTGAGCCAACATTTTCAACTCCCTCCGGGGACGACCAGTCTGAACAGAACAATCTAGATTCTTATGCATAAGCGTGTTAAAATCGCCACAAATTATGACCTCTCCTTGTCTTACTTCTAATGTTTTTTCAAAGATGCACTAAAAAAGAGGAAGAAATGGGGCACATAGGGTCTTATCTGTGTTGTAAAAATTGTGTCTCGGTGTGTGATACACTCAGCTTTGAGGGTTGTACCAGATCACAACACCTATTAATTGCAAAACAGGCTGCTGCACCTCCTGGGTAATCCAAGGTGTGTAAAGCTGAGTGAATAGGAGTTTCCATGTGCGCTGCCCCAAGTACTGAATCCATCATTCTTGTATCTCCTGATGAAGTGAGGAAGACCTCACGAAACGCATCGAGATTTTGAAAACAAAGATACTTGGATCAAGTTTTTGATGTATTCAGTACTTGGGGCAGCGCACGTGGAAACTCCTATTCACTCAGCTTTACACACCTTTTCTAATGTTTTTTTTAAATACCTTCCTCAAAAAGGGGTGTTCTACAGTATTCTGTGCGTATAGGACAGTAAGTGTATGTGTGGAGTCCACTGGGGCGGGGTACTCGGTGCCAGACCGAGGTATCATGGGGAATCACGGTGGTCTTGGTCTGGACTGTGTCCCGGGCCCACAAGTAATGGGTTTGGGCATTCTTTTCTTCTGAGGTTGCACGGGCCACATTTTCTACACCAATCTTGATTTTCTCATGCCAACCCAGTAGAATCTCTCTCTTAAGAGCACTTCCAAGACCATTTTGACGTCTCACTTGGGTACGATAATCTGCCAGACTAACTCATGTGTTTTAGGGTTGGTGTGCCTTCTGCAGAGCTTCCCTTGATATAGGAACAACTTACTTCTTTTTTTCCCAGAGTTGTTGGGTCTCAGCTGGGGCGTTCTGATTAGGGTATGCACCTTGTTGTATAAGCAGTTCTTTCACTAGCTTCACCGCTGGATCGCTATCCTGGGTGTCAGCCCATCTATGGTGTGCTAACGGGTTGAGATTTGCCTCCTGTTGTTTTTGGTAGAAGCCGGGTTGATACTGTTGTAACTTAGAATGGTGAAAGGCCGGTAGTTCAATTTCTTCCAGCTCCTCCGGTTCCTCTTCCACGTCTTTCAGGTGTGGCATCCGGGATTGGGCATCGGCAATCCCGTTCTTGCGGCCTGCCCTATATTTGATGACAAAATTGTAGTTAGACAGCTTGGCTATCCATCGCTGCTCCAACGCACCTAATTTTGCTGAGTTCAGGTGGGTCAACGGGTTGTTATCAGTGTAGATGGTAAATTCTGCAGCTGCCAGGTAGTGCTTGAAATGTTCAGTTACAGCCCAAACTACTGCCAGTAGTTCTAACTTGATGGAACTGTAATTCTCAGGGTTTCTTTCCGTAGGCTGGAGTTTCCTGCTTGCAAAAGCAATAACTCTCTTTGCCTCCTTGCATCTGTGGCAGTACTGCTCCCAGTCCCACGTTGCTAGCATCCGTGTACAGAATGAAGGGTTGATGGTAATCCGGATACGCCAGGATCTCCTCTCCTGTCAGCGCCCACTTTAGCTTTTTGAAGGACTCTTCCCTCTCGTCACTCCACTGGAAAGGGGGATTATGGGTTGAAGACCTTTTTGACTGTCCTACCAGGATGTCTTGTAGGGGAGCTGCTAACTTCGTGAACCCTCTGATAAATCTTCTATAATAGCCCACCAGTCCCAGGAATTGCCTCACGTCTTTCACATTAGTGGGTCTTGGCCAATGCCTTATCACTGTGACTTTATCAGGATCCAGTGCTACTCCCTCTGAACTCACAACGTGTCATCGGTACTGCACCTTTGGCTTCAGAAGGCGGTACTTGGATGGTTTAATCTTCATGCCGTATCCGGACAAGGCTTCAAACACTTCTGCCAGGTCTTGTAGATGTTGTTCATATGTCTTGGAGTAGACTATGACATTTTCCAGGTACAGGAGAACAGTTTCAAAGTTCTTATGTCCTAGGCAGCTCTCCATCAGACGTTGGAAGGTACCAGGTGCGTTGCAGAGTCCAAACGGCATACAATTGAACTCACAGAGGCCCATCAGCGTAGTAAACGCTGTCTTCTCCTTGTCAGCCTCTGCCACAGGAACTTGCTCGTACCCTTTAAGCGGCAGTCACACGCTACGATATCTTGAAAGATATCGCTTGAACGCGCCAGATTAAACATCGCTTGAACGATGTCTGTGCGTGTGACGGCAAGATACGAAGAGCGAGAATTGATGAAATCGCAAAATCGAGATCTGAGCTCCGGAGCTCAGATCTTGCGATGAACGATTTCACGATCTTTCTCATCGTGGTGTATAACACCACGATGAACGATCTCCCAGCGGCAGAGCCTATGCTGGGAGATGGTAACTATGTTACACGTCGGGTTACTAAGCGACGCGCGGCGCCTAGTAACCCGATGTGTACCATAGTAACCAGCGATCTCGCTGGTCCACATCGCTGGTGAGTCTGTCTGTGTGACAGCTCACCAGCGGTGTGAGCGATATTGTAAGCGATCGCGCGTGCACGTGATCGCTTACAATATCGCTAGCGATATCGTAGCGTGCGACGGCCGCTTTAGTCAGATCTAGGGTAGAAAAATAGCAGATTTTAATGCGGCCAATGACTCCTCAATCCTAGGTAACGGGTATGCATCCTTGTGTGTAATGTGGTTGATCTGCCAGTAGTCTACGCACATTCCCATGGTCCCGTCTTTTTTTTTTAACCAACACTAAAGGCGCTGCCCAGGGGCTACAACAGTCTCTTATTACACCTGCAGTTTTCATCTCTTTGAGGTTTGATAGTGAGCAGGTGGTAATGGTCTATACCTCTCTTTTATAGGCTGATGATTACCTGTAACTTTAGTGACTAGCAAGTCCTTTATCTACTGATTCATTGTCAGGTCCATGTTTCCTGAACCAGACTGTTAGCCTGTACCTGTCCTGTGATCCTGCCTGTAACGATATGTCGAGCCCCAGGCTCCGGGATACTCGGGTGTCAGGCGGCAAGGATTAACTGTGTTAATGGTGGCTGCGCCTGATCCCGTGTCCTCCCGTGTCCTGGGGGACTATTCTTTTAAAAAGGGGAGATATTTACAGGGGATTATATACAGTTTGTTGTTGTCGTGACGCCACCTGCAGTTTCTGGTGATTTGCACCAGCGCCGCCCCAGTCCGCCGGAGGTTGGTGGTATCGCGGCTGGGATGGTGTAGTTCTCCGCAGGGAGGACTGGGACCTCCGGGGCAGCGTAGTGAGAAGGGGCAGCTTGGAGTTTAGCTGGGATCATATAGGGCAGTGATGGCGAACCTGTGGCACGCGTGCCAGCGGTGGCACGCAGAGCCGCCTCCGCTGGCACGCAGCCTCGCCACCACACTGCCGGTTTGATCTGCCGGCGTGCGCCGCGCCGCCGGCAGATAAAAGCTGTATCTGAGCAGAGGAGACATTTCTCCTCTCTCACACACTTCTAGGCCCGCCCTCCCGGCAGGGACATCGCTATGCATTAAGAATCGGGGCTGCAGCCCCGATTCTTATGCATAGAGCCCCAATCTCGCCGCCCCGGACCCAGCGCCGCTACCAGCTGATAAACTGCTCGACCAGATACTGCCTTCGGCAGCTCTTCTCTCCCTGACATCCTATCTCTCCTATGCTGCGGGAACCTGCACTTTTATGTGTGCACTGTGTGTGCTGCAGCTTTTACCCTCCTCCGGGTCCAGTAACTCATAGAGGGGCCGTGTCCACCACATGACAGCTCTCCTGCTTGACAGTTCTCCTGGCAGAAGAGTGGGGGAAGTGCTCAGCTGCTGGGAGCAGGTAAAGCACATGTACACCAGCCTCCACTCCTGCAGCACAGAGGAGTGTGTGTCTCCATGTGTCTGTGTTTGGGTTGTGTGTCTGTGTATGTTGTCTGTGTGTTTGTGTGTGTGTATGCTGTCTCTGTGTATGTTGTCTGTGTATGTTGTCTCTATATGTGTGTGTGTGTGTGTGTGTGTATATGCTGTCTCTGTGTATGTTGTCTGTGTATGTTGTCTTTGTGTGTGTATGTTGTCTTTGTGTGTGTATGTTGTCTCTGTGTGTGTATGTTGTCTCTGTGTATGTTGTCTCTGTGTATGTTGTCTCTGTGTGTGTATGCTGTCTGTGTGTGTGTGTGTGTATGGTGTCTCTGTGTATGTTGTCTGTGTATGTTGTCTCTGTGTGTGTGTATGTTGTCTCTGTGTGTGTGTGTATGTTGTCTCTGTGTGTGTGTGTATGTTGTCTGTGTGTGTGTATGCTGTCTCTGTGTATGTTGTCTCTGTGTGTGTGTGTATGTTGTCTGTGTGTATGCTGTCTGTGTATGTTGTCTGTGTGTGTGTATGCTGTCTCTGTGTATGTTGTCTCTGTGTGTGTGTGTATGCTGTCTCTGTGTATGCTGTCTGTGTATGTTGTCTCTGTGTGTGTGTATGTTGTCTGTGTGTGTGTATGTTGTCTGTGTGTGTGTATGTTGTCTGTGTGTATGTTGTCTGTGTGTATGTTGTCTGTGTGTATGTTGTCTGTGTGTGTGTGTGTTGTCTCTGTGTGCGGGTTTTGTGTCTCTGTGTGCGGGTTTTGTGTCTCTGTGTGCGGGTTTTGTGTCTCTGTGTGCGGGTTTTGTGTCTCTGTGTGCGGGTTTTGTGTCTCTGTGTGCGGGTTTTGTGTCTCTGTGTGCGGGTTGTGTCTCTGTGTGTGTGTGTGTGTGTATGCTGTCTCTGTGTATGTTGTCTGTGTATGTGTGTATGCTGTCTCTGTGTATGTTGTCTGTGTATGTTGTCTCTGTGTGTGTGTGTGTTGTCTCTGTGTGTGTGTGTATGTTGTCTCTGTGTGTGTGTATGCTGTCTGTGTATGTTGTCTGTGTATGTTGTCTCTGTGTGTGTGTGTGTATGTTGTCTGTGTATGTTGTCTGTGTGTGTGTATGTTGTCTCTGTGTGTGTATGTTGTCTCTGTGTGTGTGTGTGTATGTTGTCTGTGTATGTTGTCTGTGTGTGTGTATGTTGTCTCTGTGTGTGTATGTTGTCTCTGTGTGTGTGTATGTTGTCTCTGTGTGTGTGTGTGTGTGTGTATGTTGTCTGTGTGTGTGTGTGTGTGTGTGTTGTCTGTGTGTGTGTATGTTGTCTCTGTGTGTATGTTGTCTCTGTGTGTGTATGCTGTCTCTGTGTATGTTGTCTGTGTATGCTGTCTCTGTGTGTGTGTATGGTGTCTCTGTGTATGTTGTCTGTGTATGTTGTCTCTGTGTGTGTGTGTTGTCTCTGTGTGTGTATGTTGTCTCTGTGTGTGTGTATGCTGTCTGTGTATGTTGTCTGTGTATGTTGTCTCTGTGTGTGTGTGTATGTTGTCTGTGTATGTTGTCTGTGTGTGTGTATGTATGTTGTCTGTGTGTGTGTATGTTGTCTCTGTGTGTGTATGTTGTCTCTGTGTGTGTATGTTGTCTCTGTGTGTGTGTGTATGTTGTCTCTGTGTGTGTGTGTGTATGTTGTCTGTGTGTGTGTGTGTGTGTATGTTGTCTGTGTGTGTGTGTGTGTGTATGTTGTCTGTGTGTGTGTGTATGGTGTCTCTGTGTATGTTGTCTGTGTATGCTGTCTCTGTGTGTGTGTGTATGGTGTCTCTGTGTATGTTGTCTGTGTATGCTGTCTCTGTGTGTGTGTGTATGGTGTCTCTGTGTATGTTGTCTGTGTATGTTGTCTCTGTGTGTGTGTATGGTGTCTCTGTGTATGTTGTGTGTGTATGTTGTCTCTGTGTGTGTGTATGTTGTCTCTGTGTGTGTATGTTGTCTGTGTGTGTATGTTGTCTGTGTGTGTATGTTGTCTGTGTGTGTGTATGCTGTCTCTGTGTATGTTGTCTCTGTGTATGTTGTCTGTGTGTGTATGCTGTCTCTGTGTATGTTGTCTGTGTATGTTGTCTCTGTGTGTATGTTGTCTGTGTGTGTGTGTGTATGTTGTGTGTGTGTATGTTGTCTGAGTGTGTGTGTATGTTGTCTCTGTGTATGTGTGTGTATGTTGTCTCTGTGTCTGTGTGCAGGTTGTGTCTGTGTGCGGGTTGTGTCTGTGTGCGGGTTGTGTCTCTGTGTGCGGGTTGTGTCTCTGTGTGCGGGTTGTGTCTCTGTGTGCGGGTTGTGTCTCTGTGTGCGGGTTGTGTCTCTGTGTGCGGGTTTTGTGTCTCTGTGTGCGGGTTTTGTGTCTCTGTGTGCGGGTTTTGTGTCAGTGTGCGGGTTGTGTGTCTGTGTGCGGGTTGTGTCTCTGTGTGCGGGTTGTGTCTCTGTGTGCGGGTTGTGTCTCTGTGTGCGGGTTGTGTCTCTGTGTGTGTGTGCGGGTTGTGTCTGTGTGTGTGTGCGGGTTTTGTGTCTGTGGGTGTGTGGGTTTTGTGTCTCTGTGTGCGGGTTGTGTCTCTGTATGTGTGTGGGTTTTGTGTGTGTGTGTGGGTTTTGTGTCTCTGTGTGTGGGTTGTGTCTCTGTGTATTTAGGATATATTTTGAGTATACTGAAGTGTGTATATACACATGTTCTGTGTATATGATGTGTACCTGCTGTGCATCTGTTATATAGTATGTGTGTACTCTGGACATGTATGATGTATGTAATGAGCATGTGTTGTCCAGTACATGTGTGCTGTATATAATGTAATTTAACCCTTTCACCACCTTTGACATTCATATACTTCAAAGTATGGGGAGGCTGCTGTAATACTGCTGGGGCCTGTATATACCACTGGGGGGAGGCTGCTGTATACCACTGGGGCTGCTGTAATACTGCTGGGGCCTGTATATACCACTGGGGAGGCTGCTGTATACCACTGGGGCTGCTGTAATACTGCTGGGGCCTGTATATACCACTGGGGAGGCTGCTGTATACCACTGGGGCTGCTGTATATACCACTGGGGAGGCTGCTATATACCACTGGGGCTGCTGTAATACTGCTCGGGCCTGTATATACCACTGGGGAGGCTGCTGTATACCACTGGGGCTGCTGTAATACTGCTGGGGCCTGTATATACCACTGGGGAGGCTGCTGTATACCACTGGGGCTGCTGTAATACTGCTGGGGCCTGTATATACCACTGGGGAGGCTGCTGTATACCACTGGGGCTGCTGTAATACTGCTGGGGCCTGTATATACCACTGAGGAGGCTGCTGTATACCACTGGGGCTGCTGTAATACTGCTGAGGACTGTATATACCACTGGGGAGGCTGCTGTATACCACTGGGGCTGCTGTAATACTGCTGGGGCCTGTATATACCACTGGGGAGGCTGCTGTATGCCACTGGGCTGCTGTAATACTGCTGGGGCCTGTATATACCACTGGGGCTATTTTTTCCTTAACACAATAGATAGAACTGTATCCTAGAGGAGTGGATCAAAGTAGTAAGAAAACCCTTTAGGGCTTATTCAGATAAGCGCTTCTCCCCGAACACTAATCGCGTGCTTTTAAAGCACCCAATTTTCGCCGGAGCACGCCCCATTCACGTCAATGGGGTCAAGAAGCGACTGCTAAAAAACCGTCATTATAGAACATGTTCTTTAATGGCGTTTTTTGACAGCGAAATTCATGCACTTTAAAATCACGGTATTAACGCCAGAAAAGCGCTCATGTGAAAGAAGCCTTAGGATTACTTGGATGTTGGCCTAATACTGTTATATTTTGTGTATTTATTGAGTGCATGTTGGCAATCTCTATAATGTTTTAAAGCATTAAAACTGTTAATATTATATATGTAGAGTGTCACTGCTTATTTAAGTACATTTTACTTGGGTTTTATTTAAATTTATTCCGAAAAATGCAGCTCAGTGGGCCCGAGCCCCGGATGTTTTTTGACCCTAGCAACGCCCCTGCCTCCCGGCCAGCGTCATGTGACAGCGGTCACGTGACGCGCCTGGCATCACGTGACCGCCCTCAGCGCTGGAGACAGGATGCAAGCTGCAGCAGCGGTGAAGGAAGAAAGGTGAGTATGAAAGTTTTTTTTTTTTTACCAGCAGCCAGGATGGGGCCATACAAGGAGGAGGCAGGATGATGGGGCAATACCTGGAGGAGGAGGATGATGGGGCAATACCTGGAGGAGCATGATGGGGCAATACCTGGAGGAGGAGGATGATGGGGCAATACAAGCAGGAGGATGATGGGGCAATACCTGGAGGAGGATGATGATGGGGCAATACAAGCAGGAGGATGATGGGGCAATACAAGCAGGAGGATGATGGGGCAATACCTGGAGGAGGAGGATGATGGGGCAATACCTGGAGGAGGAGGATGATGGTGCAATACAAGCAGGAGGATGATGGGGCAATACCTGGAGGAGGAGGATGATGGGGCAATACCTGGAGGAGGAGGATGGGGCAATACCTGGAGGAGGAGGAGGATGGGGCAATACAAGGAGAAGGATGATGGGGCAATACCTGGAGGAGGAGGATGATGGGGCAATACAAGGAGGAGGATGATGGGGCAATACCTGGAGGAGGAGGATAATGGGGCCATACAAGGAGGAGGATGATGGGGCAATACCTGGAGGAGGAGGAGAATGGGGCCATACAAGGAGGAGGATGATGGGGCAATACTAGGAGGAGGATGATGGGGCAATACCTGGAGGAGGAGGATGATGGGGCAATACCTGGAGGAGGAGGATAATGGGGCCATGCAAGGAGGAGGATGATGGGGCAATACTAGGAGGAGGATGGATGGATGGGGCAATACAAAGAGGAGGCAGGATGGATGGGGCAATACTAAGAGGATGATGGATGGATGGGGCAATACTAATAGGGGGCAGGATGGGGCATATTATTATGTCATGGGGCAGGATGGGGCATATTGTTTTGTGATGGGGCAGGATGGGGCAATACTAACAGGGGGCAGGATGGGGCATATTGTTATGTGATGGCAGGATGGGGCATATTATTATGTGATGGGGACAAGGATGGGGCAGATTACTATGTAATGGAGGCAAGAATAGGGCAATACTACCAGGGGGCAAGTTGGGGCATATTAGTATGTGATGGGGACAATGGTGGTGCAATAATACCAAGGGACAAGGATGGGGCACATTACTGCTGGATGGGGCATATTACTACATGGGGACAAGGATGAGACACATTACTGCAGGATGGGGCATATTACTTCAAGGGGACACGGATGGGGCATATTACTACAAGGAGAAAAGGATAGGGCATTACTGCAGGATGGGGAATATTGCTGCAAGAGGAGAAAGATAGGGAATTACAATAGGATGGGGCATTACTACATGATGGGGCAGGATAGGGACATTACCACAAGGGGACAAGGATGGGACATTACCGAAGGGGACAAGGATGGGGCATACTACAAGGGGATAAGGATGAAGACATTACTACAAGAAGGGGGTCGGGATAGGAACATTACTGCCAGGAGAGGGTCAGGATGGAGGACAACTGCAAGGAGAGGGTCAGGATGGAACATATAGCTAGGAGAGGATCAGAATGGAGCAAAAAGCTAGAAGGAGAGGATCAGGATGGAGCACATAACTACAAGGAGAGGGTCAGGATGGGACATATTACTAGAATGAGAGGGTCAGGATAGGACACATTACTAGAAGGAGACGATCAGAATGGAGCACATTACTACAAGGAGAGGGTCAGGATGGAGCACATTACTACAAGGAGAGGGTCAGGATGGAGCACATTACTACAAGGAGAGGATCTGGATGGAGCCCGTAACTAGAAGGAGAGGGTCAGGATGGAGCACATAGCTAGAAGGGGAAGGACAAGATGGAGCACATAACTACAATGGGAAGGTCAGGATGGGAAACATTACTACATGGAGAGAGTCAGGATGGAGCACATAGCTACAAGGAGAGGGTCATGATGGAGATATTACTACAAGATGAGGACCATGATTTCAGTATGAAATCTGCTTGTATTCCATGATAGATTTTATCTCCTATCTGTCTAATATTCTGCATTTTTTCCATACAGATCAGTCCACCTGCTGTGTCTAGAAAGGGCAGTGGCAGCGGCTCAGCTTCAATGTGCAGTACACATGAGCTGTCTGACCACTGCTGAAGAGAAGAGAAGACTGCAAAGGTAAGTTTAAAATCAATTAATTGTTAAAATAATTGAATTGATCATCAATGTTTCAGGACTACAAGCCCTGTACAGGGAAGAGAGTTAGCATCTGCTGGTTCTCCCCCCTGTGCAGCGCTTGTGATTACCACTCCTGCTGTAATTTAGGTTATATTATTGTGTTGGCACTTCGCCATAAATAATTTTGTTTTAGGTTGCAGTTTGGGCACTCGGCCTCAGAAAGGTTCGCCATCACTGATATAGGGAGTACAGGAACAGTCTATGTAGGATACTGGGAGTGGAGAAGAAGGATACACATCAAAGTCTCTTTTACCTTTTACTGATGGTTGGCAGGTAAAACGATCCAGGGCACTGACGGGTGGACAGGCTGCACAGTGGGTCCCCACAGCAAGTGGGTCCTCTGCTCTGTAGTATTGTCTGAAGCACAGCCTGATCGCAGCCTGACTTGCCTCCTCTCTCCCTGTCTGTAGTGTCTGTCTCTCCTCCTGTGCGGTCTCTGGGTTACCTTATCTGAACACTGCGGCTTTGCCCTGCTGTGTCTGGCTCCCTCTCTTGACCCACACAGGAAACCGGGTAGCTGAAGCCTCCACGCTGCGACAGGGTTTTCTGTGGTCCTTTCTGTGGTCCTATAGTCTCCCACAGGTGCGGATCCCCATTATCCGGTGGTGCTCTTTGGATTAACTCCCTCAAGTTCCTCGCTCCTGTTCCGTCATAAGCTCCTTGCCCTCAGTCCCACTTAGGCTTGCGGGACGCAGAAGGGCCACTCCGGGTCACTGGTTCGGGCCTAATCGCAGCACCGACCAAAGGGATGTCTTCACAGCTCTCCTAGCATCTGCACACTCTAACTCCTCCCCCAGCAGCAGTATTTATAGGGGATCTTGCCTAAGGACAGCAAGTTGGGCTCCCCCTACTGTGACGGGGTGGAATGTGTTGTATGTAGTAGGTTCTAGTGAAAACCATGTAGCTGCTTAGTCCACGATTTACAGTGGGGAAAATAAGTATTTGATATACTGCCAATTTTACGCACATTTTGTATATGAAGAGGCTGACAAAAATGATGTTCTGCAGGATTGGGCTGTATAACGAGGCGGTAGAGTTAAGTGATGTACAGCAGGAGGGGACTGTATAAAGGGGGTTAGCAAGTGATGATGTTCTGCAGGATAGTATTGTACCTACAGGGGGTTGATCTACTGCAGGATCATATTGTATATAGAAAGGCTGAGAGGAGTGATATACTGCAGGGTGGGATTTCATAGAGGAGGGTGAGAGGAGTAACCTAGCTGCAGTCATCCCATAATCTGTAAGGCACGCTCACTCAGTCGGAAGACACTTCATATCACCCCCCAGACAGTAAAGCTGGTGGGCTGGCACCATTGTCCATAACTGGCTGTGATGACTGGTGGGATTATTTGTGTGAGTCTCATTGGGTCACACTAGCAGCAGGGCTAAACTGGTTATATTTTTAATATGGCAAAAGCAGTACAGCAGCACTCAATCATTTGCGATGAAGGTTATAGTGATTGATTTTAGTGAAATTCATATATTTGTACAATAAGGGTGCACTGTGTGTGGGTGGGGGGGGGGTGATATAATCTGGAGTCGGGGAGATTATTATACCACAGGACATATGTGAGTATAATCTGGGGGATTGAGCAGCTGATTACTACATGTGAATCTAATATATAAAGCTGAATGTGTGCATGTATGTGTGTGTGTGTATATCCAGGATTGGCATCTACACCGTCGCAACTACAGCCACAAAATTTTGCACAGTCACACGTCTGGACCCCGAGAGCGTCATAGGCTATGTTGTGAGGTGAAATTTTAACCCTGCGCGTTCCAGTTCACCAAACAATTTTTCCCCTATCTACATAATGGGGAAAAAGTGAATGGAAAAGTGTTGGAGGAAAATCAACAGCTGTCAGCTATAGCCACAAACTTTTGCACAGTCACACGTCTGGACCCCGGGAGCGTCATAGGCTATGTTGTGAGGTGAAATTTTAACACCGCGCATTCCAATCCACCAATTTTGCCCCTATCTACATAATGGGGAAAAAGTGACAGTTACCAGTTGACAGTTGTGAATGAGAGGGGCTTAATGATAGCGCCAAAGACTAACAGCACATACCAGCATATAGTCACTAAGGTGGGGCCCCAACATGAGATATTCACCACGCACGGGGACATATATACACACCACACGCACACAAAGAGTAACAGGAAGTGTATAGTCGCTAAGGTGCAGCCCCAACATTGGATACTCACCACGCACCCGAACAAACACACACACACCACAAAGAGACACACACAACACAGAGACACACGCACACCCCACACAGACACCCCCCCAGAGGGACACACACACATACACACCCTATAGGGACACATGCACTCACCCCCCAGGGACACACACATACACACACCCCAGGGACACACACACCACACAGACACAGATGTGCACAAATCACCTCACACAACTCGCCTCATACGTGTGCTATCTTTAATTTCAAAACATAAACATCTGATTAAAAACAGCCAATGTGCAACACATGTGCCATATAGGAATTAAGGCAGATGTCAGTCACATGAGCTGTCTATTATGTGTATGTGTGAGGTAACAATTACTGCCCGGCCAGGGGGAGGGTTTACTGTTGGCTGGAGATTTATTAGGCTTTCAACATACTAATTTTGGTTGTGGAGAGTTTTTAACCCAATGATTTAGAGCACAAGTTTAGCTGCTTTTTAACAAGATGCTTTTATTGAATCATCAAGGAGATTAAAATGCAGATACATAATGCTCAAGATATAAAAGATAAATTACAATTGGATCTGGATTACAGAGGACACTAAGGGGTTAAGATCATTTTATCTCCCACTTCAGGAACATATTCATGGTAGCATGTTCTAGCATAAACCAATGTGCAGTCCCAGCATAATATAAGGCAGAAAGCTGCAGCTTATAGTGTATAGAGGGTTCAATGAAATACCGCCCTTCTAATACAACAACCACTGACTGATGCCTCCACTCATTACACAAGATACTTAGCAACATAGGAATGTGAGCAAAAGCTTACCCATGTCAGTGCCAATTGTGGAAGTGACCTCTAGGGGACGCCCCGACGCGTTTCCCTGATGCTTCCTCAGGGGGCCCCCTGAGGAAGCATCAGGGAAACGCGTCGGGGCGTCCCCTAGAGGTCACTTCCACAATTGGCACTGACATGGGTAAGCTTTTGCTCACATTCCTATGTTGCTAAGTATCTTGTGTAATGAGTGGAGGCATCAGTCAGTGGTTGTTGTATTAGTAGGGCGGTATTTCATTGAACCCTCTATACACTATAAGCTGCAGCTTTCTGCCTTATATTATGCTGGGACTGCACATTGGTTTATGCTAGAACATGCTACCATGAATATGTTCCTGAAGTGGGAGATAAAATGATCTTAACCCCTTAGTGTCCTCTGTAATCCAGATCCAATTGTAATTTATCTTTTATATCTTGAGCATTATGTATCTGCATTTTAATCTCCTTGATGATTCAATAAAAGCATCTTGTTAAAAAGCAGCTAAACTTGTGCTCTAAATCATTGGGTTAAAAACTCTCCACAACCAAAATTAGTATGTTGAATGCAATATTTTGGAGAGTCCTAATATCTCATAAATACTATTCATGTTTATCCTGGATATATAAAAAAAAAGATTTATTAGGCTGCCTATAGCAATCAATCACAGCTCAGCTCCTATTTTCTTACAGGTTATTAATATGACATATTCAAATTCTGTTTTGTTATAGCTAACATCAGTTATTTATTAACCCGGGCGTAGCCGGGTACTACAGCTAGTATATTATAACTTTGATGGAGGGACTGATTATTTTACTGAATGTGATCATTGCAAGGGGATAGAAGATTATAATCCTGGGAGTAAGAATGATTTATTTACTATGGGGTGGGTAATACTTCAAGGTAGTGCTTGTGATTCTCGGGGGAGAGGGAGAGTCAAACTGCATCGTTATTCCCCTATATAATTAAATTTTACAAAATGAGATGCTAGTGGCCGCACCTTGGACTCGGAGTACTGCATAAAACCAAATCCTAAGCATGTGCCACACCACTCATGGACCAGTTTTTGGAGTTTGACTTCTTGGCTGCCATTTTCCAGCCAGCACTTCCCTTCAGTCTAAAGCAGGTTGCGTCATTATGGGACTAGACAAAAAAAACCAAAAAAAATCAGAACATCAACAAATTTAGTCCATCTTTAAAAGAAGTCAGAATTTCTACAGACAGTTTATCAAAAATTGACTTAATGTCAGCAGAGCCTTTTTCAATTATTGGATAGGCATCTGACACATGTCCTTCAGACTCAGCCGAAGCATAAAGCTCTCTAACTATCAATTGTTGATAGGACTATGGCAGATTTATTATTTGGAGCAGACAGGGGTCAGAAATAGTGAAAGGTAAGAAATATAATCAGGAGGAAGAAGTGCAGATCTAAAAGGTTTTGATTAATGACCTGTGTGCCCTGGCCAAGGCACCAGATATTCAGTCATTTATATCTCCTGGAAAACAATCTCGAGAGTAGGTAGTTCTAAATTTTCTAGGAAGCCTAAAATATTCATTGTCTCATACTTCCTAACATATCTTGTAAGTATTACTATTTTTTAATTTCTTTGGTTAGTGGCTATCACTATAATGAGTATGCATTTACCGTATAGGTTTTGCTAGTGCCATCATATTCCAATGCAATTTATAAACATCATCATCACTGTCCTCAGGTGAGCTTAAAATCTAAATAACTACTAGTATGTCATTGATGCATGGGAGGAAACTGGAGAACCCAGGGGAAACCCACACAAACAGAGAGAATATACAAAACCCTTGCAGATGTTGACTATGGTGAGATTTGAACCGAGGACCCCAGCGCTGCAAAGCTACAGTGCTGACCACTGAACAACCAGTGTATGCTTAGCCTCCCCACTAAAATCTGAAGAATGTGTTGTATTAGTGTGGTAATATAAATGTTATTTGAATCATATTAGAAAGGAGAAGCTGAAGAATGATGTAAAATCAATTGTCCAACACCAAGTTCACGCCAGTCTTAGGCGTTGCTCTCATGTTTTGCTGTAGTTTTGCAAAACAGGGGGTAAAGAAAAAAAGAGGGTTAAAAAAAGGGGTGAAAACTCCTGCACAGCACTTGCAACGTGTACCCCATATTTACTGGATACAAGACATTGGACAAAGTGGTACAATACTTAGAAGAAAGCAACCACATTTTTCCAATGTGTAATCTCCTCACAAGTTGGAACATTTAAGACACAATGAGAAAAGGCATATAATGTAATTTAATATTAAAACAATTCAATATTAGTACAAAAAAAATAGTTATCGTGAACTGTTGCCAAGAATGTAAGTGCTCAGGCACTTAAATTGCTAATGCCTTCTTCCTGCAGTACAAATGGAGCTGAGGGCTGCAGATAAAGTATGATGACTCTTAGATCTTTATATCATACAAATATCCTCTGTAGCAAAACAAAATGCAGTCTTTCGTTAGTAGAAGACAGGTGGTAGGTACTGTATATCCAGCACTCAACCACGTCGAGGGTTAAGGGTGTGAATTATTATTTATCATCCTTCAGCTCAATCTGGAGCCATGGAGTCTTGATGGATGAACACTCAGTAGGAAGATCATTCTTGTGCAAGCCTAGATAGGTCGGTCCACCAGGGTCTTCTGCGTCATTATCTATCTTGACAGTATCAATCTATTGGGTTGCTGGTCTTCCTCTTTGCCTTGTTTCGTTTAGGCTTCTGACCATGATTCCATTCCTCAGTGATTTCTCTCTTGCTACGATTCCTTCAAACTGTGGTGCTGGAGGAGACTCCTACAAATCCCATGGACATCCAAGATCACAGATAAGATTGTTCTAGAACGTGTCAATCCACAGATCTCCTTGGTAGGAAAAAGTTATAGAACAGAAACTGTCTTACTTCGGCCATGTAATGAGAGAAAATTCCCTCAAAAAGGACATGATGCTTCTTATGGTCAGTAACAGTAGAGGTCGCGGATGACCTAAGACCCAGACAGCTAGACACCATCATGGCAGACACGGGAATGAAGATCATAGGACTTAAAGATCCTAGGACAAACAGAGAAGCTTGGAGGAAAATGGTTCACATGGTATCCAATAGTCGGACACAAGTGAATGGATGAAACTGGAATTGGAATGATGTGTCCAAAGTAAGCAAATCGTAGCTTGGTGATCCATGCCTCAAGTCACATGCCTGGCTTAATTTGTTCCAAAATTGATTTGTTTGACCTTGTTACCAGGTGACAGGTTCTCTAAGATATTTTTGAAAATATTAAATATAAAAGCAGTGCATTGGTGAGACTTAAAGGTAAGACATGGACCCTGAGGAGTTTTGTATTTCTAGAAATATGTATTATGAACATGTGCTCCAAGTAATGGGTGCCATCAGTTTTTCATGATTGACGCAAATTCATCTTTGCTTTTCTTATTTCTATATGTAATGTGCTGAGGAACGAGGTAATACCTAACATTTTTCATAACAAAAAAACAACAGTCGTGTACATAGTCTGTGTTCCTGCAATACACACCTCATCACTTTAATAGCTCTTCTGTGCTCTGAAGCAGAAACGCTAGAAGAGAGAAACATGCCCTATTTGCAACAAACAAGTGTTGAGCTGAATAAAACCCGGTTGTAGCTAATACATCTCTGTGACAGCTCTATAAGCTCGCTTTGTTATGGGTATCAGAAGAGAAATCTCTGTATAAACCGAGCAGCGTCAGAACATTGAGACACACTGAACAAGACTGAGTCAGCAGATCTGCGCCTCTGCCAACACAGACTAATTACACCCTGTTCTCCTTCCAGACAGCTCTGCTGCATTACCTCCAGGCTGGATACTCGTCTCCAATGTCACAGCTTGGCTTTTAAACTTTCTTTCTAATTATCAGAAATTATATTTATTATACAGGATGTTTGGGCTAAAATCAGACTTAAAACCATCAAACAGTGATGAGGTAAGTCATAATATCAACGCTAAGAATTGCAATAAAACTATTAGCGGTGTAGCCAAATTGGACCACAGTTCAAGTCATAGGGCTACCATGACCCATAACGTGCTGATCGGTGAGGACATGATCATTGGTACCCACACAGGTCACCAGCCACTCCCCAGCCCGGTGTGTCTCAACTCCAACACAGCAGTGGCTCAGTGAGGTGCTGTCCAAAGTGAACAACAAAAGGAAAATCATCAAAACAGTTCTCGTACTTATACTAGATGATCCATAGTACCTAGCATAGCATAGGAGATCTTGTATGATGGAGCTGAAAGGTTTTATTTTTCATTACGTCAATTTGGAGTTATTATTATATAGTTGTTATCCACTTTGTGCTCTGTGGCATAATATTTTGGTCAGAGCACAGCAGTTGTGACCTACGATCCATTTGTTGTTCTTTAAGTAGAAGGGAATGTTCACAGATTTGTACTAAACACTATTTTCACAATATATTTAAACCAGAGAATGAATTATAATTGTACTATGGATAATTGTGTTTACCTATTATTGTGTATTCGTCTCAGTGTTCTCCTAAGAATACAGGAGCTACTAATAAACCTATTTCTCCACCAACAAAACATTAAAGCAGCACTCCAGCATATTTTTGTTTTTTTAGCGTAGGAATGATGCTTCTAATTCAATTCACCCACTGGCATCTTAATCTTTTTTGGCATCGCTATATTCTCATGGTGTCATCTTGTGTCCACAGCTTCTGGCTGGCCGGAATTCAGAAGCAAAGTCACAGACAATCAATACAAGTCTATGAGATCAGGAATGAGGCTAGAACGAGGCTTCCATGGAGATGTATTGAAAAGGGACATAGGCATGCTCCATAAACACACTGGAAAACATTTTCAGAGACCCATGGGAGTGTCAATGATTGAAGAAGACGAAAAAGACAATTGGCAGTTAAGTATAAGACTAGGGGTAGGAAACCTAAATTAAAGCACCGCTCCAATGATAAAATAAAAATACACTGGAGTGTTGTTTTGAAGGGAAGCTGTCAAAAGGACCAACCCTCCTAAGCAGTTTATGTTGGCATGCAGGTCATAGAAATTAGAAAAATATATACCTTGATATCTGTGATCTGATATCCTATATCAGAAAATTTCATGTTTTTCTTAATATGTAAATGAGCTGTTAACATCTTTGGGCTGGAAATTGATCTGCCTAAGAATAAGCCTCCAGAGCCAATTTTAAACGAGAGGGAGTATTTACAATGTGAGATATGTAGATCAGGAGATCAGACAGTTAGTCATTACATGGCTCACTCTGGTAACTCCTCCTATAATTTAAACTAAGTTTTGGAGGCGGATTCTTAGGGAAATCTATTTATGCTCCATAAATATCTGAAAGTGAGAGAAAAACAGAGGGCAATGGGTCTTATCGTTTAGAGACAATTAATACCCTACAATGGCATGTGCTCACCTGGGCCAGTTGTGTAAACCCACAAGTGGTGTATGCGCTTGTACAGCTGCTGCTGGATCAGTACTCCCACGTGCAAAGCGGTGTGCATACAGAAATCCAAGGAATAGTGCTTCAACGATCCGCGCTGCTGTTGAGGAAATGAGGACCACTGTCACGTCCTACTGACGGACTCACACGTGGACCCACTGGACCGCGAAGAGCGGATGCTGATACCGGGTGATAGAGAGGCGGACCAGTACAGTAGAGTCAACAGGTTTATTTGAACACAACAAAACAAGAACCCACGCCCCAGGGGAGAGCCACAAGGTCGCAGCACCGGAATACCACCGAAGGAGGCCCCGGAGCGCTTAACCCCTATACAGGGATACCGCCGGTACCAACCTCAGGGGGACCAATGAAGCGAACACGAGTGTTAAACCGACCCCAGGCAACGTGGTAACAAAACAGCAACCGGGTATAAAATAGGACACGGGAAACCGGGAACACTGACAATCCGGAGCTGGGCTGGAGCCAGCGATACAGCAGAGAAGACGTCCGGGAAGCTGGTCGGGAACACCGGAGTCAGCGAGGAGCCGGCAGGGAAGAGATCTGCTGGAAGTAACAAATAGGTATCAGTAATTAAGCAAAACAAGGAACAACCTGACCAGACCAGGAATAGCAACTTCACAAGATAGAAATTGCCCTGGCAAAGACAGACAGGAAACAGGAAGCTTATATCTCAGCAGGGCAGTCCTGATTGGCAAGACACAGAGGCTTGGTGATTGGCTGAGGGGAGGAGCATGATCCCTGCAGCCTCTCCAGCATACACTGATTTGGAGATGGAGTTTCATACGCTCAAGCAGTAGCCTCGGAAGTGAGGAGCTGAGCGGCGCTATTCCAGCAGAGGGTGCTGGAACCCTGCGGCAGACCCCCGAGGGGTTACAGTACCCCCCCTCTACGCCCCCCCCCAGACGGAAACCGGCCAGGAACCTGCGCAAAAGGCTCGGGGCCTGGACGTCCGCCTCCATGATCCCGAGGGCACCGGCAAGGGCAGATGGGGCCCGAGGGCATTTGCTTGGGCGTCTTGCATGGAGCACAGGAGGAACAGGCGGAGACGTCCCGACGCATCCGCGGCCACCAGTAGTACCGACCGATCAAGCGTATAGTCTTCGCCACCCCCGCATGGCCTGCGAGCCCGGATGAATGGCCCCAGTGAAGGACGTACCTCCGATCAGCCTCGGGTACCAGCGTCTTACCTGGTAGGGACCGACGGAGGGGTGCCGCCATGCAGGTGGTGGACGGATCGATGATGGAGCGTGGCTCCTCTTCTTGACATTCGGACGTTGCTTGGGTTTCGGCAGGGTTCAATGGGTAGACACGGCCCTTCGGGAGTGGAGCCCCCGCCACCAGATCAACGGGATAGACATAGGGTCCGTGCGGAGGTAACGTCTTGGCCTCCTTCTGGGCGAGGACGTCAGTATACGACCGATAGGCCGAGGGCCGCCCGGGCAGCGCTGCCAGGGAAGGCGGCAGCCGGAGGGGAGAAACGGGAAGAAGGCAGCGGCTATGGCACGCCTGCCCCCACCACAGGACCTCACCTGTTCGCCATTCCAGTACTGGTTCATGAATGCGGAGCCATGGAAGACTGAGCAGAAACGGAGGAGACAGGACCGGCAGGACATAGAAGGTAAGACGCTCAGTGTGACGAGGACCCACTTGTATTTCCACCTCTCCAGTGACACCCGTCACAGCGTCTTGTAAGGGCCTCCCATCGACCGAGGTGATGACGCGGGGATGCTGCAGGGGGTATATGGGAATACCATAGCGTTGCGCCATCTCCAGCTGCACAAAGTTACCTGCGGACCCGGAATCCAGGCAAGCCAGCTCCGAATGCCGTTCGTCTCCAACCGTAACCTGGATGGCAATAGTGAGAGGTGGAGAGAGCTTGCTCTCTGTTAGGTGGGCCTCTCTTACCTGCCCTAGATGGAGGTTCTCTGGCCGCTTCGGACATTGGCGGCGAAAGTGGCCAGACTCTCCACAATAAAGGCACAGGCCCCGGGTGATCCTCTCCTCCCTCCTCTGGGACCGCAGCTGAACACAATCCACCTCCATGGCCTCGTGTCCTGCCGGAGGTGCCGCAGGTTCCGGAAGGAAGGGTCCACTCTCCTGCGTCCTCTCCTGCGTTCTCTCCTGGACCCGCTCCTGAAGACGACGGTCAATTCGGACAGTGAGGGTAATGTACTCCTCCAGGGAGCTGGGCAGTTCGTCCTTGATACGGCTTGACAACCCCCGGCGGAAGACACCTACCAAGGGCTCATCCGCCCAGTGGAGCTCGGCGGCTAGGGTATGGAATTGGATGGCATACTGCCCAACAGACTGGTTACCTTGTTGCAGGGTCAAGAGCGCCTCGTGGCGGAGGCCACCCGTCCTGGCTCATCGAAGGTCCTACGAAAGGTGTCCAGGAACGCCCGCAGGTTGGACACGATGGGATCCTCTCTCTCCAACAACGGGTTGAACCACGCCAGTGCCTCTCCCTCGAGGTGCGAAGCCAGAAACGCCACTTTCGCCTCATCCGTCGGGTATTGGTGTGGTAATAACCAGAAGTGGAGCTGGCACTGGTTAACAAACCCCCGACATGCTTTAGAATCCCCGGTGTACCTGGTAGGCCGGCAGAGCCGTGGAGACACAGCTCCAGCCGGAGCTCCAGTTGGCTGCACGGAGACGGAACCTGGGCTTCCTATTGTCCCCTGTAGACTGGTAAGCCGATCATCCAAGGAGAACATATGGGATAACATTCGAGTCTGTATCTCACTCAGACGGTCCAACTCCTGGTGGAGACTCCGCACCTGAGAAGAGAGAGTGGGATCGGTGGTAGAGGGCACCCCCAAGCGGGCCTCTAGAGACTGAATAAACGCCACAACCTGGTCGTGACTCTGGCGGAGTGCGGCCAGCTCTCTTTGGGCATCAAACCTGGTATCAGCGGGGTCCATGGCCAGGGCAAGATCTGTCACGTCCTACTGACGGACTCACACGTGGACCCACTAGACCGCGAAGAGCGGATGCTGATACCGGGTGATAGAGAGGCGGACCAGTACAGTAGAGTCAACAGGTTTATTTGAACACAACAAAACAAGAACCCACGCCCCAGGGGAGAGCCACAAGGTCACAGCACCGGAATACCACCGAAGGAGGCCCCGGAGCGCTTAATCCCTATACAGGGATACTGCCGTTACCAACCTCGGGGGGACCAATGAAGCGAACACGAGTGTTAAACCGACCCCAGGCAACGTGGTAACAAAACAGCAACCGGGTATAAAATAGGACACGGGAAACCGGGAACACTGAGAATCCGGAGCTGGGCTGGAGCCAGCGATACAGCAGAGAAGACGTCCAGGGAGCTGGTCGGGAACACCGGAGTCAGCGAGGAGCCGGCAGGGAAGAGATCTGCTGGAAGTAACAAACAGGTATCAGTAATTAAGCAAAACAAGGAACAACCTGACCAGACCAGGAATAGCAACTTCACAAGATAGAAATTGCCCTGGCAAAGACTGACAGGAAACAGGAAGCTTATATATCAGCAGGGCAGTCCTGATTGGCAAGACACAGAGGCTTGGTGATTGGCTGAGGGGAGGAGCATGATCCCTGCAGCCTCTCCAGCATACACTGATTTGGAGATGGAGTTTCATGCGCTCAAGCAGTAGCCTCGGAAGTGAGGAGCTGAGCGGCGCTATTCCAGCAGAGGGCGCTGGAACCCTGCGGCAGACCCCCGAGGGGTTACAACCACACAAGGTCTTGATGCAATGGTTTTTAATTCCCAACGCCTTTCGGGGCCGTCCCAGCTCCTTCATCAGGGGTACATTTTACCCCTGATGAAAGAACTGGGACGGCCTCGAAACGCATTGAGAATTAAACATTGCATCAAGGCCTTGTGTGGTCCTCATTTCCTCAACAGCAGCGCGGATCGTTGAAGCACTATTCTTTGGATTTTGATTTATGGTGCAAGTCTGACCTACTAAACGGCTTAGGAAGGTTGATCCTATTGACAGATTACCTATAAACCCTTCATCCCTTGGGCGATTTTCTGTTTTCCAGTTTTCTGTCAATATACATGTGTTCACTATCTTGTGAAACTGATGTGTCGGTATGATGCTTCAGGTCGGTACGAGTTTGTAGAAACCAAACTTATACTTTTACTGTTATCCAAGTGGAGAAAAAAAAAAATTGAAAATTTTTAAAGAAGAAGAACTGCATTTTTGTCGGTATTTTCCACGACCCGTAGCATCCTCATTTTTCGGGATCTGGGACTGTGATGGCTTATTTTTTGCGTCTTGAGCTGATGTATCTAATGATACCATTTTTGGGTAGATGCGCCATTTTGATCACCCATTATTGCAATGTTTTGGAATAAAGAAGTACCGTATATACTCATGTATAAGCCGACTCGTGTATAAGCCGCCCCCCCTACTTTTGTCCCCAAAACCTGGGAAAACGTATTGACTCGCATATAAGCCGAGGGTGGACTCCAGAACAGGTATACAGCCCCAGCAGTGATGGTATACAGCAGGTCCCCAGCATCGTATACAGCCCCAGCAGTGTGGTATACAGCAGGTCCTCAGCACAGTATACATCCCCAGCAGTGTGGTATACAGCAGGTCCTCAGCACAGTATACATCCCCAGCAGTGTGGTATACAGCAGGTCCCCAGCACAGTGGTATACAGCAGGTCCCCAGCTCAGTATACAGCCCCAGCAGTGTGGTATATAGCAGGTCCCCAGCATCATATACAGCCCCAGCAGTGTGGTATATAGCAGGTCCCCAGCATTGTATACAGCCCCAGCAGTGTGGTATACAGCAGGTCCCCAGCATCATATACAGCCCCAGCAGTGTGGTATATAGCAGGTCCCCAGCATTGTATACAGCCCCAGCAGTGTGGTATACAGCAGGTCCCCAGCATCATATACAGCCCCACCAGTGTGGTATATAGCAGGTCCCCAGCATCATATACAGCCCCACCAGTGTGGTATACAGCAGGTCCCCAGCATCATATACAGCCCCAGCAGTGTTGTATATAGCAGGTCCCCAGCATTGTATACAGCCCCAGCAGTGCCAGCCCATTATAGAGGCCCCCCTCACAGTATGGCGGCGCCCCCCCCCTCACAGGATGGCCCCCCTCACGCAGCGCTGCGCACAGACATTACCTGTCTATCAGCGGTCACCCTCCGGCGGCGATTCGCTGCTCCTGGGCTCCGGGCTTCCATCTTCCTCTGTGTCTTCCTGCTTTGTGGCCGGGGCTCATCGCGATGACATCATCACGACTCCGGACGGTCACGTGACAAGCAGGAAGACAGAGATGAAGATGGAAGCCCGAAGCCCAGGAGCAGCGAATCGCCGCCGGAGGGCGACAGCTGATAGACAGGTAATGTATGTGCGCAGCGCTGCGTGAGGGGGGCCATCCTGTGAGGGGGGGGGGGCGCCGCCATACTGTGAGGGGGGCACTGACTCGCGTATAAGCCGAGGCAGGACTTTTCAGCCCAATTTTTGGGCTGAAAAACTCGGCTTATACGCGAGTATATACGGTATACTGCTACAACATCTTGCATCCCAGGTGATTTTGTGGACTCAGCAGCGCGGACCGTGGTCCACCTTGCTTCCCATATTTTCTGGCATTATTGCAATGTTAGCATTTGGACTTTTTTTCCGTTATGCACTAACAGATCTGATTAATTGATTTTATATTTTGATAGATTGGGTATGTCTGAACGCGGCGATACCAAAAATCTGTATTTTTTAAATAGTTTTATTTGCAATAGGGCAAAACGGGGAAGATTTGAACTTTTATGTTATTTTATTTTCATAGTTTTTAAAAAACTTATTTTTACACTTTTCCTTAACTTTACATTGCACCTCAGCACCGCACAGAGTAATCAGTTGTGTTATGCAAGGAGATGAAGCATCTCTCTGCATGGCACAAATGATCACTTTCTGCCGGTGAAGCAGCTCAGGAATTGCTGGCAGGAAGTGATTCATGATAGCATCTGGGGTGATCAGCTGATCGCTGATCATAGCAACACATAGAGGCCCTCTGATTACATCACGGGACTGATGATTATGATGGGGAAAGAGTGATCCCCACCGTGGTGCTTTGGATCACTGTCAGTGAACTGTTATTGTGCCCCTGTTTTTGGACTGCAACTTTGAGTATTCCATGATATGATATAAGTTGTGCATTCAGGAGAATTATCTACAAGTGCAAAATATATTTTGACCATTGTTTTATGGGAAGTACCCCAGGCTAAAAAGAACCTTAATTTATTACTCCAAATAGTATAAAAATGAAATTTCATAAAATGATGAAATAAGTATTATATAAATGCAGAATAGGACAAAGCATTCAAATCTAAATGATTATATATGACTTAAGACCAAACACTATAAAGCTGTTATCTGCATTACTAGGATAGTATATTACAGAGGTCAGTAACATGAAAGAATGAAGTCAGGGACACTGAAATTAAATGAAACGCAGCAATCTTCAACTCAAAAACCTAATTTCCAGAACCTTGAATATAAATTGTTATGTTGCCGAGTGAGGGCTGAGGGGTGCGGTAGCTAACTCAGCCAAATCTTTTTATCGCACTGCGTGGCTTGCTGGATGCAGATTTATTTTTCTGGAAAGAAGCACATGCTTACTGGACAATGCCGGCTCAAGTAGTCTAGACATTGACAAGACGCAGCATGTCTAATGTACAATCTGACCTGGTAATTTGGACAATAACAAGTACAGTAAACCTCATCAGTAGTATACAAGATAATTATGCTGTACTGCATAATCCCCCTTCAGAAAATCATTACGGTATATTATTTGAGCTATAAACATGAGTAATATTTTGTGGCAAACACATGCTGAACATGATACAAAAATTATTTCCCTTAAAAATTCAAGAAAATAAAAATCACCTGTAATTGTAAGATCTTGTATTCTTACAGGAAACCTGACATCAACAGCCATGGCCGAACACATTGTCACCCTTGAAATCGTATTTCTCCCAGAATATTATTGCAATTACAATTTTTTTAATATCAGTTTATTTTGTTTGTGTATAATGGAACAACAAAAGCAAAAAACTGAGGAAAAAAAAAGGCTGATTGGACACAATTTCCTGAAAACCCCCAAATGGGTAGGACAAAACTGTTGGTATCTTTCCAAAATTGTGGGTAAATAATTTTGATGCTCATATAAACTCACCTGTGGCAAGTAACGGGTATGAGCAATATAAAAATCACATCTGAAACCAGATAAAAAGGGGAGAATCTTTGCAAAATTGTTGAAAAATATCAACAATCTCAAGGTTACAAGTCTATCTCCAGAGATGATGATGTTACTTTGTCCATGGTGCACAAAATAGTCAAGAGGTTTACAACCAATGGTATTGTAGCTGATCTCCCTAGACGTGGACGGCAGAGAAAAATTGATGAAAAGTCCAGAAGGTGGATACGCAGCTCTAATCAAGTTTCAAAGAAATTTAGGCTGTCCTGCAGGCTCAGGGTGGATCAGTGTCAGCACAAACCATCAGTCGACATTTAAATTAAATTAAATGATATGGCAGAAGACCCAAGAGGAGCCTACTGCTTACACAGACACAAAGCCCAAATAAGGAAAAAAGCAGGGCACAAATAGACCAACACCTTATTTGAACCAGCCAGCTTCTCCTCATATCTGCCTCCAAGAGACGCCTGGTACCGGCGTTGCATGTCTTTAGAAACAAGTTTAATACTTCAGCATAAAAATGAAGATAGACGGCACTCACCGGATCCTCTTTTATGCAGGTTTAATTGTGGACTCAAAGGTTACATCGGGTTTATATCCTAGGTCATGGGTCTTCCTTCCAGCAAGACAATGACCCCAGACATTCTTCAAGAAATCCACAGATGGAAACAAAGCTTTGGTAAGTAATGAGCCCAGCTCTAAATCCCATTGAATGACTGTGAAGAGATCTTAAATTTGCTGTTGTTTGCAAAAGAAGATTGGTCCAAAATTTCAGTGAAGATTTGTAAAAAGCTTGTTGATGGTTATAGGAAATTATTGATTTCAGTTATTTATCCCAAAGGATGTGCAACCAAATATGTTGAGAGAACTAAAAATTTAGTCCGGATTTTTTATTTTTAAATTATGTCTAATTTACCTTTTTTTTTCCTTCTGTGTTCTTGCTTTCTTTGTGCTGTTGCAGTATACAAAAAGGAAATAAACATTTTTTTTAACAAAATATGGGTAATTGCATTAATTTTCTGGGAGAAATACTTCATTTTCTAGGAAAAATTTTAAGGGTGCCAACAATTTCATCCATGACTGTATACAGGGAGAATTACACAAAATAGGTCATAAATAGTCTGCTGCAACCCGGGAGTTGGAAGTTTCGCCCCAGCAGTTCGCCCCCAGCAGTTCTCCCCCGCACATTTCACACCCAGCAGTTCGCCCCCAGGATGTTTTGCCCCCGCACATTTCGCCCCCAGCATTTCATCCCTGGATGTTTTGCCTCTAGCAATTTGCTCCTGGATCTTTCGCATCCGGGAAAGACCTACCTGAACTGAACTTTGGCAGGTTCGCTTATCACTAATAATACACCATATGAGTCTAAGATAAAGAATTCTGATCAAATTAGTTTTTTTTATTCTAAAACTTTGTTTTCTAGATAAGTAATTTTACAAACAGACAGGAAAATAGTCGGATTTCATAGGTTACTAAGGAGGTCGTGCACCCCTTGGTAGCAGAACGGATCCTGGCTCCCTGTGATACATTCAGGGCTGCTTGTTCACAGCCCTCTACAAAGCTCACCTTCACCCTCCGCTCATGTGCTCTGTCCTGGACAAGAGGAGGGCTCCCCCCCCCCCGCCTGTTTAAAGCCGTTACAGGATGGAACACATAGGGAGGGGGCTTTGCAGAGGGCTGTAAACCAGCAGCCCTTTATACACCATAGGGAATATATTGTTACGGTAGTTGCATGCTCCTGTGCAGCCACGCCCTCTAGACTCCATCCACAAGTACTGCTACTAAGGAGAAACAACCTCCTTAGCAACCACTGAAATCCTGCAGTACATGGAGCTTTAACTTGGATGAGACTTTTCAAACAGAAGCGAAGATGCTGGAAGGTCTCTTTTGGAAATGAATATCATGTGCACAGGTACTGTAACATAACTTATGTTTTTTGTAGAGTTATGTTTTAACTGTATATATCAAAACTGTTAAAACAAGAAATATAAAAAGGTATAGAGGGGAAGGATTAGAGAAAAAGAGAAAAGACAAATTACAGGTTATAATGCTTGAATTATTTTACAGCTAAAAACACTGCTCTCAAAACATACAATATGTGACCATGAACTAAAATTCAAAGCTGTAGGCAATGCCTCTCAGATAATCTATCAAGCTTCTATTATTGAAATCTTGCACGATACGCTTAACCCTTGCTGAAATTGCAGCATACTTTTTGTTTCTTGCAGTGATGGGATTTCCTGCTATTATCTGAATAATTTCAAAACTATGGAGCTCTTGCTGATGTTTCAGACAGTTAATGAACCGGTATATATTTTTGAAAAGAGTACCACATGTTTCTCGAAAGCTACGGTGCCATCATTCGACATCATTATTTGTTCGCTGTTGATCATTCAATGTTCGTTCATACACATTCCAGACTTGAACTGGAAACAAAGGTGCTTGACGTCCTCTGCGATTCATTCGACCGATATAGCTGTGTTCAAAATAGTTGGCAATAGGTATTGATTCTTGTGGAGAGTCAGGATCTTCCACCAATTCTTCAAATGATTGCACAACACATTCTGTGGTGGTACAAAGGCCAGGGCAGGTATCATGCGTATCCAATGGGCAAATTTATGGTCACCTCGGTATTGCATCTTGAGTCCTTCATTTTGAACTTTACGCCAAACCGACTGTGATAGGTGGAAAAAGCAACCAGTCTTCTCAAGGTTGGGGAATTCACTTTCAAATGCCTGTATTGCAGCTAGTTCAAAATCCAACATCAGGTTGTCTGGCTGCAGTCCAGGCTGCAAGTTCTTCAGCTCTTGCAGCAACCTCTGTTATGTACAACGGCTCTTGTCTGTCAGCAAGCTGTACACTAGTGCAACAACAAGGCCGCTATGGACTACATGGAATGTGTAAAGTTGCTTAAACAAGGCTGGTGTAGTGAAAAACATGCCATCAGCAAACCACTCTTTACTTTGTGCCAGTAGATGGAGATTGTCTCTTGTTTCAAATATCAACATATGGCTGTGTCCATTTCCTAATTTAAAATGAGAGTATTAGTAAAGGAAATAACAGAAAAAGTTAACAAGTTAACAAGCAGCAGACAGAGAATTTTGGGATGAATTCACAAAAAAAATATCCTAATCAGAAGCCTCTGGTCACATCTCACATTAAAAACTCACATTTTGCTCCAGATATTCTGATTTCATAATAAAAAAACTGAAGCAAAATCTAGTGTGAAGGGGCCAACCAATAGTTTTTTACAACATATATTGTCCCAGTGGAAAATTATATATTTTTGTTTAGAATTAAAATTACTTCCAAACTTGCAATAGGTCACATTTTTAGGGTACCTTTAGACCCTTCAACTAGACGGCTGTTCAGCACAATCGTCTGAATAAATGACTGGGTGCGCTAGTCGTCGGATGGGCGGCGCAGACATTCGTGACGTCCATGCTGCCTATTCTGTTTCATTGAGAGGATTGTGCAGGACGTACAAACCGGTCAATCAGACGGCCGAAGAGAAACCGTCAGCGACTAAATTCAATTCCGATTTTACCGCGATTTTAAAAACGGAATTGAAATCGTGGCTCTCTCCTCTCTGGAGTGCTCACTGGAAGCGCTACGGCGGGGTTGACAGGGGCATGCATGTAACTCATGCATGCCCGGTAGCTGGCAGGCTCCCCTGACCCCGCTCGCTGCTCCGTGCGGCTCCGTACCACCCCCCCCTCCTACCAGCTTCAGTGTGTCGGCTCGGCGCTCTGCTAATGCCGTCTTCGGTACGGCTCAGCTCGGCGGCTCCTGATTGGAGCTTGCAGAGTCCAATCAGAAGAGCCGGTATGAGGGGACGGGGTGGGGGGGGGAGCTGTACAAAGCCGCACGGAGCTGCGAGCAGGGTCAGGGGAGCCTACTACGGGGGGGGGGGGGATCGGGGGGCCTGTATATACTATGGGGGGGGGGGATCGGGGGGCCTCTATATACCACTGGGGGGGGAGTGGGGGCCTGTATATACTACTGGGGCAGCGCAATGTAATATGCACCGCTCCCCCTGCCGCTGATGGACAGGGGGATGCAGTGCATATTGCATTGCACTAATGAGCGGCCCCACGTGATCGGGCGCTCATATTACAGCCTCCCCCACCTCCTCCAGCCCCCGGACACCGGCCCCACCACACTCAGCCGTATAGTGACTCGTGTATAAGCCGAGGGGGGCACTTTTCAGCACAATTTTTGTGCTGAAAAACTCGGCTTATACACGAGTATATACGGTATGTTCAGTTGAAGAAAAAAGAATAGCGGCACTCACCAGAGATGATCTTTATCATTTATTCATGATTCCAGGTAATCATAGCGGAACATGAACAGCAAGGGAGGGGGTGCATGGACATTGGACGACGGTCTGCCATTTCGCGGCTTGGTGCCGCTTCTACAGGTTCTACTGGTCAAGGACCTGTAGAAGCGGCACCAAGCCGCGAAACGGCAGGCCGTCGTCCTATGTCCATGCACCCCCTCCCTTGCTGTTCATGTTTCGCTATGATTACCTGGAATCATGAATAAATTAGATTTTTTTCTTCAAATGAACATTGTTTATCCTGTATAACAGCGTGCAACACTGAAGAGACTGTTGCCTTGGGTCTAGCGGAAACAGCAGCACAGTCCGTATAGACCTGATAGTGCCCAGTTCTCTGCTTCTTTTTTATCGATATATATATATCTAGCTCTGGAGATTGGATCGGAATTAATTCCAATCTTTCAGTATGATCGGCCCGATCTGATCCTATCTTTCCAGTGATCGGCCAACACTAGTTGGAATCAGTAGGCCTCACTACATTATATTACCCTCAAAGCTTCCCTTGAAGGCAAAAATCACATAGTATTTTATATCAGCACCTTATAGTGGAGCATTTTTCACATTTCACAGGAACTGCTGCTGGACACCATCAATACTGATCTCCTGGAACTCCAGGGGGATAACAACTTGATCAAGGGTTTGAGGTAACCTTGGGATATTGCCAAGTTGCCTTGCTAATCGTATTGTTCTCTTCAGTGATGCTTTCCTTGGGAGAAGTGCTACAACATTAGAATGGGCTCCTGAAACGACGTCTGTGAGAATCTGTTGTGGTGTGTCCTGTGTTGTCCTTGCCCTGGCGCCTGCCTCATTAACAAGTTGGATTGCTTCAGGTCTTGCAGCTTGTGCTGCGTGACTGTGAAGATTGACTACTTTCACAACTTCGCCAGAATCGTCATTGGTCCATTCACGTCCCTTGCAAGTCGACCATTTTTCACATACCCAGATGTTATGGACATCATCAGCGGTTCGTTTGGAAAATAAGTATAGCACAGTGTGGGGTGGACGACACAGGGGAGAGACATCCGCCACCCCCAGCGCCACGGAGCTGCCTTCATAGTCATGTCACTGCCCTTCCGGGTTTGCAGCAGCTGATAAAAGTGATCTTAGTGGTTGTGTCTCACACAACCATACCAGGTGAGCCGATTCAAAGCTTGACTATTAAATTTTAAACCAGAAAACACACCATTTGTGCTTTTTATTCCTTCTAGTTTCAAATTATGTTCAAAGGGGGCTTACATAAACCAGTGACTGGGGACAAGAAATGCCCTCAAGAATAAAAACAAGGCGTTTGGAAGCATACATAGAGTCTGAGACAAGTCACATGAAGGAGCACCTACTAGACACTTACATTTAGGCTGCGTTCACACACAGCGTATTTCCTGTGCTTTTGGGGGCGTGCATTTTTTGCCGCGTTTTGCAGCCGCGCTATTTAGCACAGGTAATAAAATGTGATACATTCATGCATTCACACACTGCGTTTTTCTCCTCCCCCAAAAGCGCAGTAGGGAAGTGATGTGACACGGGGAGGAAGAATCCTGTGTTTTTCCCCATGTGACATGTTGAGTCAGGAGTTTTGCTTTCCCAGTGCATCTATAAACACTAGGAAAACAAAATAAATGTGAACACATAAGAAAAATAAAAAAATAAATACTTGCCTTTCTGCCAGCTGTCCAGGACTCGAAGAGAAAACATTGATTGCTGCCTGCCAGGACCTTAAAATGTGATTGGCCGGTAACGATCATGTGATATGCACATCACATACCACCTGAGCGCTACCGGCTAATCACCTTTTAAATCACATTTTAAGGTCCTAGCAGTGGTGATCGGATGTCTTTTCAAGTCATGGACAGGTGGCAGAGGGGTATGTTTTTTTTTCTTTCCATACAGGTTTTCACATTTATTTTGCTGTCCCAGTGTATCTATATACACTGAGAAAGCAAAACACCCAACCCAACATGTCACACGGGGCAAGGAACACACGATTCTTTCTCCCCCGTGTGACATCACTTCCTGCTTTTCCTCATGCGCCCGCATTATAGGTGCTGGAATTGCACATTGTCTGAACGGTGATGCATAATTCCAGCGCTTATAATTGGGCCTATGGAGGAATGCGCACGCCAAAAGGCAGAAAGAATTGACAAGGTCATTCCTTTTATGCGTGCGTTTTCGGACCTAAAAGCGCGGCCGAAAAAAGCGTCTGAACTGCAAAAGTGAATTTCCATTCACTTTGCTGGGAAACACAGACGCAGATGCGCTTTTGGGGAACAAGTGGCAGTAAAAAGACGTGACAAATACGCATAGTGTGAACGCAGCCTTACAGTGCAAATATTAAAGAGAACATGTCAGATCCCCTGGGCACCCAGAATCACAAGTAGCTCTATGCACATACGTAGAATCCCTGCTGAACAGTCTCAGCATATGGTAGCATCCATAAACAGATCTTTGGAAAAAGTATTTCTGAAGACCATTTATGAGATGTTAATTAGGGCTTTGACTAGTCGAGTGGGCGTTATTTCCCTCAACCAGTCAGCCCACTTGCCATGTTATCATATGCCTGTGGGCGTGATAACATTTCACACAGCCACCATAATCTGCATCTCTATACAAAGCTGCATAAGTGCAAAAAACTTTGTACCTCTCAGCATTGAGCATCTCTGGCTGTATTCACCCTGGCTTCAGAGAGGCTTACTGCACATGATTTGAAGTTATCGTACATCTGGTCTTGCATACTATGCCTCTCTGACGCCAGTTGTACGAGTCCCGGCTTCAGAGAATCTCATTGTGAATGATTGAAAGTTGCCGCTCTTCCGGTAATGTTCACTATGCCTCTCTGAAGCAGGGATGCATTCACCCAGATTGAGAGGGGCGTCGTTTGCATTTATAGAATAATGTTAACTTCCAATTGTGCAGTAAGCCTCTCTGAATCCTGGAAGCATACAGCCAATGTCAGAAACACTCAACGCTGAGAGGTACAAAGCCGCATTCATGTTTGGCTTTGTATAGAGATGCAGATGACGCTGGCTGTTGTAAAGCAAGTAATCACATATCACAATCTGAACAGGGGTGTTATAACATGCTGTGTGTGTGCTGACTAATTGGGGGAAATAACGCCCTCTCAACTAGTCAAAACTTGCAACTGTATGACTATTAAACACATATAGCTGTCGTCGCCTTCAGTCCATGTCAGACACTGGTCCTGCTGGATCTTGCTCACTGGTAAGCATTCACACTAGTCAGGTTTTGAATACAACAGTCAGAGATGGGTACACTTTGAAGTTAGTGACGTGGCTTGAAATAACTTTTTTTGCGCAAAAAAACGGATGGACTAAGTACCCTGTATTTGTTACATTAATTTTTTATACTGCATTCGCATTTAATATTTTTACTGCAGTGTACTGTTGTTTTTTGTCGCATTTAGCTTTTGTTTCCAATATATTGGCGGTGTGAACATGGTCTTACAGACTTGTTCGCTGTGTGCAGGACTCAACTGTGTTTAATATTTTATTAAACCGGTCAGACCATGTGGATATCTCTACTAAGGATCTTGGGAGGCGTACTACGGAGACTGTGTGGTACAGAGAGATCTGAAATTTCCCCGTTATTGTTCTCTAGTTAGGTATTATAACTGGAAAAGAAAGGCGCACAGTGTGTATACCTTTAAGACAGTTTTCAGAGTTAAAATTAGAATTGCTCACCTTTTACGGTTGTGATGGTCACAACCGCTATAAATACATGTAGCAGGTCACCACAGTCTGCTGTGATCTCCGCCTTTTGGCATAGAACAATAAAATTCAAGGGAATTGAGAGTTCGACCGCGCTCCTGTTGGTATAGAAATAAATTGTTCTTGACCAAAAATTTGTAATTGGGTCATTCCATGTCAAGTGAACCAATGATTATTACCTCTATATTTTTAATTCTTTTGAGATTTTGTTATTTGATAATAGCATCTCAGACAATGCAAAATGTCAAGAGAAACATTTTTTAAAAAATTTATTTTTTTTTAAATGATTTTCAAAGTTCGAAAAAAGTGTGAATTTCGCTGTTGCCTGCCTTTACGTTTCTCCTCATAACTAAGGCTAGGAATAGAATAGAGAGACAAAATAAACACCAATCTATTCAGAACTATACAGGCTTTCACCAGATATGTCACAAGAGGATCTTTGTTAATATTTTACCCATGTGATCGCAAGCGCAAAACTTTAAAACGCATTTCCGAAAAATCGGCGCGCTTTAAATATTTCAAAAAACTGCCCATGTGTCTGCTTTGCTCTTAGCCAGTGATCTAAATATGAATATTTTTTTTACCTGACATCTTTAGATTTTTTTTTACAGATTTTTAAAGTTTAAAAAAAGTGTGAATTTTGGCCTGGTATGAATTTACATTTTTTTTATCTTGGGCTAGAAATAAGATAGAGAAACAAAATAAACACCATTCTACTCAGAACTGTCCAGGCTTTCACCAGATATGTCACAAGAGTATATTTGTTAATTTTAATTTTTTACCCATGCGAACGCAAACGCAACATTTTGAAACGCATTTCCGAAAAACGTTTTAATAAAAATTTTCCAAAACTGCCCATGTGTTTTTTTATGCTCTTAGCCACATCTGTACCAAATTTCAAGTTGGGATCGTGATGGGATCATATTTTAAAATATTTAACTATTATAGTGTCAATTCAAAAATCTTGAATTCAGATCTGTTCAACCTGTGGTCTAAAAGCGTGGGGTCTATATTTATCAAATCCATTATTTTTAGACATTACTGTATTATTTTGATATGTTACAGCTTAGAAGCAGGAGAGGACATATAGGAAAAAGCTTTGTTAGGGCTCAACCTGAGAAAGCACAAGGATAGACAGTGAATGCAGAGCAGATGATAGGCCAGCAGCTCTGTCAATCATGTTAAGTGTCTACCCACTGCATTCAGGAAGTAAGACAGCTCGTTCAGACCTTTCATGTCCTGACATGTCTGGACATCTTCACTCCTGAACAAACAATAGTCTGTACAAAGCCATCAAGGCTGTGTACTAAAATATGGGTGAGTAAATATATTAATAGTGTAATGCTTTTATTATTAAGGGCCAATACACACAGTGCTATTCTTAGGGATCATCATTCAGAAAAACAGCCCCATTGATTTCTATGGGGTTCACCACATGCAGTGTTTTTGGAAACACTCAAGAGTGAGTAAATCACTGCTTGAACTACTTTTTAATCGCTGCAATAAACGCAGCATTTATCATTTATATAAAAAAAAGCTGCAATTTTTTTCACTAGCGATTAAAAAAACTAACGCATATGTGGTAAAAACTTGATAGAAAAACAAGCTGCCAAAACTGCAGCGTGTATCTGCAGACAGAAAAAACTGTGCGCGCTAGCCCTAAAACTCACTTTATAGTAATACAGTTCTGTCTCAAGTGTACTGTAAATCTTTATTTTTATTACCTATCTTCCTTACTTAATATTAAGTGTATTTTTCCCACACCGCAATGGCTGCTACTTCCCAAGAAACAGCATTTAATCATAGACACTGTTGCAATCCTTTTGAAAAAATATGAATATGACTGGCGCTGGTGGCTGGCTACTGTACTCTCCAAAGATTGTGAAAATGAAGAAGTAGAATTGACTTTATTGCATCCTTCTGGTCCAGCACCATCCTTTGTGTATCCAAGAAAGCCAGACATTTTAAAAGTGCACAAAAATCAGATATTAACTCAGGCAGAGCCTAACACCGTGACAGGCCGGACATACTCTTTGACACACAAGGAAATGGCGATTGCTAGTAAGCGTTTATAGACAAGATTACATTTCACCCACTAGAAGGGACAAATTGATAAAATGCCACT
The DNA here is from genome assembly GCA_033576535.1 of Allobates femoralis. Taxonomy (NCBI): domain Eukaryota; kingdom Metazoa; phylum Chordata; class Amphibia; order Anura; family Aromobatidae; genus Allobates; species Allobates femoralis. Next base: position 696,651,406 of record JARQOC010000003.1, on the reverse strand, counting down.
TTAAAAACATACTATTAATTGTTTGATTAGTTCATAATTTATAGAATGATGATTTAACTACTGTACTATTCTTATTAAACACTTCATAAATCACATGTTTAGTGATAGAATAGAAAACAAATTTATATGTATAAATAGGGGTTAACATTTTTGGTTCTTTTAATCTTGTTTAATCAAACTTGAGGATATGATCACCTTTCTTCTTTTGGTTTGTTCAATACATTCAAGTTGAAAATGCTGAGCGTTGTGTTCTGATGATTAAGATGTATTTATCCTGGCACTTATGGGATTTGTTTTTTGTGTTTCTTTTTTGTTGCATATAAATGTTTTATTCAATAAGTTGTGATAACTCATACAACCATAAAATAAAAAATATATAAATTTGACAGGTCCCAAGTTGAATCTCTGCACAAATATAACCAAGAACACAATCAGTCATTTTTTCACAATTGCCCGTCAATAGTTTGAATTTGATATAAAGAAACATAGTCTTGTAACATATCAAATGAAAGCCGTTACCGTTCTGAGTAAAATGATGCCTCTCCCACTTCATTATCTTATTTCTAGCCTGAGATAAAAAAATGTAAAGTCATACCAGGCCAAAATTCACCCTTTTTTTAAACTTTAAAAATCTGTAAAAAAATTAACTGATGAAGAAAAAAATTCTAAACTTTTAATTTGTAATTAACTAAAGTTGTACTTCATAAAGAAAAAGAATAAAAAAAAATCTAAAGACGTCAGGTAAAAAAAAATATTCATATTTAGATCACTTGATATAGAATGACCCATTGACGCTATTAATATTAAAATATTTTAAAATATGATCCCATCGCGATCCCAACTTGAAATTTGGTATAGATGTGGCTAAGAGCAAAGCAGACACATGGGCAGTTTTTGAAATATTTAAAGCGCGCCGATTTTTCGGAAATGCGTTTTAATGTTTTGCGCTTGCGATCACATGGGTAAAATATTAACAAATATCCTCTTGTGACATATCTGGTGAAAGCCTGCACAGTTCTGAGTAGATTGGTGTTTATTTTGTTTCTCTATCTTATTTCTAGCCCGAGATATGATAGAAAATGTAAAGCCATACCAGGCCAAAATTCGCACTTTTTTAAAACTTTAAAAATCTGTAAAAAATTTACTGATAAAGAAAAAAAATTCAAAACTTTTTTTTTGTAATTAACTAAAGTTGTTCTTCATATAGAAAAAAAATTTAAAAAAATCTGAGGACGTCAGGGAAAAAAAATATTCATTTTTGGATCACTTGACATGGAATGACCCAATTATGTGATTATATTTTCTACGTATTTCAGGTTAACTAAACAACCCCCTTCTTCAGGATAAATCACATCTTTGTGATTTTTCCTGAAGAAGGGGGTTTTTGGTTACCCTGAAATGCATAGAAAATAAAATCACATAATTACTAATTTTTGGTCAAGAAAAATTTATTCCTATACCAACAGGAGCGCGGTCAAACTCTCAATTCCCTTGAATTTTATTGTTCTATATGGGTCTCTAGTTGACACCTGGCATTAAGAAACCACAGCGGTACCTGAGTTTTCACTTAGTGTGAACATAGACTGACATTGGTGCAGCAAATATTTCTGCTGGTGGCTAGAGGTCTGTGCATCAGGCACCTCTATCAAAATATTTCAACTATACTCGCTTAGTGGCTAATGCTAAACAAAAAAGAATTTTCCATCTAAAGTAGGATGTAAATATGACCAGGACATCACCAGCTTCACAACTATTACCTCTATATGGTTACTGGGAGTGGACCAAACTTTCTGTTAAAGAACTCCTAGTTGCCCCACAATTAACTCCTTGTGTACCGAAAGAGGGGAGAAACACGTCAAGCAGTCATCTTTTTTCTTTCAGTCTACATTGTTATATATAGTGGCAGTTGCCTATGATTGATAACGAGACTACATTTAATAAGTCAGTTGATGAATCACTGAATCGCACACTTAATTTACCAATGAACCTGACTTGCGCTACTCTTTCTTTTCCCAATATCCCCTTAAGCATGCTCCTAATGGGTAGAGTTACGAAGGCTTACTTCCCTCTATCTCTGGACGTGTGTCATTGAGCGTTTTAGTGGATATCTGCACCTGTACCTAAAATATATCCTGATATAATTCTTTCATAGGTGTCAGGTTGATCTGTGAAAGCTGTGTAAAACATGTTCAGTTCTATGGGTGTGCACCATTTACTCATTTCTAGTACAGGTGCACTGATGTCTAGTGGGGCATAGGGCATTGTAGGAAAAGCCACCAGTGAACAGGGCGCAAATATTGCTCTTTTAGGCACCGAACTCTGCAGATCAGGAAGGCTTAGTATAGGGTATCTACCCACTTTCCCTCCCTTCTTCACCTTTTATTGATTTATTGTGTGTTGTTTTTTTATACTGTATAATAAAATATTTTATTTTATGGGTATCATTTGGTTTTCTTTTGAGTTATGTACCCTAGAACTATACGTTGTGGTTTTGTAGCTTATAGATTTGCACCTGAGTTGGTCGACAGGGTAGGGGTACTCGGATACCGGGACAGGTGGTTACTTCAGTGGGGATCACGGCTGGTTGGTTCCCGGTTCCGTGCCCTGGACCTTCAATGGTGGGGTGGGGGGTGATGATGATGGGGGAATGGTAACGTGACGCCACCTATGGTACATGGTAATAGGGTTACCAGCGCTGCGGCCAGCCGCTGAGGTTATGTAAATGCAGCTTTGGTAGTACAGCTCCCCACAGGTGGAGCTTTACCTCAGGGCAGCGGGGTGGATGAGGGGATTAGAAGCAGCGGTTCTGCTGTGAACGCTGCAGATGGGGGCGGTGAAGCAGGCACACACACACACACAATAGTCTCTGTTTCTGTACCTTTTTACTGATGTCCAGTATCAGGCACGGTCCAGGAGGGTAACCAGGTTTCGGTGCAGCTTAGGACGTTCACCTTGGAGAGTTGTAAGGCCTTCTCTGTTAGGGTGTATGGTAATTGGGTAAGTTCTGCCTGTAACTGAACCTGCCGCTGTCTCCCTCTCAGGGTACTGTTCCACAATCGACAATGAGGACCTTGCTGTGGGGATCTCTATTCCCCTCTTGGGCCCCTGGTCCTATGCTTGGTCAGGTTGTGTCTCACATGATGTAACTTCAGGGGAACTAGATCCTCCTGGTTGGTCCGGGCTTTCTCTGCTACACTTCAGATGAATGGCAACTTCGGACTCCGGTATCCGGGTGGGCTAAAGGGATACCAGGTATGTTCCCTTCTCCTTTCTTCCTACTTCTTCCACTGGCCTCCGTCCCACTCCATAGGGCATTGCACAGCTGGGTCAGGTTTCCTGGTTCTGGGCCTAGCTTGGTCCCAGCAACCAGCTCCTTCCTTAACTGTTCTTTTCCCTGCAGACTGCCTGGAACTAACTGACTCCTCCCCTCAGGCCTGGGTCTTTATAGGGGATCTGGCTTAAGGACAGCAAGTGGTGCTCCCCCTCCAGGTCTGGAGTGGAATGTGTTGGGTGCTGTGTGCCAAGGTGTACATCCCTCCGTGCACCGGTGGGTCCTGTGGCAATCCCCCACAGGGGTGCCACACACCCAGAACAACTTGTGGTTCTGGATGCCCAGTGACCGAACAGGTTCTCTTTCAAACTTGCAACTGGCATGACCATCGGCATGGGTATATTTCAACATTGAAAACTTTATTGCGGAGTAATACACTATGGAAATCATTTTCTATATACCTGTAACTATTCCTTTCAGAGATGTACCAGTTGGCTAAGTGACATTCGCATTTGATAACACATTAAATCTGCTGAAACATTGGTATCTTAATGAATGGCTAAGATCTCTGCCAATTTAATCTGTACCTAACCTTATGTTTCATTACTGAAGTCGGAATGACCTTGGTGTTATGCGAGTGTGGCAAATACAATTCAACACACAAAGAAGGAGAGATCAAAGAATAATTTTTTTTTCTTCCTCTTTCATCTTCTCTAGTTTGAGCATTATTTTTTTTATTCATTATCATTTCTGGTAGTTATGAAACAAGCAAACAAATGTAACACTGGCCAAGGGTAAAGATTTATCATATTAATACAAGAAACAGATGTACTTGTCATATTTAGGTCTTCATGGATTAAGAACATTTTATAATCTAAAATAGACTGTAGCAGATTAACAAATGTAGTCGCCTTTTTCCACTACTTTAGCCTACAGGCAATGTGTGGTAATGCAGCGAGCAATACAAGAACAAACCTTTTCCATCTCTGTTGGCAATCTATCTTCCCTGAGAACATGGAGAATCAAGCAGTGAAATTCAGTATATCCAGCCACTTCAAATATGGCAGATTTGCTTTCATTCATTGTATATACACAGCTCAAAAACTTACATTCAACCTACCTAGCTAATAAATTTTATCTTTATCTTATTATTATCATTATCTTCTTTGTCCTATACATGTCTAGAATATCTGCCCCAATAGTACCTTCTTTCACAAGGAACCTCTCCCCACAATGGCAGTCAAGTCAAAGGAATTTTATTATTACACTAAGTGCAAAAGTTTCTTCCAAGGAATGAATGAAAAACGTCAAGTATGTCAAATATGAGGCACCTAAGTAATTGGGAGTCTTTACTTTCACCAAAAGATTATATTAACACAGCAGGTCTGCAGAAAAGGAGGTCAGAGAAAGATATTTGCTTGTTGAATATGCCATGTTTGCATACTAATCTTGAATTCGCTCTTTAAAGAGAGCCTGTCAGCAGGATGTAGCAGTATAAACTAAATTCATAGGGGCACTGTGATGCAGATTAAACAGATACCTGCGATGAAGGAATCAAATACATGGTGGTATAGTAATCTTCCTCTAAAGTTTTCAACTAATGACATCTATTGTGCATCAGGGCAAGACTTGGAGATATGGTCTTCTTCCTCTCGGCACCCCTTCCTGCCTCTCCCGTTTCATTTACAGGTCACTGATTATTCAGTGACCTGCCTCATTTTTCAAATTCCACAGTCTGCAGGTATTCAATAAAATGGCGCTGAGGTGGTGCATGCACAGATTGAGATTTCAGCTTAGTAAATTCTTCATTAAGGTAAAATCTTGATCTGCAGATAAGTCACCGCCAGCACCATGTTATTGAAGACAGTTGGTAAAAATCACACTGCGCATGGTCATCATTAAAGATAATTACTTACCAGAAATTTGATTTTCCAGAGCCATGACAGCACCATATGCGAGAAATGGTACCGGCCCCAGGGAGCGGAACCTCGCCACACTCAGTGTGTTTCAGAGTATCCAAGGTAGCCGCCTTATTAGTCAACATATTTATAACACAACATCATAACAGATAAACTTTTTTTTTTTAAATTATATGCAACACCACAACACACGTGCGCCACACAACCATCACCAAGATAGCAAGGGAATTAGCAGGGTTATATCATTGCCTTCCCCATGACAGCACCGTATGTGAGAGGATAAAATAGAAAGAGACTCCTAAGGTGGGACAACAGCAGAAAGAACCCTCCTCCCAAAGGCAAGGCCTGAAAGACCCACATCTATCCTATAATGTCGAAAGAAAGTGGAAGATGAAACACATACTGCTGCTCTGCATATTTGTTCCACAGATGTATTAGCCCTTTCAGTCAAAGAGGTAACAAAGGCTCTAGTTGAGTGGGGGATCATGTCCGAAGAAGAGCAGAAAAGTGAGATAGCCATATAAATCCACTGAGCAATCGTGGATTTTGAAGCTTTTTTCCCCCCCCCATTTGTCCCCTGAAAGGATACAAATCGGGTAGATGATTGTCGCCAAGGTTTTGATACTTATAAGTACTGAAGCAGACATTGTCTGACATCAAGGCAATGGAAGGTCTGTTCTCCATGGGATTTTGGGATGTCACATAAAGACGGTAAGATTATTTCCTGGTCCTGTGAAATTTGATATTGACCTTCAGAAGGAATGCCGGATCAGGCTTCAAAATTACCTTATAATCCAGCGGATTGATAGAGATGGTCTGGAGATCACAAACACGTCGAGCTGACGTCAGGGCAATCAGGAGCGCATGTTTCAGAGTAAGAGCCATTATAGATATAACAAAGAGAGGCTCAAAAGGAGCAGCAGTCAAGGCATTCAAGACTAAATTTAGATCCCAGGGAGCTACCTAAAGAATTTTCAGGGTCTGACCGCAAAAGAGGCTCTAATGAATCTAAAAATCCCAGGGTGGTTAGCAAGTTTTTGAAGAAAGCACCCAGGGCACCAACTTTTACTTTAAGGGTACTAGTTGATAACCCCCTTGGGTTGCCACACTGAAAAAATTCAAGCACCTCAGACATTGGGACTTATTGACTTTCATGGGTTAGTTTTCCCCCTGAAAATTCCAGGAATTTTTTCAAAATGTTTTCATTTTTATTTTGTCACTTTTTTTCCTACTAGAGAGCATAGTTGTAATAGTGGTAAGTAAGGGCCCTGAGAATCCTCTTGAACTTGGAGTTGCAGAACTGGGCCCTGGCTCAGGAGATCTAGGACATCCGGAAATCCACTGGTTCGAGATGGACATACGTTTTAGCCATGTGAACCATGCTCTCTTTGGCCAGAAGGGGGCAATGAGAATTACTCGTGCCTTGTCTTCCTGCATTTTCCGCAGTACTATTGGGATCAATGGGAATGGGGGGTGGGAGGTGTAGGCTAGTTTAAACTCCCAGTGATGTAGGAGAGCATCCACTCAGGGCTGTATTTAGGGTTCATGCTGCCCTAGGCACTTTTAGGTGCGCCGCCCCCCATTCCATAATTTAGACTAAAGGCCCTGTCACACATAAAGAGATCACTAACAAGATCGCTATTGGGATCGCTGAAATTCGTGACGCAACACCGATATCGTTCTGTGTGACACGCACCAACAATCTGGCCCCTGCTGTGAGATCGTTGATCATTACACACTGCTCTAGGTCATTCCTGCGTCGTTGCGCTCCCGCTGGGAGCTCTACATTGTTGTGTTTGACAAAGACAATGAGCAACGATCTCAATGCTACGCTATGGAGAGAAAATTCACGACCTCGGTATAATTCTGAATCGCTAGTGCGTCGTTTTTCACATCGCTGGTAAGATGCCTGTTTGACATCTTACCAGCGATGTGTAAACGACGCACCAGCGATCCCTGCACATCGTTATCGGGATCGCTGATGTGTCGTTATGTGAGACTGGGCCTTAAGGGTATGTCCTCACAACATCTTTATCAGGTGGATCTGCTCGGTTACCCAAATTAAAAAGAGCTAAATAAACTCTAAAAAAGACTGGATATATAACCTGAAGCCTGCAGTGTAGAAAGACTTCCTGATTATATGTTCAGTCTTTCAAGCGTCATGTTTCTAAAAACGTGAAGCGCTTGATCAGATCGGATGGGATACCCAGACAACTTACTCTTGTAAGCTGCTCACTAGTTTAATAAAATTTAATTAAAAATGGTCCCTAAAAGATGTCACAAAAGAAACAAAAACAAAAGTATTTTTAGCACAAAACACACCTGTGTGTCCTGAAGCCTCTTCTGCCTGAAAAACATATGGAATTTGGAGATATCTAAAAAGCATCATATGACCGTACCCTTTAGATAGTAGTTAAGCCTCCCATACACATTAGACTAGAGTAGTCAGAACACGCCAATATTGACAGATTTGGACCACTGACTAATATGTATGGGTGCCTCCAACTGATGTTATCCGGGGTGATAAGGAACCATCAGGTCAGATTTAGAACTGAAGATCCCCATGTTCTCTATATAAACCCCCCCGAGATGTCTGGCAGTGGCTCTCTTCCAGAGAACACAGGAGCGCTTGGCAACCCTGAGCCATCCTGTATATGGGGGAGCCTGGCGAGGTAGCTGCCAGACAAATGATCAGACAGGTGATCATTTTTTAATCTGTAAAAATAAATCTGGTTCATACAGATTTAGATATATCCTATAAAAATAAGCACAATAATGCTTAGAAAAAAAGATGTCCAAACACAACACCTTCATATGCACTTACAAGAACCACACAGAAAAATTCAGAACAAGGAACATTAATGGCAATGGCAGCTTGGCACATTAATACAGACACACAATGTTGGTTGCAGAGCTGAAGTTCTGTAGGCAGATGCAGTCCTGCATCCTTATAGCACAGGAGGCAGCAATGATTGCTCACCTATTATCTCTGGCACACGCCTACAAAACTCTGGGCAACTCCAATGTGGCCGCTGCCTGGCACTAACTAGTTGGACATGTACAGCAAGTCCACATACCACATGCAACGACCTGCAGTCCGAGCATCAACAAGCAGCCACTGCACTAAGCTGATAAAATGGTGCTTCTCCTCCAACAGACCACGCCTGCTTCTCCCAAAACTCTTAGCCAATCACAAGCGCCTCACAAGGGGCTGTCCAGAGCTAATAGCAGGGGCCTTCCTACTGGGTTAAGCAAAGGATGTGGAAGTGGGAGGGGGGACGAGCACGCTAACCAACCGCAGCTCAGGAGAAACATGACTGGATGCCTGTATGTACCGAGGGGGCGGCAGTGGACATGGTGTGTAAGTTATGGCCAATCAGTGCTGCAGCAGAGGGGCAATGCATCCTGCACCAGTGGCTTACATAAGAAATCATAAGACCCCATAGCAGACGTTCCAATTGGACCCCCTCCCCAGCCAAAAAAAAAAAAAGAATATTTGGCTGGGTCACATAGGTGCATCTCTCACAACGTTTAGGCCCTTACAAACTGATTTTCCTCCAATTGGCATGCCTCTTCCCCCAGCACAGATCTCCAGGCAGGAGCGGTTGCCGGGGATACCGGCGGTAATAACAGGCGCCCCTTGCTCCAGGACCTCGTGTCAGCCTCGCTGACGCGGGGATGACAGGCACACGCTGCTGCGCCCGGCTGCAATTTCCACCGCGGGCCTTGGTCTCCCTCAGATCTTTCCCTGCAGACCGGACATCATCAGAGGGAATTCCCTTTGGAGGTATATTCCACACTTGCTGCACGTATCTGCTCCCGCAGGAACAGGGAACCTAACTGAGTGGGGAGAGGTGCCACCCCCCCCCCTTTATTTTTGCTGGAGGTTTACTGTTCCTATGGGTGGGTACCACCTCTGACATACAGTGCTGTCATGGGGAAAGGAAAAATAATGCCAATTGTGGCTCATGAGCAGATTGAGATTTTAGCTTAACGAAGAAGTCATTGAGCAAAGATCATGATGTACACATGCGCCGCCTCCAGCACCATTATAATGAAGATCTGATGACTGGTCACAAAAAAACAAACAAAACACTGTGCACCTGCCGCAGGTAAAGCAAAAAAGACTTCAAGCACAATGAGGAACACTCAGCAGACCAAGATAAAGGCTCACAGTCAAGTTGCAGCTTTAAGTAAATGTTTCACCTCACTCCCAGAGTAGGATTCACAGCCACACTTCTGTGTATTGCCCTCCATGCAGCTGCTTCTGTCTGCGTCATGCAGTAATCCATCGCCATTTACCGTGCAAATGAGACATCATATTAGCTTGTCCCAAACAGTAGCTCAGAGAGAAATGAAGAATAAAGACAGGGCCTGCAGAGGGCAAACACTGGTGGAAATTACAGGATCCAAGACCTATAATGGCCAGAATTAGAGTTGTACTTCCTCATGTCACACCTATTCTGAAAGCAACCAGACTTTAAAGCCATGGCAGACATCAGCTGATCAATTCTTCAGGATCAGGACTATTTCTGTCTTGAGCAGCCTACAAATCCTTACAGTCACTACACATGTTTTTTTTTTAATCTCATTACAGGAAAATGTATACTTTGGAAGTCCTAGTTTATGGTCACACGTTAGCATTACAAAGCAGCACAAGTAAAGTCAAAACAGATGTCTCTTTGATCTTTACATGCCAATCATTGTTACTCCTCAGCTCTCCATGCAAACTCCCAAGGGCACAGCTTTGTGCTCCCTAACTTATATGCTGTCACCAATTTACTATTTTTAATGGAGCTATGTGCCAGAAAGTTGATGCTGCATTGCAGCAAACGTTAAATAAGGAAAATGCTAATGATGGAAATATTTCAAAAACACGTAATTACTTACCGGTACTGTGTTTTTATGGAGTCAATGACAGCACCCTAAACAAGAGAGGGATCTGCCCTCCAAAGACAGGGAACCACCAGGCTTTAAAAGGGGCAGTTCCTTTCCTCACATCAGTTGGTTACAGAGTCTGAAAATAGGAGCTTCGGAATATCGTTAGTCCACCACAACCCCAAACACCACAAGCAAAAAACAAAACACCAAGAGGAGAAGGAAAAAAAGTGATGAACCCTCAACATTGGGAGGGAATATGAGGGTGCGGTCATGGACTCCAAAAAAACACATTACCAGTAAATAATTACGTGTTTATCAATCGTCCTCCTAAATGAGAGAATTACAGAGAAATGTAGAATTAGAGAGGGACCACACCCTGTAGATCCCTAATCCCAAAGGTGATATCAGCAGCAGAGAGATCCAGTCTATAGTGATTGTAGAAGGTGAAGACCAGGTTGCCGCTCTACATATCAATAGATACTCCTGACCTTTCTGCCTGGGCAGTAGCCAGAACCCTCATGGAATGAGTTGAGATTCACTTCTCTGCCACTTGCAGAATAGGCCAAACTAATCACCTCCCTAACCCAACGAGCTAATGTGGCTTTGGAGGGCCTACATCCCTTCATCTGTCCCTGAAAACAGACAAAAAGGACCTATCCTTTCTCAATGAATTAGTGGACTGGAGGTACCTCTCTAGACAGCGTTTAACATCTAAAGAATGTAATTTGAGTTCTTTATCGTTGGTGGGGCTACTACAAAAAGAGGGCATGACAATCTCCTGAGACCGATAAAATGTGGAGACTACTTTAGAGAGGTATGCCGGGGAGGTCAAGGCTACCATGAGGATCATCTTAAGGGAAAGGACCTTAATAGGAACATCCTGTAAGGGTTCAAAGGGAGGGTTCCGTGAATGCAGAGAGCACCAGGTTAAAATCCCAAGGGGCTGCGCTAATGGACTGAACAGGTTTAGACCTGGCGCATGCTTTAAAAAAGCGTGAAACCCAAGGGTTCCTTGCTAAATTAAAGTTAGAGAGAGCACCGAGGGCCGACATCTGGACTTGAGAGACTCACCTTCACCCCTCTTCTGCAGGAATTCCAGAACCAAGTTAACAGGGACCTAGCTTTTTGAATCTGCCCCAGACACGGACAATAATTTTTCCAGGTCCTGTGATAAATCCAGGAAGTTACAGTCTTTCTAGATTTGAGGAGACTAGAAGAAACCCCAGCAGAGAACCCCCTGCTACTAAAAAGCTCCTTTCAAATTCCAGGCAGTCAGGTGTAGCCTATCTACCTTTAGGGGATGGATTGGCCCCTGGGAGAGGAGTCTGGAAGATCCGAAAAGACCTAGGGATCAGAAATAGACATCTGGTGGAGCCAGAAAAACCATTGCCTCCTCAGTCAAAAGAGGGCTATCAAGATTACCCATGCTCTGTGTTCCTGAATTTTGTGGAGGACTGTCAGTATCATAATAAGTGGGGGAAAGGCATAGGCTAGCCTGAAATTCCAACTAATTAGAAGGGAATCCACTGCAAATGGATGATCCCTGGGATCCAGGGAGCAGAAATGATCTACTTTTCGTTTGGATCTGGTTGGAAATAGACCTGTGGAAGGGACCCCTCAAATGTTTGTTAACTAGTGGAACACTGTCTGACTCAAGATCCACTCACCCTGGTGAAGGTGTACTCGGATGAGGAAATCTGCTTTGCTGTTGTCCTTCCCTTTTATGTGTACTGCAGAGATGGAAGCTAAGTGTGTCTCTGCTAGAAGAAAAATTTGTCCCGCTACTTCCATCAGTGTTTTGGACCGTGTCCCTCCCTGGTGGTTTATATATGCTACCGACACCTGATTGTTGGACAGGATCTTGACGTGATGGCCCTGTAAGGAACTGTTGGAGGAACTGTCCCTTAGAAAGCTGGACCAAACGCCCTGAAGTATCTGCTGATCTAAATGGGCTCCTCACTCTGAAGGAATGGCATCGGTTGTGACCACCCTTGTAGCTGGGGACCACCAGGGGAATCCTTTGGACAGTACTGAACCGTCCAATCACCAGTGGAGAGACTGCAATGTAGCTGGTTGCAGTCAGTTTGCCCTCCAGATTCTGACCTAGGGCTTCCTGATTCTCAAGAATGTTCAATTGCAGAGTCCTGGTATGGGCCTGAGCCCAGAGGACTCCCGGTATGCATGCCATGAGAGACCTTAGGAATGACATGGCTCGTCTTAAAGTCATAGTCGGTGATTCTATGGCTTTCATCACTAGAGTCTGGATCTTTATCACTTTGTCTGGGTGAAGCCGACACTCTTGAATGTCTGAGTCCAATTGAAACCCTAGAAAAATCTGAGACGTAGATGGAGTCAGTCTCGACTTGTTCAGGTTGCTAAGCCAACCCAGATTTTGCAACATCGTGAGGACTTGATCAGAACAATCCTGGGCAGTCTTTCCGATTATCAGGAAATCGCGCAGATATTGCACAATCAGAATGCGCTGCTCCCGAAGATGGGCAGATACTTCAAAGAACATCCTAACTGCTACCCAGAGTAACTGTTGGGACGAGACGCATATGGGAATATGATAGTATGTATCTTTTAGGTCCAGGAATGCCATATGGCATCCTGGATAGAGCAGTTTTACTGCAGACCCAATTGACTCCATTTTAAAAATCAAAACCTCCAAATAATCGTTCAGATTTTTCAGGTTCAGGATAGTTCTGAAAGAACCAACAGTTTTTTTTTTTTTTTTACCAGGAAGAGGGGAGAGTAATACCCTGGCCTCCTGGCCCGGAACTCGCACTAGGACTGCTTTGTCCAGGAGACTTCGGACTTCGCTCACCAGCACCTGCTGTTCTTCTTGGGATGCTCTGGGAGGAGTGATCAGAAACCTGGACGGAGGAAGATGTGGAAACCAGAGCTTCAGGCCAGTATGGATGATATCTAGGATCCTGCTGCATGAAGAAATCCCTACCCAGGCCAGAAAGAAATGAGAGAGCAGACCTCCCACTTGGGATAAACCGTCACTTGGAGTTCGTCTCATCACGGGAAGACCCTTAAACATGAACCTCTTCCTCCCCTCTGTCTGTTGGACCAAACTGGACTGGTCTTTCTTCGGGGAATGCTTCCTCGAGTATCGTCTGTCCAAAAGGGTTTCTTGAAAGAGAAATAAGAGAAATTAGGGAATTCTTTTTATTATCCCCACTTCTCCAGGAGGTCATTAAAGGAACCAACCACCCCAAATGACCCCCCGGACTGTTAATATGTGTCCCTACACCCAGAACACATTTGGGCAATCGTTTTGCTAAAAAAGCTGTTTAGTAAAGCTAAGATACATGTTTATAAAGTTTAATAACTTCAGCCGGATGGGTGTTACCTAGCTTTGTCCTCCGTGCCTGTCAGCCTGCTCTCCCCTCCTCCTTCAGTGAAGCCGTTCTGTGTAAGCTAAAATGGCCCGCCTGTCTACTGCTGCCTGATAAATTATGCACGCCCATCTCTGCACAAAGAGCCTTGCCGCGTTATGAAAGGGGCGGGGCTAAACCGCGCCATGAAAGGGGCGGGCTCCGCATGCGCGATTTAGCCCCGCCCCCTTCATGACGCGGCCAGCTCTTAGGTGCAGAGATGGGCGTGCATAATTTATCAGGCAGCATAGACAGGCAGCATTTTAGGCTTACACAGAACGCTTCACTGAAGGAAGGGGGAGAGCAGCTGACAGGCACGGAGGACAAAGCTAGGTAACACCCATCCGCTGAAGTTATTAAACTTTATAAACATGTATCTTAGCTTCTACTAAACAGTTTTTTTTAGCAAAAACGATTGCCCCAAATGTGTGTGCTGGTGTAGGGACACATATTAACAGTCCGGGGGTCATTTGGGGTGGTTGGTTCCCTTAAGGGCCGCTCCAAATAAATATTCCCTTTCACAAGGAAGAAGTCTCAACTTATTCTTCATCTGTAGGTCCCCAGGCCAATTTTTCAACCACAGCACCCTCCTGGCTGCATTGGAGGAAGAATGTGAGGCAGCGTCTGCCAGGAATGCTGCAGCCCCTTGCATAACAGGGACTGAGGTGATGATTTCTCTCTAAGGAACCCTGTCCTTTAACTGGCTAACGAGCTGGTCTAGCCAGACCATCAGGAATTTGGAAGTACAGATGGCTCAATTCTCCTGCTGATGACTCCCATGCTTTTCTTAGAAATTGGGCAGCTTTTTTGTCTAGGGGATCCTTCAGTGTACCCATGTTTCGAATGGTAGAGAATATTATCTCGAGGCTTTCACAACCGCCACATCTAGTTTAGGAGCCTTATCCCAAGAGGAGCAAGAGGCTTCCTCAAAGGGATACTTGCGTTTCATGAAGACTGTTAAAGTGCCCTTCCTATCTGGCTTCTTCCACTCTCTGAGTTACCAGAGCTTGGATTCTTTCATTCAGGAAAAAAGGATGTTTTTTCTGCCCCAAGACTCCAAAATTAACGCTAGCTTACGCCCCTTTCACATCAGTGTTTTTCGCTGATCGCGGCAGATGCGGCGGATTTACTGCATCTGCCGCTTAACTGTCACACTTGCGGTTCACCTGCGGCAAGCCCCATGCAATGTCTATGGGGCTTGCAGCAGGAGCGGCAATTGCGGTATAGTTGTGGTTTTGGCAAAAACGCGGATGTCAAAGGGGCCTTAGATGGTTGCATCTTCTCTCCTTCAATCCCCATTGAGGATCGGACTGCTTTTACAAGGTTCCCCACTTCTTCAACTGAGAAGCAGTGGCGTGTACTGGAGTTGCCGTCAGAAGAGGATGCGCCAAGGACCCACACTCTCCTTCTGACCTATGTGAATCTTCTAGGGGCTGGGGGGACACTTTAGAAGAGGAATCGGCTATTTTCCCTGAAAAATGTCTGAAGGTACTCTCAACTTTAAACCTAATAAGGGACTGCAGGCTGGAAGAGAACCCTGGCGACTCCTCATAATGGTCTGTTCTATACAGGACCTGCACAATTTCTTAGCCCAGGTGACCGGGAGCTCACACTTACTGAGCCTACACTGCAAGTGCTTAGATTTAGCCATTGACTTCTCTGATTTTTTGTCTAAGAACAAGAAGAGAAAAGACAGAAAACGATTCAATAAAATGACATTCTCTGAGTTCTCTCACCCATCAGATGTGAAGAGGTACCAAAGCCGGTGAAGGACCCTTGCCCTGTGACAATTCTCCTCTGGAGGTTTTGTGGGAAGAATGGCTGCTGCTGCCCTGCATGTTATTTTTCTGAGACTCAGTCTCTGCTGGAGCCTCTATCCCACTCATGGCTGCTGGAGCACTCAGGAATACTGTGGAGTACAGTGGAGCACTTTGGAGCGGACACTGAGGTATACTGTGTAAGCACCGACACTATCACAGCCTGCTGTCTGGAGCAATGCACTGACAGGAGACAAATGGATCACTGAGGCACTGCTCCCTCCCGGGCACCTGCCTGAAAGAGTCTTAGGCTCCCCACAGCCCGCCTCCCGGTCTGCACCTAGGTGTCCAGGTGTGTCATCTGGCTGGAGCGCTTGTCATCGGGGCCGCCCACCGACCTGCGCATACCCGGAACATGACAGCCGCCAGAGGGCGTCACCATGCGTGATGTTATGGGCCCGCCCCTAGAAGTCATGTGCACTCATCACCCGGACCCACCATTTATGGCCAGGTGCCTGTGCAGCCCTGAACACCCGGCGAGACGCCACACCCTTTGGGACCCAGCAAGACTCCTCCAGGACCAGGAGCCGCAACCCTTGTGCTGGATGCCACGGGGCCCAATCCGGCCTACCCCATGCCTGCATCCACGGACCAGCCAAAGTACGCTGCTGTCAGCCTTCAGCTCGTACTAGCCTGCAGGTATGGCCCCATCAAGAGACTAAAAGAAGAGAAAAGTCCAAAATCAAAAACAGTCTTCTGGAACCGCTGTTCTCGAGGCTCCTTGTTCAAGGACAGAAAATCAACTGACATGGGTAGCGAAACTGCCCCTTTTATAGCCTGATTGTTCCCTGTCCTTGGAGGGAGGATCTCTCTCTCGTTTAGTGTACTGTCATGGACCACCGATAAAAACATATCTAGATATAATGCACAGAAAAAAGTCAAAGGAAACTTTCCCATTGTTTATTAATTTTGGTCCAAGTGGACATAATCATACTTTATATATTACAGATGAATGAAAAGTAGCACCTGTGCTGGAGCGTACGGGTTTATAACGGGATACACAATGTACATGGGTCACCAATACAGAGATGTAGTTACAAGTGAATAATTGTATGCTATCGTTTAATGAAAATGTAACATCGTCAAGTTCAGCCAAATAGAACAAGTTTCTAGAATTTCAAAGACCACCACCTCAACCATCAAAATTAATTACGAGAAACCCATCAGTAACACCGGACATACAATGTTTAATTATACCTTATTGACTCAATTATGATTATAAGGACTCCAAATTATATTTTTTTAGGATTGTTTCACACAACGATTCTTTTTATTTTTCTTAGAACAACATGTTTTTTGGAGATATTTTAAACAATGTTTTTAGTATTGTTCTGTACAATTAGATGTAAAGTTTATAGTACAATATAAAATGTGCTAAGTATAAAAAGTATTTTTGTGGCATTTTTAGGGTTATTGAGGGATGTGAAATTAAAAGTGTGTGTGAGAGGTTTTGTTTCCCATTTGCTTCTCCATGGAATAAAACAAAAATAATAACCACCACCACCAAAATATCTCAAATTCATTTCATTTTTGCAAGAGAAAAAAAAAAATGTGAATATGACCTTAACAGGTTTTTGCTATGTCATCTTGGAGGAGCATGCTGTAGGGGTTAAAACACATAATTCAACAATGTGTCGCATATCAAGCTCCTGTGCTAGTGTTTACTTAAAGAGAACCTGAGCCCTCCAAATCACCCCCAACCTTATGAATACCTGTCCCTGCACCATGAGAGATCATTAGTAGCGGTTCTTTACTGTAAAAAATGCGTGGTGTATCATTGTCAAAAACAACATTATTCACTTATTCATGGACAAGAAGTCGCAGATATGCAAGTCTCACAGGACGTTCCCTGTGAGACTCTAAGCCCTACTGAGCAGTTCATTATCATGCCCCGATGGGTGTGATAAATAATCCTTCTCCTCCTCGCCCTGCTGTATGGGCGCAATAGCCGGTGTGACGCTGTTTGCGTCACATCCGGTCATGGTGACGTCTGTACACCCTTTACGTGTATATCAAAAGCCGCGCATACGCAATGTGAGGTCGGCGTACACCTAAAGGGTGTACCGACGTCACCATGACCGGATTCGACGCAAATAGTGTCACACCGGCTATTACGCCCATACAGCAGGGTGAGGAGGACTAGTAGTATTTATCACGCCCATCGGGGTGTGATAATGAATTGCTCAGGAGGGCTTAAGACCACGTTACACACACAGATATCTGTGACCAACTTCTGAACAGATCTCTGGTTGCAGTGAAATCATGGACACATTGTTCCATTTGTACACAGCCACAAAATGGAACAATGTGTCCATGATTTCACTGCAACCAGAGATCTGTTCAGAAGTTGGTCACAGATATCTGTGGGTGTAACGTGGCCTTTAGAGTCTCACAGGGAACGCCCCGTGGGACTTATTCATAGACATGAAGTCACAGATATGTAAGTGAATAATGTTATTTTTGACAATGTTACACCACGCAATTTTTACAGAAAAGGACCGCTACTAATCATCTCTCATGGTGCAGGGACAGGTATTCATAGGGTTGGGGGTGATTTGGAGGGGTCAGGTTCACTTTAAGATGAGTGTTTTATCACTAAGATTTTATCATTGCTGTGACTAGCTGCTTCATGCCATGTTGTCCGACTCCGCCCCCTATCATAGTTAGCAACTCACTGTATTTAGACAGTGTATGTCGAGAGCCTGTTGTCGAAGGGGGAGGGGGGGGGGGAATCGTCATTTTAAGCTCAACAACATAGCTAAATCTAAAATTCCTGATTGTGACAGAACCGCTGAATCAAGTAATCCAAGTGACACATTGTTGGATTTGATATGATATCTCTTTGCCAACATCATGCTGCTTTTGGATGAGGTAGCAAAAACTTCCTTTTAAGGAAGATATTTTATCAGGGTTAGGGTACCATCACACTTGGCAACGCACCAGCGATCCCGACAGCGATATGACCTGTAGGGATCGTTGTTGCGTCGCTGTCGGGATCGCTGGTGAGATGTCAAACAGTCAGATCTCACCAGCGACGCAACGATCTGGAATGATACAGAGGTCGTTAGGACCCTGTCTCTCAGATCTGCAGTATTGAAGTCATAGGACGTTGTCCCTGTCAAACACACCGATGGGTTCCAGCTGGGCAGCATGCAACGATCAAAAAATGGTCCAGGCGACTCTGACACGACCAGCGATCTCACAGCAGGGGCCTGGTCGCTGCTAAGTGTCAAACATAGCTAGATCGCTGGTGAGGTTGCTGTTGTGTCACCAAATTTGTGACTTAATAGCGATCTCGCTTAGTGTGACAGGGGCTTTAGCATGAACATGCTTTCTTCTGAGAGACAAGTAATGAGACACAGTCCTTATCTCTGCAGCTACAGTGTAAGATACAACAGAGATGAGTAGGATTGTGTGTGTGTGTGTGCGCTAGTACAATAGATTGAGCAAACATACATTCCTAGCAGGAATTGCATAGACTAGGATTAGGTAATATGGTTAATAAATTCCTATTTTACAGCTTGCTCCAAATAGATTAGTGATTATGTAATAGATTGATAGAACATTGAAATCTGCCACTTTCAACAGAGCACTCAATGACATGCATTTAATGTGTAAGGATATATGCACACTACGCGCTTTACCCACTCAAAGATAAAGCATTTCACTGTTCACCAAAGGGAATACAATTTCTGAAATCTGATGCATGTCGCTTATTTTTTTACTGGCAGATTTGCAGCAGTTTCAAACCTGGTTAATGTTTTCAGTGTTATTCACTCATTCTAATGAATAGGAAAACCGCACTAAAACGCCCATTTTTATTCTAGGAGACATGCTTTAGATGCAGAAATGCCCGCAAAAGAAAAAAAGAGAATTTTGTTTACGTACCGTAAATTCTTTTTTCTTTAATCATCAATGGGAGACCCAGACAATGGGGTTTAGGGCTCTGCCCTCCGGAGGTCACACTAGGTACTACAAGTTTGTAGACACCGCCTCCTCCGCTTATAAACCCCCACCGCAGGGAACATCCTCAGTTTGGTCCATAAGCTGCGAGGAGAAAATAAACCACACCCGAAACCTCGGGAAGAATGCCGTGCACAGACGGTTTAACAACCCGGAAAACACTGTCTCAACAGAGAACAGATCAAATGCAAAACATGCAACGGAACAACTGGGTGGGTGCTGGGTCTCCCATTGATGATTAAAGAAAAAAGAATTTACGGTACGTAAACAAAATTCTCTTTTTTCTGGTCATCATAATGGGAGACCCAGACAATGGGGATGTCCTAAAGCAATACCCCAGGGCGGGAAGAGTTCCTCAACAAGACGGATAACACATGGTTCCCTTTTAAAGGTGGGCAACCGCCGCCTGGAGAACCCGCCTGCCCAAACTTGCATCCGCAGAGGCATGAGCATGCACCATATAGTGCTTAGAGAAAGTGTGCAGGCTGGACCAAGTGGCCGCCTGACACACCTGTAGAGCAGACGCTCTATGTCGCAAAGCCCAGGAGGCACCTACAGCTCTGGTAGAGTGCGCCTTCAATCCCACCGGGAGAGGCAAACCAGAAGACCGGTAAGCCTCTTGAATGGGAGCCTTGATCCATCTGGCCAAGGTCGACTTCGATGCCGCGGACCCCTTACAGCGACCTGTCGGAAGGACAAATAAGGAATCCGAACTCCGAAAGGAGGCGGTCCTGGACACATAAATGCGTACAGCCCTCACGAGATCCAGAGTATGGAGGTCGCGCTCAACCTGATGAACGGGAGCGGGGCAAAATGATGGGAGAACAATCTCCTGGTTCAGGTGAAAAGTTGAAACCACCTTCGGCAAGAATTCTGGCCGCGGGCGCAACACCACCTTGTCTTGGTGAACCACCAGAAAGGGTGACTTACACGATAGTGCAGCCAATTCTGAGACCCTTCTCAGAGACGTAATCGCCACCAGAAAGACCACCTTCTGGGACAGACGAGAGAGAGAAATGTCTCTCAGTGGCTCAAACGGCGGTTTCTGCAGTGTCGCCAGGACCATGTTGAGGTCCCAAGGGTCCAGAGGTCGCCTGTAGGGCGGAACCACCCGAGACACCCCCTGTAGAAATTGACGGACCTTCGGGAGAAGTGCCAAACGCCTGTCAAACAGCACTGAAAGTGCTGATACTTGACCTTTTAGAGAGCCAAGGGATAATCCCAACTCCAAACCCGACTGTAGGAAAGCCAACAATGTCGGGATGGACAAGGGCCACGAAGACCGTCCACCAGAGGCACACCAGGAGAAAAAGATTTTCCACGTCCTGTGTATATCTTCCTGGATACGGGCTTCCTAGCCCGATTCATAGTGGCAACCACTGTAGGAGAGAAGCCCCTGGATGTCAGCAGCCAGGCCTCAAGAGCCATGCAGTCAATCTGAGGGCCCTGGAATTGAGGTGGAAGAATGGGCCTTGCGCGAGTAGATCTGCGCGTTCTGGAAGAGCCCACCGGTGTCCGCCTGACAGTTGCCACAGGTCCGGATACCAGGACCTCCTGGGCCAATCTGGGGCCACTAGAATGGCTACTCTGCATTCCGTCCTGATTTTCCACAGAACCCTGGGAATCAGAGCCAGAGGCGGGAACACATATGGCAGCTGGAAGCTGGACCAACTCAGGATCAGGGCATCCGCCCCCAGAGACTGAGGATCCCATGATCTCGCCACGTATTGGGGCACCTGATGATTCAGCCGTGAGGCCATCAGATCCACGTCCGGAGTGCCCCATCTGCCGCAGATGTCCGGAAGACGTCTGGATGTAGAGACCACTCTCCGGCGTCCATCCCCTGCCGGCTCAGGTAGTCGGCCTCCCAGTTCTCGACCCCTGGGATGTGAACTGCGGAGATCAGGCAGTCGTTTTCCTCCACCCAAGCTAGAATGCGGTGGACTTCGGCGAGGGCCTGAGCACTTCTGGTCCCTCCCTGATGATTTATGTAGGCGACGGCCGTCGCATTGTCGGACTGAACCCGAATGGGCTGTCCTGACAGGAACTTCTGAAACGCCAGGAGCGCCAGATAGACCGCCTTGATCTCCAGCACGTTGATTTGCAACGCCGACTCCGACTGAGTCCAGAGGCCTTGAGCCCTGTGGTGTAAGAACACCGCGCCCCAGCCCTTCAGACTGGCGTCGGTGGTCACCACTAACCATAACGGTTTTAGGAAGGACCGGCCCCGTGACAGGTGATGTGGCTGGAGCCACCACTGCAGGGAGTCCCTGGTCGGCTGTGAAAGTGTCACCAGCCGATTCAGAGAGATCGTCCTCTTGTCCCATCGGCGAAGAATCTCCAGCTGGAGAGGACGGAGGCGAAACTGTGCGAAGGGCACCGCCTCTATCATGCGTCCCACCAGTCTCATCAATACCCGTAGGGATGATTGTGGTGACAGGAGAACATTCTGCACCCCTGAGTGGATCGCTAGCTGCTTGGCTGGAGGTAGGGACACCAGGGCTGAGTCCGTGTGGAAGTCCATGCCCAGATATGTCAATGACTGGGTCGGAACCAGGGTCGACTTTGGAATGTTGAGAAGCCACCCGAACTGTTCCAGAGACTTCATGGTCACCTCCAGGCTCACCCGACAAAGGTCTTCCGATGGCGCCCTGACCAGCAGGTCGTCCAAATAGGGTATGACGGCGTGTCCCTGCACATGCAGGAGAGCCATCATGGAGGCCATCACCTTTGTGAACACCCGCGGTGCCGAGGCTAGTCCGAATGGCAGCGCCACAAATTGGAAGTGCTCTTCCCCCACTGCGAATCTCAACCAGCGTTGATGAGCTGGTGCAATGGGCACGTGAAGGTAAGCGTCTCTGATATCGATAGACGCTAGGAAGTCCCCCTGTGATACAGCTGCGATCACGGAGCGCAGGGATTCCATGCGGAATTTCCGAACCAACACGTGACGGTTGAACAACTTGAGGTCCAGAACCGGGCGAAAAGAGCCGTCCTTCTTTGGGACAATAAAGAGGTTGGAGTAAAAACCCCTGAACCTCTCTTCCGTGGGCACTGGGACCACCACTCCGTCTCTGCGGAGTCCCTCCAACACCAGGTGAAAAGCCTGAGCCTTTTCTGGGGAGGGAACCGACCGATGGAATCGGGATATCGGTTTTGACGT
Organism: Allobates femoralis; assembly: GCA_033576535.1. NCBI lineage: Eukaryota > Metazoa > Chordata > Amphibia > Anura > Aromobatidae > Allobates > Allobates femoralis. The sequence goes on along the minus strand of JARQOC010000003.1, from coordinate 696,629,006 downwards.
CAGCTCTATCCTGTAACCTCGTGAGACCACGTCTCGAACCCACTGATCTTGAACGTGAAGGAGCCACCTGTCCTGAAATCGAGACAGGCGGCCCCCCACCTGTGGGGAGGTAGGATGAGAGAGCGAGTCATGTTGAGGCGGGCTTGGGGGTGGCAGCCGCTGCCCCCGCCGGCTTCTTCTGACGACTCTTGGAACGCCACTGAGTAGCAGGCTTGCCCCCTCGGTCCGAGCGAGCGGACGTCGTTGATGACTGAGAGCTGGAGCGAAAGGACCACTGCTTAGGGTTCCTTTTCACGGTGTACCGTGGCTTAGGCTTATTCTGCGGGATCTTAGACTCAGCAGAATCTTTTATCAGTTTGTCCAGCTCGGTGCCAAAAAGCCTGTCACCAGCGAATGGAAGATTCTGCAAAATCTTCTTAGATGTGGTATCTGAATCCCAAAGACGCAGCCACAACAACCTGCGGATCGCAATTGCATTGGCCGAAGCCACAGCAGAGCGAGTGGCAGTTTCCAAAGTTGCCGTCCTGGCGTAATCCGCATAAGCCCTTGCCCTGTCGGTAAGCGCCAGGACCTCTGGACTGGACCTAGCTAACTCAGTGATACCATCCAAGCAGGTGGTAATCGCTTGTAGGGTCCAGACCGTGGCAAAATTAGGGGCAAATGAAGACCCCACAGCCTCATAGGAAGACTTGGCGAGTTGCTCGACCTGTCTATCAGTAGCATCCTTCAATGAGGAGCTATCAGAGGCAGAAAACAAGGAGCGTGCAGCAATCCTGGTCATGGAAGCGTCCACCTTTGGGGACTGCGACCATTCCTGAAGCACCTCCTGAGGAAAGGGAAAACGATTGTCCTTGGGTTTGCGGACATAACGCCGCCCAGGATGTAACCTGGGTGTTCTAATCACCCTTCCAAAATTAGTGTGGTCCATGAAGGAGCCACTTGGTCTAGCCTCCGGCCGCAGCCATTGATAGACCTCCTTGGGGTGTACAGTCACCTCCTCAGGGGGAGTGACAAGACGTAATGTCTCATTGATGGAGGACACCAGATCCTCCACCCCTTCTGGAGGTTCAGACACAGACCCGAGAGTAGAACCCCCATCATCTTCCTCACCATCCGAGGAACGCTCCTCCTCAGAGAGAGCCTGGAGCTCGGGTGAATCCTCACGACGAGCTCGCTTAGGGGGTCTCACAGTAGAAGTAAGAGACACCCGGGGGTAACTGGGAGGAGTAGCTGGGTTCTCCAGTCTCCTATGAAGTGCCTCCAGGGACTGCGACATGGAGGACATCTGGGACAGCAGGGATTCATTGATCCTATTCTGCGTTTCCCATGGCCCTGGGATCACCTGGACCTCAGGGTACAGCACCGGAGCTGCTGACTCAGTAGTGGCAGTCCGGGTCTCTGGGCGTCCGCAGTTATTGCAGGACCCCTCCACCAGTGTCCCGTTGCATGTAGCACAGGTAATGGTGACATCCGCTGCCTTAGCAGCATGCTTCCTAACTGAGGACATCGCCACAGTAGGGGTAAATAAGCCAATTTGCAGTTCACAAAACAAACCGGGAATCCCGGTGGCTTACCGACCGCAGTAAAGCGGTAGGAGGAAGCGGTGTGTGTGTGTGACCTCCGCGAGTTCCGGTCTCCCCTGAAGTGCAGACACGCGCTGCCGATATATCCCAGCCAGGAAGTAAGGGAGAAGATGGCCGCCGAGAGCAAAGTCGTGGGCGGCGCCGAGAACACGCGGGAAGCACACACACACGCCCATCGGTGACGTCACCGCAAGAGCTGCTTCCCCTCCTCCAGGCAGCCTCAATAATGGAGGTGACTAGAGCCCGCAGCGCGGGAAAGTGTGAAGTACAACACCCACACACAGACTGTCAGTACATACAAACACCTGCAGTCCGCAGCCGCAGCCCCTGTGACCCACAGGGCGGTCAGCCAGGGTGACCCCAGCACAGGGTACACCGCCAGAACCGCGGACCCGAGGGTACGCGCGGTCTGAGTGTCAGGACACATATAGTGTCAGACACTACCCCCAGGCACACAGGAGACACACGGGCCTCAGTGCCGGTCCGGTCTGTAAGCACCATTCAGGGAGGCCTCGGACGGGGGTGCAGCACCAGTCCGGAGTGTAAGCACCATTTAGGGAGGCCTCGGACTGGGCTGGCTCCAGTCCGGTCTGTAAGCACCATTTAGGGAGGCCTCGGACGGAGCGGAGCTGTGCAAGGCTCCCAACTCCCATTCTCCAGAGCCCCCATGGAGGGATGGAAAGGGAGTGCGACAGCGTACCGGGAGAACACCAAGTGTCCAGGCATTTAGCCCTCCGGTACCTCCACCAGCGTGTGCCACAAGGGTGAGCGGGGAGGCTGTCGAGGATCCCCGACGGGAACCATTTTACCTTGTCTTCAGACGCCATCACGTAAGTAGTGAGAATGCAGTGAAGTGCAAGCAAAGCGTGATCCTCCGAGCACACTAAGTTTAAAACTGAGGATGTTCCCTGCGGTGGGGGTTTATAAGCGGAGGAGGCGGTGTCTACAAACTTGTAGTACCTAGTGTGACCTCCGGAGGGCAGAGCCCTAAACCCCATTGTCTGGGTCTCCCATTATGATGACCAGAAAAAACGTGTACACATATTCTTTTAGATTTGACATACTTGTCATCTGTCTAAACCAAGAACTTCAACACGTTGAAAATGAAGAATTTAAAGGATGACTTTGACTTTCAGGAGTCTGTCAAATGTAAAATAAGGATATGTTGCTGCAGGTACAACCAAAGAAAGATCGAATGAAATATATATGGCTGTGTTATTACTCAAAACTAAAGGCTGTCACATATAAAGAGATCGCTAACGAGATCGCTATTGGGATCGAAATTCGTGAAGCAACAGCGATGTCATTCTGTATGACATGCACCAACGATCTGGCCCCTGCTGTGAGATCGTTGATCATTACACACTGCTCTGGGTCATTCCTGCGTCGTTGTGTTTGACAAAGATAATGAGCAACGATCTCAATGCTACGATATGGAGAGAAAATTCACAACGACCTCGGTGTAATTCTGGATCGCTGGTGCGTCGTTTTTCACATCGCTAGTAAGATGCCTGTTTGACATCTTACCAACGATGTGTAAACGACACACCAGCGATCTCTACACATCGTTATCAGGATTGCTGATGCGTCGTTAGTGAGACTGGGCCCTTACAGTACAGTTCCCTAGGGTGGACTCCCCCATAATACACTTATTTGATTACCGTCCAAAACACAGCATTTATACATGGAGATACGTGAATGATTATGGTTGCATTATTAGTAGAACGTCACTTTTGCATAGAGAGCTAATTACAATGTTACCATTTTTTCCAGATTTACAACATTAGGTTTTCCTTAGGATAGACCATCAATATCTGGGTAAGGGTCCAAGTCTCGGCGTGGCTGCCAATCACCTGGGTGAATGGTCGCAGTGCTACAGCCTTCTTGCTGCTCATTTTATATGGATGCGGTCCACACAATAAAGGATGTATTGGGTATAGCTGCATGAGCCCATTACCTTCAATTAAGCACTACAATACACAGCACAGCTGCTACTTTGTAGGGAATAACAAGTAAGCGGAGCAGACGCTGCATCCCTTGCCAAGTTCAGCTGTCCCTTTACACTGCTGATGGATGGGGATGACGGGTATGACTGCCACTGGTTAGATGACAATGGCCCATCCCAAGAATAATCTTAAAACAGGAAGGTCCCTTGAAGCCAAAAATAGGTCAAAGTTTAATTTAATTTGAGAATTAGACTTTTTTCCCCAATCATTTCTGACTACAAAGTTTTTGCATCATTTACAGAGAAACTGCTGGCAGAAAAGAGAAACCAAGAACCACGCTACTGGAAGAGGAGGCAGATGCCACTGTCCACTATTCAGATATAACTTTCTAATATATCCTATCTGATTTATAAATAATGGACTGGGGAAAAAAAAAAAATACACTAACCTTTGGGCTCCTGGCTGTTTCTATAGACCACAGATGTACAATAGAAATAAGGTTTGATCGGAGAAGGTGGCTAGGTAGGATGCTTGCATGGTGTTAATGCATGATGCATGCTAGGAATGTTTCTGCCCCACAAAACTAAAGAAATCATTATAAATAGAAAGCATTGGAGAAATGAAAAGGAACGGTCCCTAGTTAGACATTTCTGAAAAAAAGAGCATAAAAAAACCCTTGTGGTTACTATTACAGTAAGAAATAAATATATAACACTGTTAGATGAACACATGGGATGATTACATTAGCTTCGTGATAGACAGAGGGAAGTGAAGCAAAATAGTGTTAGGTAATTATATATACAGCCCATGAACCCAAGATTGAGAAACTTCCCCCAGTAGTAACATGAAAACTAAGTTTTCCTATAAAAGCAGAGTTCTCCAATATATAGTGTGTAGTGCAATAAGATGCATATGTTCGCTCAGCTTACCCGTACATGTAAACTGATCAAACTGATATTTTCAGTCGTTTGTCTTGCACTGGGTACCTCATGCTATGAGTAATGTGTACAGTAAGGTTATGATGGAGAACATACACCACTGTTCAGCATGCTATGATATATATATATGTCTATGAAGGTTTTCTATACTAACAAAGTGAGTTCTAGGTCATATTCCTTCTCTGTGAGCACCATACACAGAAGCTAGAACCTGGATATGAAGGTCATGTATTTCCAGAACCTACCCTATTTAATAGAGCTCGATCGCTCTGGACTCTGAAAAAAAGAGGGTTAACATGTGCATTCATTAAATAAAATAAACTATAAATTAAAAAAAAAAAAGAAAGAAAAAAGTCTCCAAGATCCAACTCATGGCTCCGAGTCGCTCTGCTCAGATGAACTCTGCACAGTGAAGCCAGTTTCTTCTGGGTATTGAAGCTGTAGGACTTTATTTAATTCATAGTGATCTCCCATAAAGTCAGAGAAGTAATAGCCGATATCTGGGTGCTGAATCGGTGCTGGCTCTGGATGTGGTTCAAGATTTTCTGGAGGAGAACACAATACAGATAATTTAGACAATCACAGGCATTTGCACATGTATTACTTAAAGGGTTAGTCTGAAGCAAAGCATTTTTATCCTAAATTCCCTTCTAATTCAATACATACAATAATCTAAAGGGCCCATTTCACGGTATAAGATTGTGAAAGATATCGCTCAAATGTCACAGGTTTGGAGTCGTTGAAACTACATCGTTAGGACGTCGTTGCATGTGACACCGAGATACAACTACGATAAATCGTTGGATGGTTGATCGCAGATTTGAGAACATGTTCTCAAATCAAACGATCTCGTTCAGCCAACCTGCTGCATCGTTGTGTGTGACACCCGATAATATGTCTTTAATGACTTCGCCCATTCACTTCAGTGAAAAAGTATCGTTCGCTGGGTTGTGCGAACAATAGCTGCTCGCTACATCATTGGTGCAACGTCCACGATATCTAGACGTGTGACATCTTACCAACGATGTCAAAATGATGTCCTAACGGCCGCGCGCCCATGAGATTGCTGGTGATATCTTAATGACATTGAAGCATGTAACGTACCTTTAGGCTGCTTTCACATCTGCGATTCTGCCCACTCGTGGCAGATCCGGCAGCTTTGCCGTATCTGACGCATAACAGCTGGCTTGCGGCAAGCCCCATTCATTCTCTATGGAAACTTGTGGTCATGTGCAGCAGATGCGTTTTGCTGGATATGGCAAATCCAGCACTTGCGGCAAAGGAAAAAAAACTCTGCAGTTTTTTTTGCTTGCGCAAGGCCGACCCGCTTGCTACACCTGACTGCAAGTGCCACAGAGAATGAATGGGGCTTGCTGCAAATCAGTCTTTATGCGGCAGATGCGGCAAAGCTGCCAGATCTGCCGGGGAATGGGCAGAATCGCAGATGCGAAAGGTCTCTACTGTTCCCACTCTACACTAATAGCTATTGTTTTTCTTTTTCTATTTCCTGCTCTGATGATCTTTCATGTGATCGCACCAATGCTTGCTGGGATACTCACACAAAATGTCATCATGGAGGCAGAGGCTGCAGTCAGTTCTACAGCCTCTGTTTCTCCCTGAAACAAAGTGTAAAATTAGTGTTGATGGTTTTAAGGGTGGGGCTGTCATTGTGGTGCTCCTGAGAGTCTTAGTGCAGGGTGTACAGCCCACCCCTTCATATCCAGTGTCTCTTCCCTTGTGCGATGAATGCACTGTCCTGGACTGATGTCGGCTTATAAATATGAATAGAGAGTGTCACTACATGGCGGTGAGGGAGATCAACAACACCCCACAAGTGATGCGACTGGTCTCTGCCAGGGCGGCTTATGCATAATAAGGTGGGAGCTTCCACTGACGTCACTTATGAGGCAGCGATAACTTCATGCACCGCTAGTATAGACACTTCTCTGATGTCAGCTTCTCATTATCCATAAGCGGACATCAGTCCAGGGACAGTGCACTCATCGCATAACAATTGTGGACACAACAGTGACAATACCACTCCTGAAACCAGCATCACTGATGTGACGCTTTGTTTCAGGGTGGAGAAGAGGTTGTGGAAGTGACTGCAACCACTCCACCTGCTCTGATGATGTTTTGTGTGAGCATCCCAGCATGCACTGGGGCATTCACATGAAACGTCTTCAGAGCAGGAAATCAAAAAAGAAAAAGCAACACACAGTAGCATTAGATACTGTAGAATTTTAGAAAAGTGTGTATTTTAGAAAATAGTTTACATTATTAGTAAACAGGAGAAAAATGCTTTACCTCGGACTAACCCTTTAAACAATAAAAAATATTTGTGTACAAGGCTGAGACATTGGTGGCATATACTTTGCATATTCAAAGAGTTGTAACATAATTACTATGCTATATAGAAGCACAACTGTTCTGAAAATCAGATAGTGACTAATATTTCCATTAGCTAAATCTACGTAGAAAACATACATTCACCTTCACCGACATACTCCGTACAAGTGGATACCCGGCCAAGGTGAATGTAGGTTTTCTACATCACTCTATTATATGCTGTTACAATAAAGGACTAACCACTACTCACCCTGTGCAACATAACTGCAAGAGCCATCTCCAAGCAGGATGCTGTAAAATGGCTGGTTTGCCCCTTGAAGGAGCTGGTGGACACTCAAGTGTTCAATCCAGTCTGGTGGCATCACGCACAAAGGATCCCAGCCAAAGATCACACCACTATAGCCATACCTATAGGTCAGATTGGAAATAAAAACAAAAAGAGAAAGAAATCACAGAGAAATGTGAGCACAACATTTTCCATAATATGCTTTCTGATGTCATTTACCTTCTTGTAAGATCTGCCAGAACAAGCCAATTCAGATGTATGGAAGAGTTTCAATTGCAAAAATTGAGGTGGCTTCAACCAAAAACAACATAAAGGTGCATCAGGATATGGACTCCTGATTTTAACTTGTAAATATAAATCTAAAATAATGCTGTGTGACACTCGTTCTAAAGGTACCATTACACGCTACAATGTTGAAACGATCTCTCTAAAGATCTCAAGGGTGCGCGGTCGTTAGGACATCGTTGATGAGATGTCACATGTCCAGATATCGTGGACGTCGCATCAACGATGTGGCGAGCAGCTATCGTTCGCACAACCCAGCAAATGATACTTGTTCACTGATGTGAACAGAAGAAGTCGTGAACGACATTGTTATCACGGGTCACACAGAACGATGCAGCAGGTTCACTGATCGTGGATCGTCTGATTTGAGAACATGTTCTCAAATCTGAGATCAGCGATCCTACAATTTATCGTAGTTGTATCTTGGTGTTACACGCAATGAGGTCCTAACGATGTAGTTTCAACGCCTCCAAACCTGTTACGTTTGAGTGATATCGTTCACGTTCTCGTATCATGTAACGGTACCTTAACAGATATAACATTCCCAAATTTTGGAAATTAAATACTTCTACTCAACCTGAACTAGAAAATGTAATATGCACCTATATTATTGTCCCCAATAGCAATTTCACATTGTAACAACGTTTTAATTTCCAGAAGGTGTGGACTTACTGGCCCACATGCAGCTACCATAATAGTTTAGATTACGTACAAGTATTATTTTTTTTTTATTATTGCAAAAGATTTAAAGAATAACCATTGTTTTACTTTTACAAATTTATAGTGCACATGAAAATAATCAACTTTGTAATATATCTTATCAGACATATTCGCTTCTTTCTCGTCCTGGACTGATCTTTCGGTCTCAAATTCTAAAGCTCCCCTCCATTCTGCACAAAATCTTAGAAAAACCATCTGCCATCACCTATGTCAGTCATATAAAAATCTGTATATATTGAAGACAGATATTATCTGGGAATAGAGAATTTGGAGAATGAAAGATCAGTGCAGGAGGAGAAAGCAGTACATTTGTCTGATGAGATACATGACAAAGTTGCTTATTTTCATGTTAATGGTCACACTATACACATAGACATAAAGGCTATTACTTTTGCATACCTGGGCTAGCTTTTAACAGGTACATTACAATGGCCTCCTACCTTTTGTGCCTCACTATAAGTCCTACAGGATAGCAGACTTCCTTCTCGTGGGATCGGAGCTTCAGTTGTGGCCCACATTCCTCTTTCCGTCTCTCTATATGCTCCAAGGTATGCTGGACAAGATATGCCACAGCACCGTGCTGTGAAGGGTCCAAGGCCTGAATATTCTGTAGAATATCTAATACCTGAACAGTGAAGGCAGACAATGGTAAAATGGTTACACCAAATTATTCTCTACCTCTAAACAGCTTTATTCTCTAGAGCAACTGTTTTTTTAATTGCTATGGTGCTATCACCATTCTTCAGATGATTTTTAAAAATCTTCGATGCAATGTCTCTTTACACTTTGTAGGCACGTCATAGCACTGCACTTCTCAAAGGGAATAGATTCAAAATATACTACATATAGATGCCATTCTAATTCTACACAGGTATGTACTAAAAGTTATAAGACCAGTCAGATCTACCTTTTCAGGCCAAATCCCCAGGTGGAAGTATAATCTTGCTTGTAGCAATAGGTGCTGCACGCTGTCTGGATACATAGCCAGGTATAGATCCAGAGACACCCTCAGCAGCATAAATTGACGATCTTTGCTTTCCCTACAAGATGTAAAATGCAAATTACAATGTGACTGTACAGGTCTTCTGAATGACAAATTGTACAAGATGTGTCCAAATATACTAATCCATAGTAACCATATGGAATTGTGATTATTTGACTTCTAGAAAACATCTAGAGCCAGGCATTTATGTCTGTTGTATAAGAAAAGATTGCTTTAATTAATTTTATTAGGGTGGCTAAACGCTTTTTTTTTTTTTTTTTTTAATTGGTATTCACTTAGCATATAGTATTGATGACACTACACCCACCACCCCCACCTGATTACAGCTGGGCACTGCCAAAGCTCACAACAGCTAACCATTGAATGGAGTTGTCCGTTGGAGCTCCCACCACCATTGCAGCTGCAGCGAGTACAGCGGAAGCCACCTGAGCTGACAGTAATTGAAGGATAGGTCAATATCATTTGCCTGAAGAACACCCCAAAATTTATATGACATTTTACATTTGTTTTTAACCTGTCTGATACTGTATTACAGTATACAGTGGAACCTTGGAGCATAATTCGTTCCGGGAGTGTGCATGTCATTCAAATCGTTTGTATATCAAAGCCAATTTTCCTATAAGAAATAATTGGAACACAGACTATTCGTTCCACAACCCAAAAATATTTACTGTATTCATATACATGTACATACAGAAAAATTATATAAATAACTAAAAATTATTACAGTAATACAATGCCCTTGCAACCTCCATCATCCCCATGGAACCCCCAATATCCCCATCATCCAAATTTATCTCCCAATGTCCCATGCAGCCCCCATCATCCCCAAACATCACCATCATCCCCATGCAGCCTTAATATCCCTTTGCAGCCCCATCATCCCCATGCAGCCCCAATTTACCCATTATTTCCTTGCAGCCCCCATAATCCCCATGCAGCTGCCCACTAAGGTACAGTACCTGCAAAAGAAAGAAACACACACCCCGATCTAACGCTGAACGTACAATATTCCGGCCCACTGCACTAAGCTCTCCCAGCTGCCGTAGATGTACGCGAAGCCGCTGGCCAATCAGATGCCGGCATAAATACAGTGGCGGAAAGCGGTGGTGGGCCAGTAAATACCTAGAATCAGCAGCATCACACATGCACAGTGCCAATCGGCCCAGTGCTCGTAATCTAAATCATTGCTCATTAACAAGGCTTCAATTTTTGCAGAAATGGCAGCTCGTCTTAAGACCATCAGAAGGAACTTGAAGTTGGGCAGCCATGCTGGAAGTATACCACTGTATAAAAAGTGGTATACCACTGTATAAAGTTACCACTGTATACGTTTCATTGTGGAATGTTTTCTAGTTCAAACCAAGATGTTCCAGGTTCGGTTAACGGGGTTGTACGCTACTATCATTGTCCTTTTACAAATTTAAAAATGTGGGGCTCCAAACCACAAAACCAAACTAAAAAAAATTATACAAAAACCAGGTCCTCGACCATTTCTCTGCTACTCGCCGTGCTTTCTTCTCCTGCAGGAGGGCTGCATTATTTGGCTGCAGACTTTATACCTTCTGACAGCGCTCAGAGTGCGTTTCTTCTTGTTTAATGCAGTGCTGTAGCCAGTGACTAGCTACTGATGACTACAGCGCTCATATGATGTCCATGGGAAAAAGCAGCAGCACACAGACTATCGGGGAAACTTTTCCAATGATGCAACTGAACTTGAAGGTCTGTCAGCTCAGGATCAGTATTTATTTTTTTTGTTAGGACCTTCATGGACCCATTATTAAAACAAAAGAACAAAAGGTTGGTAGACCACCACTCTAAGAGGAATATGTAATCAGAAAAGGAACTAGTTTTTAAATCAGAATTTAGTGTTACATGTATTCTGGATTGTTTTTGGTTATTTTTTTAGTATCCAGATATACATTAAAAACAAAACAAGTAATGTTGCAGTTTTCACATTGGTGACTGGAGCCATTTTAGAATCATACTCCATGTCCTTTCAGGAAGAGTTTTGAGCAGACGCCTTATTATCAGAGGCAGGATTACAATGACAGGTAGCACCTCTATTCACAGCTGGTAACACAGGATCCATAACTCAAAACAGTCCCCCTACAGTCATAATGAACCTTTGCATACATTCATTAGCCAGTGTGAAAATTGCAAGGCCTATATCGCTTCATTAAGGAGGGGGGGGGAAAGACCGTGTGTGTATGCTGGTGCAGCTGGGAGGCTATGTAGAATCCGCCCCCCCCCCACACAAAAATAGCTCCTCCCCAGCAGTATACACCCACCAACTGGCACCGAAGCTATTCAGTTTCTTAGGAGGCAGACACGGAGCTCCATCTTGAGCCCCGGCTCTAAACACTTCAACTTTGTTGGGTTTGTCAATTTTATATGATTTATTTTACAGATTTCCCTCAAAAGGTTTCCTAGGGAATACAGAGTACATCCACGCACTCAGTCACCCCGCACTGAGATCGGGGGTCCAGAAGGCTTTAGTCTGCCTGATAATCCTCCGTTTCTATGGCAGGACCTATCTCCAGCACAAACGTGTTCCGGGGCAACCCTGATGTCTGGTCCTAACCCCCTGACTCCCCTACCAGCTCGCCCTCCAGGCTGGTCTGTAGGGTCCACAGATGTTCAGATGACCCCCTCTAGGACAGTAGGGATGTTCCTGGCATCTAGAGTACCCCACACCACTCCACACAGGACAAGGTAAGCTGTCTGTGTGCATGTGTGCTGTCTTTCACAAGGTCTGACTTACCCTGCAATTAAGTGCCCCTCCAGGCTCCCAGAGACACCCCTGCAAGCAGGGAAGAAGATCCTAGAAGCTGCAGTAAAGTCAGGGACTAGATTTGAGCCGACCCCCAGTGTACTGCCGCCCCCCAAATCTAGTGCCCGGCTTTACTGCAGCCTCCAGGTCAGAGAATGCCCGCCCATTTAGCCAATTGGGCTGGATAATCAACAAGAAGTCGTCATCTAGGATGCCTGCCCAGCAGATCATTTTTCTACACTTTTTTCTGCATTTTCTTACCACACAAAGCACACGTCAACCCTCTCTCCGGAGTACAGCCTCAGATGATCCTCTCTGACTCCCCACAGTTTCTGTACGAGGGTGCTGGGCAGTATGGTGTCATCCATAGGAGGCGGTACCATTCGCCCAGTTTCATGCTCGCCCACTGCAACATTTTTTCCTGGCTTGGTAGGACCGTTCCCTCTGAGCTCTCGACCGTCCAGTTGTAATCCTCCTGTAAGTGAGGCTCTCCCTTCTCTTGTGGCTTCAGTCTCCTTTACTCAGCCAGGACAGATCCTTTCCTCCGATCCGGTGGACAGTTATTTTCATGGACGCCGGGTTTTTGGGCTGGGGTGCGGTCTTTGAAAAGCGCATGGCCCAGGCTCGCTGCAAGCTCCACGAAGTGTCCTTACTAATAAGCATGCTCAAGATCCGGGCAATCTGGAACTCTTGCATTGGCAAGCTCTTCTGAGAGGACACCCAATTCAGATCCAGACAACACAATGGCCGTTGCCTACTTAAACCATCAAGAAGGAACTTGAAGTTGGGCAGCCATGCTGGAAGTGGCCAAAATTCTGATATGGACGGAGCTAGACGTCCCAACGATCTCTGCCCTCCACATACCTGAGGTGGACAACTGGGCCAAAAATTACCTCAGCCTTGGAGAACTCGACCCAGGCAAATGGTCCCTGAATCCAGCAGGTTTGCCTCAGGTGGTGGGGTTCCCCGACGTCAACTTGATGGCACCCAAAGACAACTACAAAGATCCGTCCCTATGTTGCTACATCCCAGGTTCCCCAAGCCCTAGCTTCAGAACCCCTGGCTACACTGTGGGCCCAGTTCTCCCTGTCCTGCCTGTTCCCGCCCATCCCTAGACGCTCAAGAAAATTAGGGCAGAGGGTGTTCCTATCATTCTCGTGACTTTGGATTGGCCAAAACGGTACTGGTACCCGGAGGTACACATACACTATGGAGGCTTCCAGACCTCCCACTGCAAGGTCCTTTTCTTCACTAGAATTCACGGTTGCTAAATTTTGCGGTATGGCCATTGAAGCTGCATTCCTAAGGTCATCTGGGCTCTCTGAACGGGTCATCTAGACGATGATAAAGGACAGAAAACTTTTCTCATCTTGTACCTACCACCATACGGAGAGGGCCTTTTTTTGCTAGTGTGAGGATCAGGTCCTCTCCCTTATGGTTTTGTCTCTCTATTCTTTTAGCTTTGCTCCCATCTGGCCTGGAGTCGGGCTTGTCTCTCAACTCCATGAAGGGGCAAGTTTCCGCACTTACTATCCTTTTTCAGAGAAAAATTGCTTCCCGGTCTCAAGTAAGACATTACTTCAGGGAGTCACCCACGCGGCTTCTCCTTTCAAATCCCTGGTGGACTTTTGGGACTCAAATCTTGTCCTTAAAGGAAATCTGTCAGGTCAAAAATCCATATGTATCTGCTATCATTTTCTAATTCCTTGCACTAAGCTCTCACCATTCATGTATTTCTTTTAGTTATAGTTCCCTCCTATCTTCTGTAAACTTCAAATAAAGAGATTCATTTCATCTGTCAATCACAGTGAGTGATCCACTTAGTTCTCCTCTCTGCTCTCTGTGTTTGCAGCATCACAAGAGGTCAAATACAACACAGAAACTGTAACAGCAGGATTCCTGCTTACAGAAACAAATGGAGTCTAGATAAGATAAGTAAGATCTGGAATAGCTCTCTCCCTCTGTGTCCTCAACAGAACAGAAGTTCCTATGGGATCTGAAACTACACTGCACTGCACTGAGAGCAAAGGGAGGAGGGAGAGAACTGCTGAGAGAGAGGAGAGAGCTGCGGAGAAGGCGTGCATAATTACATGAGTTTATACAGCAGGTGAACTATTCCTGTTTTCTTATAATGGAGAGGACTAATCCAGGAGCTCCCTGCAGTGTCTGACAATGCTAATAAAATGGAAACTACAAAGAGTACAATAATTTTACATGTTTTTAAAAGGCCTGCCCAGGCACTATTCAAAGTAATATTAGTATCATGCTCAAAAATGAGCTGCCAGTGTCCCTTTAATGTTCTTCAGGACTCTCCGAACCTCTATCGGATATTTCACTCTCCTTCCTCTCCTGGAAGATAGTCTTCCTTCTGGCAATCACTTTCATCCATGGGGTATCGTAGCTCGTAGCTCTGTCGTGCCACTCCCCTACCTGATCTTTTATCAAGATAACATGGTCCTCAGCCCTTCAGAAATGTTCCTACCCAAGGTGGTGTCCTCTTTTAATATCGATGAGGATATTGTTCTGCCTCTTTGTCCTTCTCCTCACCCACAAGAAAGGCGGTTATATAACCTGGACCTAGTCAGACCTCTTCGCCTCTATCTTTTTCAGAACGTCTGAAGGAAGCCCTTCTCCCAATTTCTGTCGGCCCTCATTGGGGTTTAGGCACCTCCAAATCCACGATCGCCAGATGGATCTGCTCAAGTATTGTGGAGGCGTACCGGGTCAGACAGACTCCCTGTCTTCCCAGGAAAAGTGCTCATTCTACGCGTTCAGTGGTAGTCTCCTGGGCAGTACGTCATCAGGCTTCAGACCTCCATCTATGCAAGGCTGTGACCTGGTCCTAGATTCTCACCTTTGTAAAATTTTCTAAGGTGCATGCTTACTTTCTGCCCAACACTGCACTTGCACACAAGATTCTTCAGGGAGCAGTGGTCTGAGCTTGGCTCAAGGGGTACCTTGTTTCTTTTCCTACCCTAAGGGGTGTTCCATGGTCATCCTTTGTTCTACAATGAAGCGATGAAGGAAAGAGGATTTTGGTGCTCACTGTAAAATCTTTTTCTTGGAGCTTTCATTGAGGAACACAGCACCCTCCCTATGTCTATAGTTGTACAATGCATTGAATAGGTTTATTGGTTCTCCTATTGCTATGCTCACTAACTGAATAGCTTCGGTGCCAGTTGGTCAGTGTATACTGCTGGGTAGATTTTTTTTTTTTTTGCGTAGCTTCAGCCTCCTAGTGGCAGCAACATGCACCCAAGATTTTCCGGTGTCCCCCAATGAAAGCTCCAAGAAAGAAATGTATTTGGTGCGTATCAAAATCCTCTTTGTTTTTGTCTTAAAATTGTCATGTGGATGAAAAAAATATTGCAAAAATTAGAATTATATTTGAATTATAGCACACTCCCTTTAAAAGGTAAATGGTTTCATTTGTTTTTTGGGTGTAGACAAGCTACTCCAATTCCATCCAGACCCATATATTGAAGTAGATTACCAATTCATAGTCTATTTCCCCTTTCATGTCACTAGTGGGCAGAAGATCTCACAACACATGTAAAAGAAGTGGATGAACACCATTGTGCGGTCATGATGATAAACAGTGTAGGATTCTATGTGTCAGCATGAAAAAATGGTCTGCATTTTACAGGTGAGGGTATAAAGATATCTTTACTGGTTGTAACATCTTGCTACGCAATTATGTCCTTACCTCTTTCCTAGGTTGAGAAGGTTCCCCACCATCCGCTGCAGAACATCTTTAGGGTTGACGGCCGCATAGAACTCCTCTGTAACGTGCTGTCCTATCATGTATTCACATTCCTTCACAGACAGACACTTTCCATGTCCGAATGCATCAATATATATATAATCTGCGATTTCTGAAGCCCTGCGGAAATGAAGCAAAGATTGGAACAGTTAGGTTAATGGCTGACCAAAATAATAAAAATAAATTTCTGAAAAAACAAAAATTACTTTGCGTGCTTTTTTTTTCTTAACTTTTGCCTTCTAGTAATACAGTAAAAATATTTTGTACAGATAAATCATAGTATAAGATATCTCGTGCCTCATCCAAGACAGTTATTACTTACCCCTGGGCACCTTGGCACCAGCGGAGCATGAAGTGATGAGGAAAATTAACTGGCTCCAAATGCACTCCCAAACGTTCAGCCAGAGTGAGATATAACACAAGAAAGACTGATTGGAATGCCAGTCCTATTGATCAGAACCTAGAAAACAAATGAAACAGAGGGGCCTGAGAGAACTGAAGGGCAGATACCTCGTACAAGCCAATGTAGTTATGAATTGAATCCCTTTACACAGCAGATATGGTGCAGTGACCACTGATTTCTGAAGTATGGGGGAAATAATAGCAATATTAACACTATACACATCATCTTCCCATGAATATTTTATCCCAATAAAGCTGGACTTAAAAACCCTCTTAAAAGTGTCACAGGCTTATCGTGTACTTTCACTAGTATTGTGCTGGACTTTGTGCAAGTCTACAACATATCCACCATCTCACCAGCTCAGCTCCTGAGCCCGCTCCTTACATGCAGTCTGTTTTTGTGGCAAGAAGACTGTCAACAATTCAAGGAAAGACCATGGCACTGCTTAGCTTCAGCAAAGAAAATTAAATGTAGTGACCTGTAAGCATCTCTTGTGCAACAACACCACACTGTACAAGATGCCCACACTGTACAAGATGCCTATCCTGTAAAGTGTGGCACCCTTGAACATAACATGGTGACCGATCCTGATCCAAGATCTGGTAATAATCATTATTACTTACGGGAATGCGCTAAGTCACAGGGACCCTACGATTCTATCATTATCACTTACATGAGGGCGCTATTACTGGATCTTGGATTATCATCTGTTTGGATCACTTCTGGAGGGAACTCCTGCAGCACTACCTGGAAGTTGGACTCCATGACACCAAGTATTTTGAAGGTGCCTTTATGTCTGAATATATTCTTTATGCTGACAGCTCACTAAATCGAATATCCTACATTGCAACTAAGGATTGCCATGGTCCTTCCTATAGGAATGCATGCGGACCACACATAGGATGTACTGTTATGTACGACTTAGGGAAGCGATTAAAGCTGGGGTCTCAAACATGCGGCCTGATGTTACATCATGTGGCTCACAGGCACCACAGACATCTCGACAATCACGGCCCAGTCAAGTGGGATGCCAACATCAACGCTTTATTTCAGTTAAATAAGCATCCTTGAATGCTAATTCGATTGAAAGGTATTCCCATGCATAGATTGACTCTTTGCATTATAATACCAATGCTTGCTGCCGGCCAATCAGAGGCCAGCAGTTGACGTAGGCTTGCCGACACACCGCAGTGGTAGATTTGCCAACAAGTAGCCTGGACCGGGCCGCGATAGTCAAGGATCTACAGTGTCTGCAGGCCTTACGTGCAGAAAAGAGGACACAAAGGGAAAAGTGAACAGGTGAGGAGAATCTTTTTTTTCATGTGAATGTGAAGAATTGCACAATATGAGACATTATTACAAGATAGGAACATTATTACAAAAAAAGGACCAGGATGGGGACATAACTAACTAGAGGATATTACTACAAGATGTTGGCCAGAATTCCTATATGGTGCCACTGCAAGAGGACAATATTATGCATGTGGCCAGTTGGGGGATTTAAAACCGAAATAATAAAATAAAAAGCATGAAATAATATTCTTGCCAGCTAACGTAAAACAAAAAAAACCCACCTATTTGTTATCATCACATTCGTTATGACCAAAGCTATAAAACTGTACTGTACCCCTTACAATAAATTACATTTAAAAAAATATTGTGTTACTAAAAATGTCACTTTATTTTGCAATGAATTAAACCCCCAAATTAAATTTTTCTATGTGCGGCTCCTATACCCAGCAGAATTAAAGCATACAAGCCAAGAGGCGGCTAAGTAAGAAGAAGCATTCATCATGGTCTGGAAAGAGGAGTTAAATTTAGTATAGTGAGTGAATTGTGATAAATGTCCAAAACAAGTCCAGTCTCTGGCCATATTGTTAAAGTGTTCCTGAGTTATCACCTCATAAAGGGACACTGGTCAGAATTGATAAAAATGCAAAGGCCTCTAGGGTTAAAATAGTCTGAAGGGGTTAAAAGGGTTCAAATGTCTGATTAGAGCACATGGATACCATAAAGAAAGGTCCTCCACAACAGAGGCCCCTCTTTGGGGGGGGGGGGGGGAGGAGGGGGGGTGGGAGGGGGGTGGTTCACAGGGCGGTACGGTGGCTCAGTGGTTAGCACTGCAGCCTTGCAGCACTGGGACCTGGATTTATTTCCCACCCTGTTCTCCCTGTGTTTGCGTGGGTTTCCTCCCACACTCCAAAAACATACTGATAGGATGTTTAGATTGTGAGCCCCGACGGGGACAGTGTTGCTATGGAATTAATAGGGCTACATAAATGAATAATAATAATAGTTATTATCATTATTTGGGTGCAAGGAGTCATCAGTCTAAATAATACACAAATCTCCAGGTCCACTGCATATCTGACAGAGCTACTGGAGGGGAACGATAATAAATAGCTACAATATTTTAAAATTGATAATTGTGTAGAGAGCCCCGCACTACTATGTGGATCTGATATGTACTAACCTTATGTCCATCAGGGGAGGCTGCTTCAACACACTATGGGAGTGCAATCTCGTTTAAAAGAAGACTTTAACAATCACAAAAAGAGAGGATGGGATGCACTCACTGATGGTGGTTTTTGGAAGGACAGTTATTTATGACCAGCACACAGGTGACATGCGGGCGGCTGCAGGATGCGGACTGCGTCCACCGGGTTGACGTACGTTTCCCCCAAGTGAGCTTCTACTGGTCCACTGATTGCAACGACGCAGATCTGCCTCCTTATACAAGTCTGTCTGCCACATCATGTTAATCAATAGTGACCAACAGGTGAGTTAAAACAATGGATTCAAAATAAATCAAACAGAAAAAGTTGTATTATACATAGCTAAACCAAAAATACCGACATATCCAACCTATCGCTCATTCCTACGTGGGATTGTGCTCGGTATTTCATTATTAATCTGGCTTCACTTTGTAGAAGCAGATTGTGCAGGTTACCTCCTTTCCCAGACATTTTAACCCTTTTTAAGCCAGCAAAAAACAGAACACTTACATCATCATGGTGTTTTGTTTTAATGTGGAGATCCATGGCCAGATTCTGTAGATTTTACATGTTCCTTGAAAAGTTCGTACATAGAGCGAATTGTTTTCCCTATGTAAAGCTTTCCACAGGGGCAGAAAACGACATATACCACATTTTATGTTTTACACGATATAAAAACTCATACACCCTATGCTTATATGGACCGATCTGCAAAGGATTTACACATTTACAGCTTTTGCAATGCCCACTTTTAAAATGACCAAGGGGCTGGAACTTACTTAACCAATGTGGAACATTTTCTAAACGATTATGGACTAACATGTCCCGGTGGACGCAGCCCCCATCCTGCAGCCGCCCATGTGTCACCTGTGTGCTTGTCATAGTCCTTCCAGAGACCACCAACGGTGAGGGCATCCTATCTGCTCTGTGATATTTTTTAAAATTGATGAATATTAGAGAATAAAATTGTACAATGATATAAAAAGGCATTAGTTTAAGGAGCACAACCTAAAATATTACAGAATAGGAGAAAGAATAATTAAAAGTTACAAGACTACTCACAATCCTACCTGATGCATATATGAATTCAGGGGGTTATAGAAATCGGCCACATTGCCTTTAAACTTCATCTCAGTAAAGAGCACATGATTCAGAGCATCTAGAGCCTGCTTTTGTAGGTCAAGATCCTCAATGTAGGAGGATTCACCTGTAAAATTACAGTAATGTAATGGTTGTTATATTATGCAAATGCACAATTAGACAAAAAAAATCCTTCATGTATTTTATAAAAAAGGTAACAAAGAAGTCAAGGAAAGTGGAAAACTAGGATGGAAAACAACATTTTTGAGACGCCTTTATTTACAAGAAAATTCAATATTTAACACTTCCCAGTCCAGGGCTGTAGTGAAAATATGTATTTGTAAGGAAATCTATGACCTGCAGTAAATTAGCATCTCTCCACAAAAGGTCACAACCTATGTTATCTTGAGCAAGACCTTTTAATATCCTCTGGTCAGGATCTGAACCCCAGGGGGCCTTCCTAAGAACACACAGAAGTGCAACTCTCCCTCACTTCTGAAACCTTAGATAGGGATCCACCAAAAGAGGCCTACTTGCATTTTCTAATTACTGTGGGAGGAAAGAAGATACTTTAAAGGCAAAGAACATTCGAAAATATATTCACTGCTCTAAAGAAGCCATGGTCCACTCACAGGTCTGGGATAAGAATATTAAATTAGGGCTGTCCTAGAATTCGATCTACAGGATCAGGCTATAAATTGGGACTACTCACAAAAAAAAAAAAAAAAAAACCCCTTGCCCACAGATTGAGGTCAGCCTAGCTGATGTGATCCATATTTTCATATTTCCTCCTTCAGGAAACAGAAGAATATTAGGCTGCAAAGTTAGGTATTTTCTGTAATTTTTTCCCATTTTACCGTATTTTTCGCTTTATAAGACGCACCAGATTATAAGACGCACCCTCAAATTTGGTGAAGGAAAAAGAGAAAAAAAATAATTTTTATGTTAAATGGGGTCCATCTTATAATGTCAGTGCCCTTCTTACAAATCATATAGGGTATATGTCCCTCATCGCTCCCTCATCCTGGTACATGGTCACTCAACCTGGGATGTAGCCCCCCATCCTAGATATGGCCCCCTTATTTTGGTTATGGCTGGCACACGTCCCCCAGTGATGGCACACGCCCCCCAGTGATGGCACAACTCCCCCCCCATGTTAGATATGGCCCCCATGCTGCTGCCCATAATAAAATAACAACCACATTACTCACCTTTTCCAGCGATGTCCTGTCTCCCTCCATGCAGCTGCGCTCCTCCACTTCCTTGGGTCTTCTCTGTAATGCCGGTAATGTGATCGTGCGCACATAGATGACGTCACTGCTGAGCTGATCACATAACCGGCTTCACAGAGAGAAGACCCAGGAAGTGGAGGAGCACAGCTGCATGGAGGGAGACAGGACATCGATGGAAAAGGTGAGTAATGTAGTTGTTAATTTATTATTGGCAGCAGCATGGGGGCCATACCCAACAGTGCAGACAGTTTGATATGCACTGCTCCCCCAGTCCATCATCACAGCGGTGCGGTTTCAGCACCATGGTGATAGACAGCGGGTGCAGTGCATATTAAATGAGCGGGAGCACGTGACCTCCCTCTGGGTTCTGCAGCCCACTTCAGCCCCAGACACTCCAGAGCTGCCCCCATCCTCCCCCTGCATCCAGCCTCCATACATTCGCGCTATAAGACGCACTCCCACTCCCCCCCCCCCCCCAGTTTGAGGAAATAAAAGTGCGTCTAATAGTCCGAAAAATACCGTATTTTATAACTTTCGCAAATCCGTATGTTCATTTTAATTTTTATCTTTTATATCTTTTTATTGTAAGCACTGTAACGTTTTATAATAAAGCATAAAAAAGAGAATTTTGTTTACTTACCGTAAATTCTTTTTCTTATAGCTCCTATTGGGAGACCCAGACATTGGGTATATAGCTTCCGACCTCCGGAGGACACACGAGGCATTACACCTAAAAGTGTAATTCCTCCCCTACTGCCTATACACCCCCTCAGAATCCCATCAGTTCGGTGCACAAGCAGGAAGGAGGAAAGACCACCTGCACCCAGTCCAACAGGACTGGGAAACAACCAAACGGCCAACAGGGCCAACAGCGAGGTGAAACAACACCAGGCACTAGCAGAGAACAAAGCCCCAAAAAGGCACAGGTTGGGTGCTGGGTCTCCCAATAGGAGCTATAAGAAAAAGAATTTACGGTAAGTAAACAAAATTCTCTTTTTCTTTTGCGCTCCATTGGGAGACCCAGACATTGGGATGTTCAAGAGCTATCCCAGGGCGGGAAAAAACCCAAAAGCAGGCCCATCATAAATGAGCAACCGATGCCTGAAGGATCCGCCTGCCCACATTGGCATCAGCCGATGCCAAAGCATGGACTTGATAATGCTTAGTAAAGGTGTGAAGGCTAGACCATGTGGCCGCCTGACACACTTGAAGAGCTGAGGCTTGATGACGCAAAGCCCACAAGGCCCCCACAGCCCTTGTGGAATGAGCCTTAATACCGGCAGGTACAGGCAAACCCGAGGATACATAAGCCTCCCGAATAGGAGTCTTGATCCATCTAGCCAAAGAAGACTTGGAGGCTGGCTCACCCCTCTTCTGACCCATAGTCAGCACGAACAGGGCATCCGAATGGCGAAATGACGCCGTTCTGGAAACGTAGATCCTGAGAGCCCTGACCAGATCCAAAGTATGGAGAGACCTCTCATACTGGTGAACCGGATGCGGGCAAAAAGATGGAAGGACAATGTCCTGATTCAGGTGGAAAGGGGAAAGCACCTTAGGCAAGAACTCCGCCACAGGCCGAAGCACCACCTTATCCTGGTGAAACACCAGAAAAGGTGACTGGCAGGACACGGCAGCCAACTCCGAAACTCTCCACAGAGAAGTGATGGCAACCAAAAAGGCAACCTTCTGTGAAAGCCTGGAAAGAGGAACCTCCTTAAGAGGTTCAAAAGGTGGCTTCTGCAATGCCGCAAGGACCAGGTTAAGATCCCATGGGTCCAAAGGACGTCTGTAGGGAGGAATGATGTGACTCGCCCCCTGAACAAACCTCTTCACCTGAGGAAGCGTAGCCAAATGCTTATCAAAAAGAACCGACAGCGCCGAGATCTGACCCTTGATGGAACTGAGCGCCAAACCCTTATCCAACCCCGACTGGAGGAAGGCCAAAAGGGTTGACAGAGAGAAAAGCCAGGGAGAATCGCCGTGGATTTGGCACCATGAGAAGAAAATCTTCCACACTCTGCGGTAGATTCCTGCAGAAACCGGTTTCCTGGCCTGTCTCATGGTATCAACGACGTTAGTGGAAAAACCACGGGATGTCAACAACCAGACTTCAAGCGCCACAAAGTCAGGCTCAGGGCCGAGGAATTGTGGCGGAAGAAGGGACCTTGAGACAAGAGATCCGGCCGATCCGGGAGCCTCCATGGATCCCCCACCGAGAGACGCAACAGGTCCGGGTACCAGGCCCTTCTGGGCCAGTCCGCGGCGATGAGAAGGGCTCGCCTGCATTCCGCTCCGGGCTTCCGCAGAACCCTGGGTAGCAAGGCCAATGGGGGAAAGACATAGGGAACACGAAAGCGGGACCAATCCTGGACCAGCGCGTCCGTCCCTACTGCCAGGCCGTCTCGAGCGCGAGACATGAATGCTGGAACTTGACGATTCAGCCTGGACGCCATCAGGTCCACGTCCGGAGTCCCCCACGTGCTGCAGATGTGCCGAAACACCTCTGGGTGAAGAGCCCATTCTCCCTCGTCCATTCCTTGCCGGCTTAAGTAGTCGGCCTCCCAATTGTCCACCCCGGGGATGTGGACAGCCGAGATGGACGCGTCGTTGTCTTCTACCCACCGAAGGATGGGTTGGACCTCCGCAAAGGCTTGACGGCTGCGAGTGCCTCCCTGGCGGTTTATGTAGGCGACAGCAGTCGCGTTGTCGGACTGGATCCGAATTGGATTCCCCGACAGAAACCTCTGGAAGGCCAGGAGAGCCAGGTATACAGCTCGAATCTCCAGGACGTTGATCTGCAAAGATGATTCCTGCATCGTCCAGGTGCCCTGAGCCCTGTGATGCAGGAACACCGCACCCCAACCCAGAAGGCTGGCGTCCGTAGTGACCACCAACCAAGAGGTGGGAAGGAACGACCTGCCTCGGGACATCGACCTGGGCAACAGCCACCATCGGAGAGATTTCTTCGTCACGGAAGAAAGGGCAATGCACTGATCTAGAGAGGACGGATTCTTGTCCCAGCCGCGCACGATCTGCAGCTCAAGTGGACGCAGATGAAACTGCGCAAAAGGGACCGCCTCGATGGTCGCCACCAACTTCCCTAGAACGTGCATGAGACGTCTGATGGGAACCAAGTCCGCCTGCAAAAGGAGTCGGACTTCCTCCACAATCGAGGCCCGCTTGTCCAGGGGAAGGATCACCAGAGCCGGGACAGTGTGGAACTCCATGCCCAGATACAAGATCGTCTGTGTAGGGATGAGGACCGACTTCGGGGAGTTGACTATCCAACCGAAGGCCCGAAGAGTGTCCAAAGTGGCAGAGAGACTCATCTGACACTGTTCCGCAGACGAGGCTCTGATCAACAGGTCGTCCAGATACGGAGTGACCGCGTGACCCTGCAAATGCAGCACTGCCACCATCGCAAACATCCCCTTGGTGAAGATCCTCGGAGCAGAGGAGAGGCCGAAGACCAACGCCACAAACTGGAAATGCTCCTCTCCCACTGCGAACCGCAGCCATCGCTGGTGAGCAGGAGCAATGGGGATGTGGAGATAAGCATCCTTCACGTCCACCGAAGCCAGGAAATCCCTCTGAGACAGGGACGCTATCACCGAGCGTAAGGACTCCATCCTGAAGGGCCTGACTCTCATGTGTCGGTTGAGGAGCTTGAGGTCCAACACCGGCCGCACTGAACCGTCCTTTTTCGGAACCGTGAAGAGGTTCGCATAAAACCCCCGAAACCGTTCCTCTGACGGAACCGGAACCACAACTCCGCTCCGAAGCAGAGCGTCCAGCGCTCGCCGAAACGCCGCAGCCCTCGCCGGAGGGGGCGAAGAGGTGCAGAACAGAGTCGGAGGACGCGACTCCAGTTCTATCCTGTAGCCGTGAGAGACCAAGTCCACCACCCACCGGTCCTGGATGCGACTTTGCCAGATGCTTCCAAATCAGGAGAGCCTGCCACCGATCTTGGACGCTACCGAGGGAGGCGAAGAGTCAGGAGGAGGCAGGTTTGGCGGCTGAGGCACCGGCGGGCTTCTTCTGCTGGGCCTTAGACTTCCAGGACCTATGAGACCTCTGGTCCTTGTCCGGACGGGAGGAGGAGGAGGAGGATGAGGCTGGCTTGGAGGAGGGACGAAAGGAGCGAAACCTAGCATGCAGCTGACGCTGACCGGTCTTCTGCGCTTTAGATTGCGGCAAGGAGGTGGATTTCCCCCCTGTAGACCCCTTGATGAGATCGTCAAGACGTTCTCCAAATAGCCTATCTCCCGAAAACGGGAGGCCCTGTAGGAACTTTTTAGACGTAGCGTCCGCCTTCCAGTCACGCAGCCACAACATCCGGCGTACTGCCAGCGAGTTAGCCGAAGCTACCGCAGACCGACTAGCAGACTCCATGATTGCGGATCTAGCATAGTCCGCAAACGCCTCGGCCTGAGATGTCAGAACCGCCACCTCCGGGATTCCCGAAGCCACCCTAGGGATCTCTGAAAGACAAGCTGAAACCGCTTGCAGGGCCCACACAGCCGCAAAGGCTGGGGCAAAAGAGGCACCTGTAGCCTCGAAAATGGACTTCTGCAGCAGCTCAATCTGCCTGTCCGTGGGATCCTTGAGGGGGGACCCGTCCGCCACCGACATAACGGTATTGGCAGACAACCGAGACACCGGAGGGTCGACTCTCGGAGAAACAGACCAACCCTTGACCACATCTGGAGGAAAAGGGTAACGTGAATCTTTCTGCTTCTTAGCGAAGCGCTTGTCAGGACAGGCCCGAGGGGTCTGAACTGTAGAGCGGAAGTTAGAATGATCCAGGAAAGATCCTCTGGATCTGGCTGGAGGGAGAAACTGATAAAGTTCCTCCGAAACGGAGGAATCCACCGGCGGAGCGGGAACCGTCAAATCCAGCACCGTATTGATAGAAGACACTAAGTCGTTCACCAAAAAACCTTCGTCCAGATCCTCCTCAGGGGCCCTGACGGAGTCTAAGTCCTCCTCCCCTTCCAACAGGGAGCCCCCAGCTCGGGAGCCCGTCTGCGAAGTCGCAGGGGAAACCGCTCGACGTGGCCACTTGGGAGGACGCGGAGACGGTTCCGAGAGTCCAGAATTGTCGCCAGAGTCCAAACCTCTAGTAGAGGAAGAACCACTCCGACGCCTACGACGTGTGGCGGAGGCCCCAGGGGAACCCTCCCATCCACCTGACAAAGACTCCCGCAAGGCTCTGGTCATAGCCGCTATAGACTGAGACACAGAGTCAGAAATGGACTGAGCAAAAACAGCCATCCAAGGCGGAGGTACTGCTGGATCCACCGGGCCAGGCGCCGACGCCAAAGACCCAGAACTGGGGGGGGCTCGTGCACCAAGGCAGTTACTTGGATTGCAGTAGCCGGCGAGATATCAACCTCATGCGGGGCACAAGCCAAGCAATGAGGGAAAGAGGATCCAGCCGGCAGCTGGGCCTGATATGCTGTGCAAGCATGATAACGTGTCTGCACCCTAGGAGCCTTGTTCCTGGAGCTAGACATGGTGTCCCCTTCGTGACCCCAATGAGAGAGCTCAGAGGAGTGGGATCGTGGCACAACTTAAGTCAGGGAGGAGAATAGAGCACCACCAGAGACTGGGGTGACCTACCGGACCTTGTGTGCCCTCTAGAGACGCGCAGAACCTGCAGCCAGCAGCAAAATGCGGGGAGAAGATGCCCACAAGATGGCCGACGGAGCTGAGAGAGAAGGCGTGGCCAGAGTGTCCCCAACCAGCGCGCGAATCCGGAGGGCAGGTCCTTTCCCCCCTGACCAACGCCCCCCAGGCTGCGAGGCAGCATTCCCCATAGGGGACCAAGGAGCGGCCTGCCCGCGGCCGTCCTCCAAAGGGGCAGTCACAACCCAAGGGGCGGCACCGCCCCATGAAGCCCTGGCGCGATAACAGGGACAGTAGGCCGCAAGCCGGGGCCTAAATTTAGCTCCGCGGCCGCCTGTCAGTAGGGGGCGAGCGCGGAGCACACAAAAAAATCGCGGCAGCACCTGGCCAGGATCCCGGATAGCTGGGGGAGGCAGCGCTCCCTTCCAAGCTGTACAGAGTAGCTGCAGAGGCAGCACGGACCCCACACAGAGTACCTCATTGGTGGTGCAGGGTCCGGTCCCTGTGGATCCCTCACGCAGGCCAACAGACACCGGGGGAGCCGTGGACTGAGTGGATGAGCCCAAATGTGGGGGCCAGGAGGATCCCACCTCCCCAGAGCCGCTAAGGGTTGGAGAAGGATAAGCAGCATTAGGGCTCCAGCCCGTTGTACCCCAGGGGTACCTCAACCGCCTCCGCCTTGGGGAAGAGGAAGGAGACATGCTGGGGATCAAAAGATCCTCTTTGCTTCCATGCGACACTAATCAGTGAGAGAGCATGAGTGTAGAGTGTGCCTCCTTCAACACAAAGCAAAGAACTGATGGGATTCTCCCGGGAGGGGGTGTATAGGCAGTAGGGGAGGAGTTACACTTTTAGGTGTAATGCCTTGTGTGTCCTCCGGAGGTCAGAAGCTATACACTCAATGTCTGGGTCTCCCAATGGAGCGCAAAAGAAACTTTATTAAGTTTGAACTTTGTATACCCTAAAAGAATCACAAGCCCCAGGAAGTGTATGAACTTGTGGATTGGCTGAAAGTATTCGTTCAGGGGACTCATCGCCCTGCATGTTCAATGAGCCGTGGCAGCGTGTTGTGAAGCTGAGGGGTGTGTGGTTTGCATCGGGGTGGGATTTATGCTCACTGCCAGCATAGGACAGAGGTTGAGTGCTGGATTGAGTGAGAGGAGATAGATTAACCCTTGCATGCACAACTCTAAGTCAAGCACTGAGAAGCAGGCACGTGACAAGGGCTGTGGAATCTGAATCAGATTAAGAGAAATTGAGGAGTCAGAGGTTTGTTTTACCGACTCCACAGCCCTGTCTCCCACGTTAAAAAGTACTTTAAGATTTTTTCTTTAATTGAAATTGTAACCAGGTATTTTGTATCACTGAGTAATAGATATTACTACAAACCTGCTTCCCGGGACAGACTTGGATGTCTACTGTTTTTTGTACGCAAGTAAACGGTCACCCTTCTTGTAATATTTTCCATTTCTGCTTGAACATTTTCAAAGCTGACATCATCAAGAGGATTACAATACCGGTCGATAAGAACTGCCCCTAGAAAAAGCAAAAATGAAAAACATTTTAGGCATATCTAGAACCCCTATAATTATACGAAGGCAAGCATACACATGAGCCTCGATTTATTACGGCACCTCTTAATGTCGTGAAGCTATGCCAGAAATGATACTCCAGTTAGGTGTTAGCATACATTCCTGCTGTAATATAGGTCCCTTTTGTGCCTAAATTATCATGAATTTGTAGGGCAAACTGCTTCATTACACCCTCTCAGTTCCTCTCCAGTTGCAGTAAAAATCGAAAAGTCACATAACGTCAAGTTGTATAAAATGTTGTGATATTTCATGAAGAAGTTTTATGCCAAACAATTGGCCAAAACTACTAAATCGGGGAATTAATGTAATATGTATGGCACATGTGCGGTCATGGCCGAAGGTGTTGGCATTCTTGAAAGCAAATTGGACATAATTTCACACAAAACCTCCAAAATGGGCCAGACAAAGTTGTTGGAATCCTTAACTTGATATTTGGTTACGCACCCTTTGGAATAAATACCTTTAATCAATCACTTTCTATAACCATCCACAAGCTTCTTACACCTCAACTGGAATTTTGGACCACCCTTCTTTTGCAAACTGCTCCAGGTCTCTCATATTTGAAGGGCGCCCTTCTCCCAACAGCCATTTTCGAGATCTCTCCACAGATGTTCAATGAGATTTAGGTCCAGGCTCAGGCTCATTGTTGGCCACTTCAGAACTCTCCAACGCTTTTTGTTTTAATCCATTTCTGGGTGCTTTTTGAAGTCTGTTTGGGGTCATTGTCCTGGTGGAAGACCCATGATCTAGGACGCAAACCGAGCTTTCTGACACTGAATATTGCATTGTAACCCAAAATTCTTTGGTAAGCTACACATTTCATGACAGTCAATGCACCCAATGTCAGAGGTAGCAAAACATCCCAAACACATCTTTGAACCTCCACCATAATGGACTGTAGATACTGTGTTTAATTCTTTGTAGGCCACATTATGTTTTTGATAAAAAGTGGAATGCTTTCCCAAAGACCTCTACTATCTTGTTCTCATCTGTCAACAAAACGCTTTCCCAGTATTTTCTCTTACTCGCATACATTTTAGCAAACGGCAGTCTAGTTTTCTTAGGTCAGTGTTAGCAGTGTGGTCCTTCTGGTTCTCCTCCATAGCGTTTAATTTCATTTAAATGTCGACGGATAGTTTGTGCTGACACTGATGTCCCCAGAGCCTGCAGGCCAGCTTGAATTTTTTGGAACTTGATTGGGGGCTGCTTATCCACCATCTGGACTATCCTGCATTGCAATGTTTCATCAATTATTCACTGTTGTCCAGGGAGATTATCTACAGACTTCTTGTCTACGTTGTGCACCATGAGCAAAATAAAAAACCAAACATCTGTAGAGCTGGACTTATATCTTTGAGATTGCTGATCTTTTCCAACAATTTTGGTTCTCAAGGTCTCAGACAATTCTCTTCTTCTCTAAAGGCCACGTTACACACACCAACTTATCTGTCCAACTTCTGAACAACTTACTGGTTGCAGTGAAATCATGGACACATAGTTCCATTTGTACACAGCCACAAAATGGAGCAATGTGTCCATGATTTCACTGCAACCAGTAAGTTGTTCAGAAGTTGGACAGATAAGTTGGTGTGTGTAAAGTGGCCATTAAACAATTTGGCAAAGATTGAGTCAACTTCTCCCTTTATCTTGTTTCAGGTGTAATTTTCACATTGCCCACTTTGGTTACTTGCCAATGGTGATTTTGAACTAACACCACATGGTTTAAACCAAGTTGTTTACCCACCAATATGCCAACAATTTTGTCCAGACCATTTTTGGAGTTGTGTGGAAAATTATGTCCAATTTGACATTTTTTGTCTTGTTTTTTTTTTTGTGGTGTTCCAATACACAAAAATGACATCAATGTGTATAATAAAACGTGTATTTACAATACGTTTTTGGGAGAAATAATTAATTTTCTGAAACAATTTCAAGGGTGCTAACACTTTCCGCTTTGCCTGTATGTTCAACAACTTTTAAACTACATTGAAATCCACTCAAATTCAATAAACCTTGCAGTGAGGCTTCTAAAGAAAAGTATTGTATTTTCTGGATTATAAGACGCACTTTTTCGCTCCCAAAAGTGTGTTTTACAATCTGGATATAGTCTACAGAGGAGAGAAGGGGGGTGCAGTGGCGGTGGAGTGGGCTTACAGGCGGAGAATCGCTGCTGCAGGATGTCAGTGGTGGCACCAGTAGGGAGATACTGCAGGCCAGGGCTCAGAAGAGAAAGTGTCGCAGCGGCATGAGGCAGGCGCCATCGATACCCTGGCTCTCATATCTCAAATGAGATCTCCAATCTGTTAACATGTGTTTTCTGCAGCCATTTTCCTGAAGTCCAATGCTGGCAAATCAATGAAGCCTGCCTTGACACCTTCTCATTCAAGCCCTGGGCTATGGCATCGCCCCATTGGTGCCTCCACGACACCCCCCTCCCAGTCTGCAGCCCACAGCATCGCCACCCTTGTTGCCACCACCTTCCTGCAGCGGCGGTGGCCCTACCTCCTGTCACCCTGCTGCACCGCCACCGCACCCACGCTAAGCTATGCTCGGCTATAAGATTTACTCTAGAATTATAAGACGACCCCCATTTTAACAATTTTTTTTTCCTACTATCCTCCTCTAAATTTGGGGAGTGTTCAATAATTTGCAAAATATGGTATAAGCAGGATCCAAAGAATACTCAATGACGCACCTTCCATGATGTCTTGCTGCTCCACTGGTCTCTGAAGAAACCTCTTTAAATTAAATATGGTGCCCTGCTGGCGCATAAAATAAAGGATTTTCTTCGCACAGTATTTTAGGGTCAAACATTTCCTAAAGAGAGAACAATATGTTGGGTTGTAAAATACAGAAAATCTTAGATCTATCAAGAGTGAATCTGGAATGTGAAATATTGGTTATACTAAAACAAATTCTTGCAATATATGTGTTACTAAATACAACTATGTAAGAGTAAAAGAGGCAATGGAGACAGAACAGGAGCCCTTACTAGGGGGCCACTATTTTTTCACTCTCAGAACAAAGATCTTATAAAGAAATCAATGTAAGGCGGCCGTCACACGGAACGATTTCTTGCCCGATATCGTTTAAGCGATCTCCTTTTTGATCGCTTAAGCGATATCGGGCAAGAAATCGTTGCATGTAATCAAGCGATTTAAGATGGTAAATCGCTTGATCGTGACATCGCTGATCTGAGGTCCGGTTCTCAGATCTAGCGATGAGCGATTTGACGATCTGTCTCATCGTGGTGTATAACACCACGATGAGCGATCTCCCAGCGGCAGAGCCTATGCTGGGAGATGGTAACTATGGTACACGTCGGGTAACTAAGCGACGCGCGGCGCCTAGTTACCCGATGTGTACCATAGTAACGAGCGAGATCGCGGCTCCACATCGCTGGTGAGTCTGTCTGTGTGACATCTCACCAGCGATGTGAGCGATATTGTAAGCGATTGCGCGTGCACGTGATCGCTTACAATATCGCTAAAGATATCTGTGCATGTGACGGCCCCCTTAGGCGCTCTATCTACGAGTACTGATTAAGTTACAATTAGTCTGGTTTCTGCCATCTCTCTCTCTCCCCCACCCATCCTCTGATAATATTTATTTATATATATTATTCATATTTTACTTGTACCCTGCCACTGAAAATAAGAAAAAAGAAAGAAGCATGTCATGATCCAAATGAGATCAAAAGTACAATCTTCTTCAGTTGTCACAGCAGTGAATAACTTGTCTTTAAAGGGATCCTGTCACCCCCAAAACACCTCTAAACCTATTAAAACCTGTCCCTAGAGCATATTAACACTTTCCCTACACTCCTTTTACCTCCTAAATACAGCAAGTGACATTGAAGAAAAACGTTTTTATAGTACCTCATTAGTGATGATAATGAGTGACTATGCTATTCATAGTCACTCATCCAGGCTGCCCCTCTTCTTCATATCACGCCTGAATAGGCGTGATCTACAGCACTGATTCAAATTCGCGCCTCCCCGCTGTGCCCTGTGTCGTCCGAGGCTGCAGTGTGGCTGGGTGACGCGATCCGCGTCATTCCCGGCGCCGGGTGACGTATTTACACCGGCGCCGCGCTGTCAACTTCAAAATGCGAACTGCGCATGCGCACGGGCATGCGCAGTGCGCATTTTGAAGCTGACAGCGCGGCGCCGGTGTAAATACGTCACCCGGCGCCGGGAATGACGCGGATCGCGTCACCCAGCCACACTGCAGCCTCGGACGACACAGGGCACAGCGGGGAGGCGCGAATTTGAATCAGTGCTGTAGATCACGCCTATTCAGGCGTGATATGAAGAAGAGGGGCAGCCTGGATGAGTGACTATGAATAGCATAGTCACTCATTATCATCACTAATGAGGTACTATAAAAACGTTTTTCTTCAATGTCACTTGCTGTATTTAGGAGGTAAAAGGAGTGTAGGGAAAGTGTTAATATGCTCTAGGGACAGGTTTTAATAGGTTTAGAGGTGTTTTGGGGGTGACAGGATCCCTTTAAGAGCTACAGATTTAGTTAACCCCTTCAGCCCCCAGTCCATTTTTTTACAATTCTGACCAGTGTCAGGTTATAATTGTGGAACGCTTCAACGGAACGGATCCCAGTGATTCTGAGGCCACTTTACACACACCAACTTATCTGTCCAACTTCTGAACTTACTGGTTGCAGTGAAATCATGGACACATTGCTCCATTTTGTGGCTGTGCACAAATGGAACAATGTGTCCATGATTTCACTGCAACCAGTAAGTTGGTCAGAAGTTGGACAGATAAGTTGGCGTGTGTAAAGTGGCCATGAGACTGTTTTCTCATGACATATTGGACTTCATGTTAGTTGTTAAATTAGGTCGATACTTGCAAAAAGAAACACGAAAATTAAAACAAAATGAAATTTAGCAAAAATTTCTTAAATTTTGCAATTTTCAAACTTTTCATTTTTATACTGTTAAACCAGTTACCGTATTTTTCCTTTTATAAGACGCACTTTTTTTCCTCCGAATTTTGGAGGAAAGTGGGGATGCGTCTTATAAAAGGAATATAACATTCTATCATCCTCAGTTGCTTGGGAGGGGGAGACAGCAGTGAAGTGGGGACAGAAGTGGCAGGGAATGGTCCCTGCTGAAGAATCCAGGCGGCAGGAGCACCACATGTCCCCGACTCATTAACTACTTACATTTACTACTATTCACTTCACTTGCTCCCAGTCTCCGCCCACCTCTTTGCACTGAACACAGTGCGGAGCCCGGGGAGCAGGAGAAGTCAGCAAGTGACAGGGGGGCAGCTGTGGCAAGTGAATGAGCACTGAGCTTTGTGCTTATTCACTGCCATGAAGACAGGGACAGAGCACAGCAGATCGGCACCTTATCACAGCAGGTACCTTGTCAGTGTCATGCCTCGGTCCCTCTGCTCTCTGTAATGTGTCCTCCTGCTGAGCCCTGCACTGTGCAGAAATCCAGGAAGGTCGGTCTGCAGTTCAGGAGCTTCAGTGTATGGAGAGCAGGGCTGGAGGTAGCATAACAGAGTGTACAGCTTCCATGGCCCTGCATCTACAGGTCAAGCTCTGTTATGGTGACTTGTAATTAGGAGACAGGGCTGGAGCATCGTATTTCAGCAGTGTACAGACCCCCTCCCTGGCCCTCCCTCTTACAGTATATCACATCAGAAATTGATGTGCAGACTATGGCCACTTCCTTAATTTCAGCAGGGTGATGGCAAAGCAGGACACATTAAAGTGAGTGCACATGTATATGTAACATAACCACTAATGAAGTAAAGTTAACACTACCAATACTGTGCTTAGCTATAACTCCAAGCATACTATAGGATCTACAGTACATGCTGGGAGTGATAGTTCTTAAAGGGATTGCTAACACATGAACAAATCCCATCTCATTCACCTTGTTGGCCCTTGTAAAAGTAATAAAGACCATACTAAGGCTGCATACTCACGGTTCACAGGAGCTGCGTGTTGGACGCGGCTCCTCCGGACCTGAGTTAAGCCACCGGGAGACTGCAGCCGCCCTGTACTCACCGTGTGCGGCGGGTGCAGGGCGGCTTCCCCCTGTAGTCACCTGATGGGAGCCGCTTCCAGCTCCGCAGCATGAAATGAGCATGTTGCGGAGGAGCGAAATGGCGGCAACCTGCACTGCAGCTATCAAATCACTGCGGTCATTCTACAAATCCCATCCACTATGCTTGTACTGTACTACTCAGCATTTTGGACACAACAGCAAGATACTGCGTTCAAAACGCTGCGTATACTGATCATGTGCACGCACCCTTACTCCTGATGCTGCAGCAGTTCCAACGTTGTCAGAAGTTGCATAGTCATGTCCCATGTGACATTGATATGAGACTCAGCCCCCCGACCAGTCAGTGCTGGCGTCTGTCTCCGTGCCATCAGACACTGGAGCAGAAGTCATTGTATTGCTCACATGCTGCACCTGCATCCGAAGGAAACAGACGCCAGCGCTGACTGGTCGCAGGGCCTGAGTGTCATATCAAAGTCATTTTTTGCTACAAATATTTTTTTCCCTATTTTCCACCTCTAAAATCTGGGTGCGTCTTATAATCCGGTGGTATATCACACAAAATAATTAATAAATAACATTTCCCACATGTCTACTTTACATCAGCACAATTTTTAACACAATTAATTTTTTCGTTACGAAGTTAGAAGGGTTCAAAGTTCATCAACAATTTCTCATTTTTCCAACAATTTATTATTTTTTTTTTTATAGTGACCACATCACATTTGATGTGACTTTGAGGGGCCTAGATTACAGAAAATGCCCAAAAGTGACAACATTCCAAAAACTACATGCAAAAAATTAGTAACCCTTCAAGTTCTTCATAGGTACTAAAGCAACGTGGAAGGAAAAAAATGAACATTTTACTTTTTCCAACATAAATGTTACTTTAGCCTCAAATATTGCATTTTCTAAAATTTGTTGATTAATTTCTCCCGAGTACACCGATATCTCATACACTACAGTTCAAAAGTTTGGGGTCATTTAGAAATTCTTATTTTTGAAAGGAAAGCACTTTTTTTTTTAATGAAGCTAACATTAAATGAATCAGAAATACACTCTACACATTGTTAAATGTGGTAAATGACTATTCTTGCTGCAAGCGTCCGGTTTTTAATGCAATATCTACATAAGTGTATAGAGGCCCATTTCCAATAACCACCACTCCAGTATTTTAATGGTACATTGTGTTTGCTAACTGTGTAAGAAGGCTAATGGATGTGTAGGAAACCCTAGAAAACCCTTGTACAAATATGTTAGCACAGCTGAAAACGGTTTGGCTGATTAGAGAAGCTATAAAATTGACCTTCCTTTGAGCTAGTTGAGAATCTGGAGCATTACATTAGTTTGTTCTATGAAACTCTCAAAATGGCCAGAAAAAGAGAACTTTCATGTAAAACTCCACAGTCTATTCTTGTTCTTAGAAATGAAGGCTATTACATGTGAGAGATTGCCAAGAAACTGAAGATTTCCTACAACGGTGTGTAATACTCCCTTCAGAGGAGAGCACAAACAGGCTCTAAAACAGAGTAGAAAGAGAAGTGGGAGGCCATGCTGTAATGGAGTGGCCAGCGCAGTCACCAGATCTCAACCCCATTGAGCTGTTGTGGGAGCAGCTTGACCATATGGTATGCAACAAGTGCCCATCAAACCAATCCAACTTGTGGGAGGGGCTTCAGGAAGCATGGGGGGAAATTTCTCAAGATTACCTCAGCAAATTAACAGCTAGAATGCCAAAGGTCTGCAATGCTGTAATTGCTGCAAAGGGAGCATTCTTTGAGCACAGCAAAGTTTGAAGGAGAAAAATCTAAATTACTTATCGGTAATGTTTTTTTCCGGAGCCACGACAATGTGGCACCCCAGGGGTTAATGTGCCACAGTAACATCTCAAGTGTTAAACTCCCCACACAACACTGGGCACTGCACTAGCGCCTCTAGGCCAGAAGGGGGAGCTCAAGCAGCTCCCTGATATATTCTGGTCTGAGTAGGAAGTAGTTAGTGGATAGTTGACAGCTGACAGTTCAGTTTAGTGCAGGGAGCACTAGGAGGAGGACCTGTAAATGGGAGCAGTGCTGAGCTCCTGACAGAGACCACTGACTACTTTCAGGCCTGAAGAAGAGGAGTACAAGAAACAGAGGAACATATCTGGGAGGCTGAGTTACCTCATAACTCGCCCCAGAGGAGCGCAGAGACCGGGCAGTGCGGGACTTGAAGCTAACAGCGGCGCGGGTGTAAATACGTCACCCGGCGCCGGAAATGACGCGAATCGCGTCATACAGCCCCCACACAGCTGCGCCAGGCCGAGGGGAGAGCGGGGAAGCGCGCAGGGAGGCGCACATTTGAATGTATCATGAAGATCACGCCTATTGAGGCGTGATAGTATGAAGAGGGGCAGCCTGGCTGAGTAACTATGAATACCATAGTCACTCATTAACATCAGTAATGAGGTACTTTTATAACGTTTATATTCAGTTTCACTTGCTGCATTTAGGAGCTAAAAGGAGTGTAGGGTAAGTGTTACTATGCTCTAGGGACAGCTTTTAATAGCTTAGGAGGTGATTTGGGGGTGAAAGGATCCCTTTAACGAGCATGGTGCAAATGCCACTGTGTTTGCAGTCCATGAGAGTCATGCATTGATAAAAGAGACATCCAGATATGGGACACTGCTGAAAACAGTATAGACATTGCAAACTTCAAGCAGGGAAAAAAAGCATTGTAATCTCTTCGCTTCAGTCCCTTTAGCCTTGCCCCACCCCCTGTGCCGACGGATCGGAGGCTCCGAGGTCAGGCGGAGGGCGGGCGAGGCGGGCAGATGACGGGCTGAGGACGGGTGGGAAGCCAGGGATGTCACGGCTAGGCCAAAGCCGGGCCCCGCGAAAATCGCGGGGGCCCGGGAGCGGCCGAGGCCCGGCGAGGAGGTCCGGAGGGAGCTGGAAGTCAGAAGCAGCGCTGACTGAAAAGACCGGAGACTGTGCCCGAGACAGTTCAGTCGCCGGTGTCCTGCACTGCACACAGTAAGCGCTATCCCATCGTTGATTCCTGAGTCGAGAAGGGACAGATTGAGTGGAGGACGGCTCAAGCCACAGAAGGGCCCATCTGTTGAGTAAATGCGGTAGGGGGGCCGCGAGGTCCTGTCTTGAAGCGGGCTGTGCAGAGTGCTCGCACGTGTCATCTAAACCCAAAACGTATATGGGTCTAGAGAGGAGATTGGCAACAGAACTCGATATTCCATGTTATGCTGCCCAGAGCTTCGTCCTTGTAGTCAGGGGACGGAGGCCAGCGAGGCCTTGTGCCTTTGCAGCTTTAACCCGAGTCACTAAGTGGAGGGTCGAAGAAGGAATTAGGCAAATGGCAATCTCGGCTATGACCAGGTGCCTCCAACAGAGGGGAGCTGGGGAGGGAGTATGGTATGGGTCTTAGGTTCCAGAGACCCGTAGCTAAATTACTTGTACAGCTGCGGATAACGGAGTTTCATCCTGCGCCCTGTAGGGCTTGACCGTTATCCCTGCTAACCAGAACCTCAGCTGTGGGATTTGGAGAGGATTGGCAACAGTCCTGGGACCTTTGCAGTTGTCAGGTAATTGTAGGTTACGTCAACTTCAACTGGGCTCTCCAACAATGGAGGACCGAGGAAGAAACCTGTGAGAAAAACTCGCAGCAATTCCACCGCAACCTAGATTTCTCAACTGTGTAGGGGCCTGGACCAAGGAGAAGGACATGTCGGTATACACTTAAAACTAGCTACCCCCCCGGGTAGATAGATGTACCCACAGGTACTTGCATCTGGGACGGTGGTAGGAACAACTGTAATTGGTCCGTGCGCTGGACAGAGGGACTCTGCCTGTACTGCTCTGGGAATTGGCAGTATTCCTTCTAATGAAATATTACAGTATACACAGTGTAGGGGGGTAGCATTACATGTTAGACGCTTGGTGTACAGGGAGGGGGGAGGAGGACAGGCTGAAGCAGACTGTACCAAGCTGACTGTAACCATCGGCTGCCACACAGCGACCTGTGCTATTGTACTGTTTGGTCCCTGTGTACCCCGCACAGCGGATGCTGTGATACTTGCTGAAACGTTATATAAAAGAATCTGTGCATCCCTATTACCTCCAGCAGGGAGGATAGGGGCTAGAGGATGAGCCTGCTGCTATTTGCCCCATTAGTGGGTGCCCCTGCAGGCATACCACCCAGTTAAAGCCCTAGGTGCAACCTGTCCAATATCTGGCCTCTTAGCCAGGGATGGCTTGGTTGGCCTGAGTCCCCTGCTGCCTAAGCGCTGATCGCCGGGGCTGCAATGGCGGCGGTGCCATCATGAAGGGGGGCAGAGCCAGCGCAAGGTGCGCAGAAAAGCTGGATGGAGCCCTTTTTAGCCCTGTCCCGCCTGCCGTGCTGATGCTAGAAGGCTCCGCGTCCAGAGGGGGGCGGTGACGTCTGGCTAGGCTGAAGCCGGGGCCTCGCGTAAAACGCAGGCCCGGGAATGGCGGAGGTCAGGCGCGGAGGTCAAGGGCCGGAACTGGGGGCAACGGCGCCAGGCACCGGAGGCTGCGCCCATGATGGGGCAGACGCCCCATCAGCACCCAGGGCCCTCTATGAGCCACCGCTGCTGTGCTCCCTTCTGGGGGAACGGGTGCAGCATGAACAATGTGAGGTGAGAGAGCCTGCTTCTCAGAGACACTCATAGTGAGGCTTGTTGCGCTCTGCAGCTTATAGAATGCTGCAGCTGGTCGGCTCAGGGGGAAAAACAGGAAAGAAAACATGCAGGGTCCCAAGGGAACCCCGATTACCTGCTCCTCAACCCAGACCCTAGCAGGGAATGGGGAGGGCATCTTGGGCTTGCTCGACCCATAAGCCAGAAGGGAGATGGGGAGGGTGTCTGTGCCTGGCCTGGCGTCCTGATGTGCCCAGCAGGATCTGCTCTTTCTTGCTGTGAATTCTCTGCAAGCCTGCAGAAGTCACCCTGAGGTTCCCAGTGGGGACAGGGAAAAAAGCGGGAGCGCCGGCCATAGGGGAAAGACAAGGAGATTGGAACGCAATGGAACCGTCGCCTTGCTCCCTATCCATCGTGGCAGAAGGGGGTACGTGGAGGTAACACCCCGCATTCCCATCTGTTGCTGTTTTTGGGAAATCGGTATGCAGAGATACAGTCGCCCTTTCGTATCCTTGGTAAAAAAGAATAAAAATCTAAGTAAAAAAATATCTAACTATGTAATTTGGAGTGGTCCTATGGTCCATGTCTACCTCCTAACGACACTAAGCAAAAACTGGAGAAGCACTTCCTGCTCCAGGGGAGTATACTGCAGAGGAGGAGCCACTTAACTCTTTTGCAGATTTTGCCTAGTGTCGCCTCCTAGTGGACAGCAGCATAACACCCACGGTCTGTGTCCCCCAATGAGGCGAAGGAGAAAAGAAGAATTAGGGATGGACCACCGCTTGAAGAACCCGTCTACCAAAGGTCACCTCATCAGTGGAAGAAAGATCAAGTCTGTAATGCTTGAAAA
Organism: Allobates femoralis; assembly: GCA_033576535.1. Classification (NCBI taxonomy): domain Eukaryota; kingdom Metazoa; phylum Chordata; class Amphibia; order Anura; family Aromobatidae; genus Allobates; species Allobates femoralis. The sequence continues at coordinate 696,589,383 of JARQOC010000003.1, read as the reverse complement.
AAGTAGAGGGACAAGACCATGGAGCAGCCCTACAGAATAATTCTAAAGGGACATCAGTCTTCCCTGCCCAGGACGCTGCAACCGCTCTGGTAGAATGTACGGTGATACCCTCTGGAACCTGCACCTGGCTGGCAGAATAAGCTAAGGCTAAAACCTCCCGAATCCATCTAGCCAAGTTACCCTTAGAAACAGCAGTACCCTTAGGCTACGTTCACACATTTGCGTATTTTGCTGCGCTTTTTGCTGCGTTTTTCGGCCGCGCAAAAAAGCGCAGCAAAATACGCAGGGGCTTTCACACACTGCGCTTTCTTCCCCCCAGAAAGCGCAGTGATGTCACAGAGGGGAGGAAGAATCCTGCTTCCTCCTCCCCTCTGTGACATGTGTGACCGCCCCATTAGATTCCACAGTGTGTTAATACACACTGTGAAATCTACATTAAACAGAGGCAAGTTAATGAAAAATAAAAAACAATCAATACTTCACCTCTCCGACGCCTTCTCCCGGTGTGCGATCTCCGATTCCAAGTGAGCTCTCTTCTGACAGGACCTGTGATGACGTCAGAGGGGGGGGCGTTCCCGGGCGGTCCCATCGCTGATTGGCTGCTCGCGGTCACATGACCGCGAGTGCCTGGTAACGCCCCCCCTCTGACATCACCACAGGTCTGGTCAGAAGAGATCTGACTTACAACCGCGGATCGCACAGCGGGAGAAGGCACCGGACAGCGGGAGAAGGCGTCGGAAGGTAAGTATTCATTCTTTTTTATTTTCAGACACTTGCTTTTGTTTAATTTAGATTTCACAGTGTGTATTAACACACTGTGGAATCTAATGGGCGGCCACAGCTGTCACAGAGGGGAGGAGGAAGCAGGATTCTTCCTCCCCTCTGGGAGAATACGCAGAAGTAGCTGCGTAAACAATTGACATATCAATTGTTTACGGAGCTGCGTTTTCTCCCGGAAAACGCACTGCGTATTTTTACGCAATGTCTGCACTGCAAAGTGAATTTCCCATTCACTTTGCAGGCAGACAAAAGGCACATTGCGTATTTTGAAAAGCGCGCGTAAAAAAACGCGGCAAAATACGCAATGTGTGAACGCAGCCTTAGTGGCCCCCTGAAAAGGACACAAATAGGTTCAGAACCTCTCTCCATTCTTTGGATCTGCCCAAGTAAGTAAGCAATGCCCTCCTGAGGTGTGTAAAACCTTCTCCTTCTGATTAGACGGATGGTCACAAAAGGATGGGAGCACAAGCTCCTGTACCCTGTGAAAATGTTTAGCCACCTTCAGGAATAGAAAGGGTCCAGGCGGAGGATGACCCTATCCTGCATAAATTGAGTATAAGGCCCCACTATAGACACGGCCACCAGGTCGCTAAACCGTCTGGCTGACGTCAAAAGCCACCAACAGGACCACCTACAGAGTAAGGACCTTAGGCGAAGCTGAATACAAAAGCTCAAAGGGAGGTTTGGTTAAAGCCTCCAGCACTAAATTGAGATCCCACTGAGGCATTTTCAGACATGGGACTGGAGAGGCTTGTGTGCAGGACTGGAGATCTGTGAAACCCAATATGACCCCGCTAAGTTACAATTGTACAGGGCTTCTAGGGCCGAGACAGGGCGTTTTAGGGTATTGACAGAGACCGTGCTCCCACACCCTCTGCAGGAACACCATGATTGCTGCCACTGGAGCTTCCCCCTCCGGGCTTGCCCCAGAGGAGGACAGAAATTTGTTCCACACTTTACTGTAAATTTTAGTGGTAAATGGCTTTCTACTGGACATCAGAGTGTGAATTAGACCAGCGGAGAACTCTCTACGCGACAGGAGCCACCGTTCAAGTTCCATGCCGTCAGCCGGAGACACGAGACCTGCGGATGATGGACTGGCCCCTGGGAGAGGAGAGACTGGGAGATCAGGAGAGTCCAGGGATCTGTCAGCGATATTTGACTGAGCCAAAATAACCAAGCCTCCGGGCCAGAAGGGCACTATCATGAAGACCCTGGTTCTGTTCCCCCTGAGGCTGAGAAGAACTGCCCTTGAAATTGCCACCCCCCTTAGATGAAGTGCAGATAGGAAAATCTGCTGTACGTGTAGCCCTGAAAATGGCCTGTGTGACTCGCATCAGAGCCTGAAACGGAGTGCCTCCCTGATGGGTCAAATATGCCAAATTGTCTTGGTGACCCCAAACGTTTGAACGGTAGTGTATATGGTCAAAAATCACTGTTTGAGTGCATGGTACAGTTCAGAAGGGAAGGAGTGCCATTTGACTTTTTGAATAGAAATTCAGATGACACCATGTCAAGTTTGCAGAGTCCCTGATGCACATAAACTGTGGAAACCCCCACACATGACCCCATTTTGAAAACTAGACCAACAAATGTGCTTCACAGATTTTATAACATTGAGCCGTGGAAATTAAAAAAATACTTTTCTTCCACAAATGTTCTTTTGGCCTCAATTTTTTCATTTTCACATGGACAACAGGATAAAACGGATCTTAAAATTTGTTGGGCAATTTCTCCTGAATACACCAATACCTCATAAGTGACGGAAAACCACTGTTTGGGTGCATGGCGGGGCTGAGATGGCAAGGAGTGACATTTAACGTTTCAAGTGGAAAATTAGCTGCAATAGTTAGACACCATGTCACATATGGAGAACCCCTGTGTGCCTAAACAGTGGAGTTCCCCCCAAAAGTGACCCCATATTGGAAATTAGACCCCCCAAGGAACTTATCTAGATTCATGGTGAGCAGTTTCAAACCCCATGTACATGGAGCCATGAAAAAAGAAGTACTTTTTTGTCCCACAAAAATGTTTTGTTTTTTTTTTGTCTCAAATTTTTCATTTTCACAAGAGGAACAGGATCAAATGGATCCTAAAATTTGTAAGGCAATTTTTCCTGAGTGTACCAATCCCTCATATGTGGCGGAAAACTACTGTTAGGGTGCAAAGCAGGGCTCTGAAGGAAGGGAGTGACATTTTGGAACACACATTTTGATGGCATGGTCTGTGGGTGTCATATCCTGTTTGGAGAGCCCCTGATGTGCCTAAACCGTGAACCCCCCCCCCAAGTGACAACATTTTGAGTTCACTGCCACGGGGAGCCCTGGTGACTCAGCGAGTGATGTCACCACTCCCCTGTGGCAGTCTCTGACGGTTGCAGGTGACGTCGCTCATGGAGTCACTGGGGTCAGCGTGATTGCACTCTGCAGGAAGAGGTCACTTGTTCTCCTACTACAGACTCTGGATTAAGGATCGTGGAGGGTTATGTGTGAGTAATAAAGATGGAGTTGAGATATGTTTGTTTTTTGTTCTAATGAAATTATTTTTCTCTGAGTGCTGTGTATTATATACTAGAGAATCCTAATGGCTGGGTCTAACATTAGCCTGCCATTATGAATCTTGAGCTTGGTGCAAGCTGACAATACAAAACTTGCATTAATCCCTTTATTACCCAGTTTGCCACCGCCACCAGCACCAGGGCAACTGGAAGAGTCGGGGGTACAGAACCAGCTGTGAGCTGCAATTCCCATCTTTGGGGGCCCAGAACGTTTGAGCCTCTCCACACTGAGGTTTCCAGCCCCCAGATGCCAAGTTGTACCTGGCTGGCAAACAAAAATACGGCTCCATGTCATTTTTTTTATTTATAGAAATAATTTGGGGGGGAAAAAATGACGTGGAGCTGTATTTTTGGTTGCCAGCCAGGTACAACTAAACAGCTGGGGGCTGGAATCATCAGCATGGAGAGGCCAATGCATTCTGGGCCCCCGAAAATGACGTATTCTTTGAAGCGTACTTTTCTGGCTCTGTACCAAGACTCATCCAGTTGCCCTGGTGCCAGTGGTAACCTGGGTAATATAGGGGTTAATGTCAGCATCTTATATTGGCAGCTGGCACTAAGCCTGAGATTCATAATGTCGGGCCAATGTTAGTCCCAGCCATTAGGAATCTCTAGTAAATAGTAAAAAAATCTTATTAGGAAAAAAAACTAACACAAATTTAGACTCCGACGTAGTCCACAACAATGGTCCCAAGACGCTCGATCACCTCTGCTTCATCCAGGCTGCAGCAAGGGATCAAGTGTCCTCTTCCTGCAGTCTCTGGGGTTACACTGATGGGGCACTGTATGGTCAGTATCTGCCATACAGTGCACTATCACTGTGACCCCAGAGACTACAACAAGAGGACACTTGATCCCTTGCTGCAGTCTCTGGTGTTACACTGATTGTGCACTATATGGCAATGATCTGCCATACTGTGCACCTGTCAGTATGGCAAACTCAAGTCTTAGATCACATGATTTGAGGCTTAGGTCAGGTGACCGGATGTTGTCATGGCAACCTAGGGTTACCATGGTGATAGGCTCACCATAATTACATTAAGATGAGCAGATCATCGCGGGGAGAAGTAAGAGACCGTGCGCTCCCTCTCCCCGGACCCCAATCGTTGTGATTGGCAAGATCACAGCAGTTCGCTGTGCCTGGCTTTCATATCGCTCCTCCGCAGCCTCATCTCCATGCAGGGAGATGAGCAGCGGGAATAGGAGGGAAACCAACCACGTCTCGGGGTACACAGCACACAGACACATGGGGGACCCCTTCCCTGAATGCAGCAGACATGCTGCATTCAGTACTGCATTTAGATTGCCATGCAGCAGGGGGGTGATAGGTTCTCTTTAAGTGATGCAGTTATTAAGTGCACTGTTCATGAGCTGTAGACTGTTCTTTGAACAAAACTGCCTCTGTACAGAAGAGTCCTGTCAGACAGGTTTCGCGGATATGGTAATGCTAGATGTCTGGAGACTTTGAGCACTGGGTAGTGGCTAGGTGGCGTGGTCACAGATAAATCCCATGGGCAGATTCGCGGGGAAAGGCATAATTCGTGATTCCCGAGATGCTGTGCACTGGGTAGTGGACAGGTACCGTGGCCATAGATTGCAGGCAAAATACATAGGACGTGATGTCTGGAGATGCTGTGCACTAGATAGTAGACAGGTCCCGTGGCCATAGTCACAGGTAACGACATAATACGTGAAGTCTGGAGATACTGTGCACTGGATAGTGGACAGGACCTCTGGCCGTAGTGAGAATACGTGTGGAGACACTGTGCACATGATAGTGGACAAGACCCCTGGCCGTGGTTGCGGGCAAAGACATAGTACGTGATGTCTGGAGACTCTCTGCACTGACAGTGCACTCGTGGCCATCGTTGCTGGCAGGGACATCTTATGTGGTGTGAGTTCTGCATTGTACAGGGAACAGATTCCGTGTACGTCCTGCAGACCGCAACTGTGTCCACATTGGTGTGCAACTTGGTGGACATGATGTTATTGGACCATGTCAGTGGGGGGGCCCCTGTCACAGATACAGTGGGCAGTAATAAAGCGAGCTGCATGTAAAAAAGGCGTCTGTTCAGGGTCTGACAGGGGAATTAATTCCCTGTGAGTACTTATGTTTAAATTCACCAATAATGAAGGGTAGCTTTTGGTGGTCCTATGTACCCCATTGCCGCTGTACGTCCCCCATGTGATGGCGTCGGCCGAAGGGGGTGAAGTCACTCACATGGGAGGGAACGCACAAAAAGATCCCGCGATGCGCGGTAAGCGCCAGGAGAAGGCTGGTTCGCACCGGGGAGACGTCCTTCGGGGGTGTGGTTTGTGCCCAAAAGGACGTCAATCGGGGGCATGTGCCAGAGCCGCGCGTCATCAAAGGGGAGGAACAGGGCGGTGTGACCACCAAGGAGGCCGAAGCCGGGGCCTAAAGTAGTGGCTGTAGCATGGAAGGTGACGGGCGCAGTGTGTGGTATGCGCAATAAGCGGCGGCGCACCTTGCCCGACAGGTAGAAGGGGCCCCTCTGCCAACAGTCTCACCTGCCACCCGTACATGAGGTATTAAGGGCATGTATTGGGCTCCAGGGATCCTATGGTCCATCGCAGGTGATCGGGTCTTTGCTGTGGAAACACATCCAATGTCCATGAGATCCATTGCTGTGCAGGTAGAAATGCGCTGCAGGGATCCCTGTGGCACTGGGGGGGGGGGGGGGACTCTGTGGTGTCGTAAAGGCCCAGTTACACACACAGATAATTGTGCAAAGATTGTTTGCTGATCTCTGGTTGCAGTGAAATCATGGACACATTGTTCCATTTGTACACACCCACAAAATGGAACAATGTGTCCTTGATTTCACTGCAACCAGAGATCTGCGAACAATCTTTGCACAATTGTCTGTGTGTGTAACTGGGCCTTAAATGCGGGCTGCAACCCAAGTGAGGTGGGGGCTGGAGAGGTATGCAGCTGTCTCTAGAAGGTTTGTCCTATGTGTGCCTGCTATCCAAGCTCTGTATTGAGAGGCTGGGAAGGTCAGAAAACAATCCCAATAACAGGGATAAAAGAGGGTCTACGCCAGGTGCAGAGGGGGATACGGGGATGCGTGCCCTTCTGTTGGTGTTTGTCGGAAATCGGCGCCCATAGGGAAACAGTCGCTCTGATGAAGTAGTGAGGCATAGCCCGGGATAAATCCTGCGTCGCAGAAGGGGGTATATGGAGGCAACACTCCAGGTTTCCACCTGTTGGTGGTTGTGGGAAAGCGGTGCCCAAGGGAGCAGTCGCCCGTCTAGGATCTTCATCTGTATCCAGAAAATCCAGTTAAAGTGAAAAATTAAAATTAAAGAATAAGATGAAAAGCATGTGGGTCTTTAGGCCACATGTGCCTCCTACGAATACTAAGCTAAAACTGGTTAGTTGTTGCTCTGGACTGGGGGTGCATACTGCTGAGGAGGAGCCAACTTTCTTTTATTATTTGGCATAATGTCGCCTCCTAGTGGCAGCAAGCATACACCCCATGGTCTCCTGTGTCCCCCAAGGAAGCGATAACAGAAGTTTACTCCAGGTATTGACCTTTCTCTGTCAGTGGTCGGTTGTACTAACTTAGTCACAATGATTTTAATGCCTCAGCTATTATACATCCTCCATAATTCTCCTGTCTGGGTACCTATGAAAATTTTCTATAAATCCCAAGCGTTAGAGAGTTGATCTGGAAGAAGGGAGTAGCTAGGATATGATTCGATACGCTTCAGAGACCTAAATATCAGGGAGGTTTGGCTGCTCCCAACCCATGGGTGTATTTTCTGGCATCCCAAGTCCAACAGCTCAAACTACTACAGAGAAACTTGGAAAAATTAAATACCTGAATTTACTGATGATCTTCCGATTGTTTCTTTCTTGGAGGCTGGGCTCTTGGAGAGGAATGGCCGGAAACACTTACCAACTGTTATGCTTATGAGAAAGGTATGGCAGAAGTCTGAAGTAGTATTAAATGTAATGGGTCATACCCACTTTACTCCCTTGTGGAATGATTCTGGTCTCCCAGAAGTCTACAAATAAGAGTGTTTTAGTCTGTGGAGGAATTTCCTATGTGGCACAAATCCTAATGGATGATAACCTTTAAATCTTTTCAGCAGTTGTCAGAAGAGTTCTTTGACCCAAGGAACACATTTTATTTCTATTTACAATTGAGACATGGTTGGTCAATGCAGCCGCGACAACTGCAGGGTAAAATCCAATACCATCTACTGTTCAACACGCTTCTGTGTAATAATGGGGGAGGGGGATTAATTTCTAGCATATATGGCATATTGACGCAACAATTTCAATGGGATAGGCCTTTGATGGTTAAGGAAAGATGGGAACGGGGCATAGGAGCTATAGAGAATGATTCATGGGATGACATTGTGGAAAGCGTTCCTCTTCTGTCCACTTGTGAGGCGCAAAGGCTATCTCAATTATATCTACTGCATAGGGTATATAGGACTCCCTAAATTTCTCCACCATATTGGGGTGACAGGGGATAGTCTATGCCCGAAATGTGGAGAGGAAGGAGCCGATTTGATACATATGTTTTGGACGTGCAGATATGTTGCGAGGTTCTGTAATTAATGTATATGGTATATCAATGTATTTGATTGTGACTTTCAACTTCAACCTCTGGTGTGCGTGTTGGGATGTGTGGGACCGGGAAGGTATGATACCAATGAGGAGCTGGCGTTAAAACGCACCCTATACCAGGTTAGGAAAATAATAGCTGCACACTGGCTTGATCCCCTGCCACTTAGACAGTGGGAATTTTTGGATAAGATGCGTGGCCCGGTTAGATTGGAGGAGGGGGGTGTACAAAAAGCCACTCATAAATTTGACAAAGTTTGGAGCAATGGAATAGGTTTCATGGATACCATATTACAACTATTTAAAATTATCTGCATACCTAGTGTCTATTACTGCTCTGACCTTATGTCTATAATAATTGAATGCTGATTTTAATCCAGGTTTCTGTTGCTTAGGTACATCAAAGGCTCTGCAAACATGACACAGTGCCCGCAATCTATTCCAGCCAACTTTGCATCAAAAGATGCCTCTTCGCTTCCAAGTCCTGCCATGTGCTGAAACAGTACTTTTCCACCACATACAGGGTATCAATATACTCAGGAGAAATAACAAATGTTATCATCCATTTTCTCCTCTTACTCTTGTGAAAATGCTAAATTTGAGGATAAAGCTATTTTTTGTGGTTAAAAGTAAAATTTTAATTTTCTTCCTTTCACATTTCTTCAATTCCTGTGAAGAATCTTAAGGTTTAATAAGCTGCTTGAATGTGGTTTTGAACATTTTAAGGGTTGCAGTTTTTAGAATGGTGTCACTTTTGGGCGTTTTCTGTTATCTAGGCCATTCAATGTCCCTTCAGATGTGATGTGCTCCCTAAAATAATGGTTTTGTAAAGGTTGGTGGAGAAATGAGAAATTGCTGATAAACTTTAACAGTTCTAACAAAAAAATGTATGCTACAAAAATGATGCGGATGTAAAGTAGACGTGTGGGAAATGTGATTTATTAACTATTGTGTGGATTCCATTCCAGAATGCTGTAAATAAGGCCTTACTGATGGTGGCCGCACTTATATGTGAAAAAGCTGCAGACAGGGTTCACTTTACGGCCATAGAAATTCAAAGTCTCAAAACAATGAAACGTAAGAAATATTTCACATTTTCGATAGTTTGCATTTATTTTTGAAAATATGTCGACCAAAATATGCCACTGACAAAGTACAGTGTTTCCGGAAAAAAATATCCTAGCCAATGGAGCATGGTCCAGAGTTACCTAAATGAATTCTGGTCAGAATTCTAAAATTAGGCCAGTTGGGAAGGTGAAAACAGGCTGGGGAGTGAAGGGGTTAAAAGGGTGTTTTTTTTTGTTTTTTTTTAAATAGCTACTTTTTAAAACATTTTTTAACATGGTTAAAAAATGACAAGACATAGATTTCCTGATTCAGCACTTCTCCAGCGCTGCCCACAGTCTTTGTCGACAGTCTGCAGCGATGACTTCATAACTACAGCATGTAACTGCTGCAACCAGTCTCTGCACTCAGAGGCCTCATGCTGACGACCTTGGCAGATTACTGCACATAAGAGGTGAATGAGACATGCTGAAAGCACAGCAGTTATCCTTCTGTTTTGTGCAGGGGCTCTGACAGCAGGAGGGTTCTGATGTGTAAAAGACTGAACTGCATCAGTCTGGTCTGCAACTATAGATGGATTAAAAGGAACGTAACAGCTGATAAACGCCGACCAAACCGTGGGCAGCATGTATCCGCCACTGGCTGTATTATCCCAGCAACGTATGTTTGGCTCCAAATGCTGTGGAGTTTCAGAAAAAAAAAAAAAATGTTGTAATAGACACCATGGACTGAGCCACACGGCAGACTTTTCCCTGCCTGCTGACGGCAATTAATATACATCTCTCCGAAACACCGCAGTGTTTAGAGTCAAACATACCTGGCTGGGATAATACAGCCAATGCCAGATACATGCTGCCCATGATTTGGTCACCATGTATCAGCTGTCAGGTTCCCAGTGTGAAGGAATAATAAATAAGGTATAACCCGGCTCGACCTATGCGAGGTGCTCTGAGGGAATAATACCCAAGTGATAAAGAAAATTAAACCTCGGCACACTCCAATGAAAAAATTAAAAAAGAAGTTTTTGTTCTTTGTGTTGTTTTCTATTGATACATAGAGGAATCGTCCCACGTTTCGGCTCAACACGAGCCTTCCTCAGGGAACTTAATAACTCAAAAAGTTGCTATGATCGGGTATGTAGCGGCCTGGGTGGTCAGAGGGAATCTCAAATGAATACAGATTAAAGGAAGATATGGCGTGCTGAATTATAGTACTCTCATGACTGGTCAGTCAATCAACCTCTAAATGGTAGTGGAAGGTGAGAAAGGTGACCACTTAACAGGCTTGCCTTAAATTGTAAGGAGGCACATGACTCCTGCCCTTTAGTCCATAATGTGTGTAGAGGAGCCATAATCAACATTAACAAAAAAATAAAAACCACTTGAAATAGATCACTCTTTGTAATGAGTCTTCATAATATATGCATTTCACTTGCATTGAAATACTGAAATAAATTAACTTGTTGACGATATTCTAATTCACTGAGATGCACTAGTAGGTTATTTGTCCCATATAATGCATTGGAATTTTGTATACGAGGAGAACTTTGTATAGGGTTTGGCTTTTCTCTTTGGTGGTATACTGACATTCTCCTATTTTGTCCGTTATTGTGTATATTGGGTTCATCAATAAAATTATTTTGTACTTTGTTAAATTCTGGCTTATGCTCCTGTTTGTTTTAGGTTGAATTTGTTATGGAGTGCGTTAAAAACTAATGGTCTATTGGGATTCATAGCAATCCAATAAGCAATGACTAGTGATCAGTGAGCACTACCATGCTCGGGTGCTCGGTACTTGTAGACAGGCTCTAGTCGTGTACCGAGTATAATGGAAGTCAATGAGGAACTCGAATAAAGATCCTCCGGAAAAATGCTTGGAGTTTCCTTTAGGGGGTCTGACTGCTCAAAACCGATCATGGTAATGTTCGCTCTACACTAGCAGAGACCATATAATTACAAATCTCATAGTAACCATCAGGCAGTGAAAATGTGTACCAAGCAACACATAAAAATTACTTCTAAGAATGGCAGAAATATTGGAGTCTTACCCGTTCTCAGCTTTGAGGATTGACAACAGCTCATCTTCAATGAAATGTATCGGGTAACCGGTCATGTCGAGGTCATTAACGTCTTCACACGGCACACGCTAAACAAACAGGAACACAAGTACATTTCTTAAGCTATGGTGTATCATTTTCTTCTAATTGATTATTTACATTTTCTCTTAAATGGGAAATTTTCTTGCATAAATCAATTGAACAGGCGAATATAAAAAACATTGTGATATATCTGATCAGAGAAATCTGCTCCTACTTATAAAAATGTATTTCCCTTCCTCTGAACTCCCCAATCCCTAATCAGTGCAAGGCCCCTTGTGATTGCCTAAAAGTTAGGTGTCAGGACACGTAACCTGTTATACTCTACGGCAAGGTGAGGCACAGGAGGATGAGTGAGGAACAGAGGAAGGCACAGAGACATTGTATTGAGCGTTCTCTCAAGCGTTTACCTCACCTAGAGCTGGATTCACATCCACAACACTTGAATACTACCCTAAATGCTGATGCCTTGGTCTGTGAGAAAGACACAATAAAGACTAGGAACCCCTCTGTATGGAGACATCATAGCAGTTATTCTCCCCCCACCAGCTCAGACTCAATTAGAAATTTTAGGACTACAAACAACCGTCCATCCACCCATCACACTGAGCCCAGTTAATACACAGCACCCTGCTACTTCTGAGGTCAGTAGGCCCAGTAGGTCATAATATGGTTAGTGTAGGGACCGTCCCAAAATGGGTCACCTTGTCGTGATTGGATGTCTCAAGTACGTTTTTTGCAAAAAAAAAAAGACATGTACCAAGTACCCTATGTTTTTACAGCATTAGCTTTTATTCATTTATTGCAAGGTATTTGGACACAATACACACACTTTTTTTTGTTTTCTAATTGTTGTTTCATACAATTTGGCGTTTATAGTGAACTAGCTATATAGGCTTGTTCATACTAGTTTGTTCTGTCTCAGCTTTTGTCTGCAATTTACAATAAATTTATCACTTAAACCTGAGCCATGTATGAGGGAGTCAGAGTCGTGGAGTCAGTCAGGGAAATTAAGGAGTCGATGGTTTAGCTTACCGACTCCACAACCTCAATATTTTTTTTAAAATGTTTTTCGGCAAAATCTAACCTGACCTTTCTATTTCTATAAACCGATTAATGGTTTGCACCTTGTAGTCAACCCTCTGTAATTTTCTCATGAAGTCTTCTCTTTATAATAGACTTAGATACTGAAATAATATCCTGAAGAATGCTCTTCACTTGGGTGGATGATGTGAACAGATTTTTCATCACCACGGAAAGGATTCTGTGATCATTCCCCACTGTTATCTTCGGTGGACGACCAAACCTTTTGGAGTTCCCAAGCTCGGCAGAGAGTGACTTTTTCCCCCAGAATGTACTTAACTGTTGATTTGGCCTCTCCTAATATTTCTGCTATCTCTCTGATGGATTTCTTCTTTTTTTTTTTTACCCTAATGATGAGCTGTTTCTTTTTCATTGAGAGCTCCTTTGACCATACGTTGTGGGTTCACAGCAACAACTTCCACACCTGCAATCAGCTCTAGTTCTTTTTTACCTGCTTAATTGTTGAGACATTAAAAAGAGAATATCCCATGCAGCCCAGTAAAGAGCTTGAGATAATTGTCCAGATACCTTAGGTCCCTTAAAGAGCTGTGATTCCTAAACCCTTACTCCAAAAAGGATGTGAATACTCTCAAACTAAAGCTCAAAATCTGAACTCAAAGCCCATATTAATTATATTAATTAGCTTTAATATGTTTTGCTAAGTAGGAAAAAAAAGGCAGCAGTAAGCAAATAATGAAGCTCCACTTATTAGATCTATCCAATACACAGCATTGCAGGATGATCAGTGCGGAGAGAGGGAGTTGGGAGTCACAAACAGGTGAATAGGACCTGTTGAAGCGGTAATCCCACTAAACGATGAGCCATCATCAGCCGACTCCCAACTCCCTCTCCCACACTGATCATCCGGCAATGCCGTGTACTGGATAGATCGAATCAACGGAGCTTCATTATTTGGAGAGTTCCGCCTTTCTTTTTCCTACTTACTGAGTATCTCGGTTTGACAATATATTGGCATGCAACACCATTCCCAGGTGACCCAGGTTAGTTAAGGCAAAACCAGATCGGTTATAGATGTAACGCTGATGTCTTTTGGTGCCCGGTTTTCATCTTCACACATTGGACCTAAATATGTTTTGGAAAACAGTAAAAATGACAAAACCTGTGTACCTGTCCAAATATTTCTGGACATCACTTTAGATCCTGCAGAGGGAAAAAACTAATGAAAATGCAGCATATAAGTCATATAATGGCAACATATACTTTTTCCAACTATACATAAACGTACTCCAAGGAGAACTGTACTTTCAAGTAATTTTTGCAAGTAATAGGTTGATATAAACTTGACACCCTAAGGCTACTTTCAAATCAGCAATTCTCAGCATTTGCGGCAGTTCAGGCAATTTTGCCTGATCTGCCGGAACCCTTGCAGCAAGTCTGCGTTAGGCCCAATGCATTCCCTATGGGACTTGTGGACATGTGTGGCACTTGTGGTTTTGCACTTGCCGCAATATACAAAAACCTAATATTTAATCTCACCACAAGTGCCGCACATGTCCGCAAGTCCCATAGGGAACGCAGTCTTGCTGCAAGTGTTCCGGCATCCAGCAGTTCAGGCAAATTGCTGAGAAGCATTCATGTGAAAGCAGTTTAATGGTTACATGCCTACATAGGATTGTGACAGATAATTTTTCATAAAAAGTGACACAATGAGGTTAGTTCTTTGCAGCTAGCTAACAGACTGAAGAGCTGGTTATTCCTCCTCTAAATGGTTTAGCAGAGGTTGTCGGCATGGAAGGGGCGGCGTATTTGATGCCTTTGCTGGAAAAACACCTTTAGGCTGCGTTCACACATTGCGTATTTTGCCACGTTTTTTTACGCGCGCTTTTCAAAATACGCAATGTGCTTTTTGTCTGCCAGCAAAGTGAATGGGAAATTCACTTTGCAGTGCAGACATTGCGTAAAAATATGCAGTGCGTTTTCCGGGAGAAAACGCAGCTCCGTAAAGAATTGATATGTCAATTCTTTACGCAGCTACTTCTGCGTATTTTCCCAGAGGGGAGGAAGAATCCTGCTTCCTCCTCCCCTCTGTGACAGCTGTGGCCGCCCATTAGATTCCACAGTGTGTTAATACACACTGTGAAGTCTAAATTAAACTAAAGCAAGTGTGTGAAAAATAAAAAAACAATGAATACTCACCTTCCGACGCCTTCTCCCGGTGTCTGGTCTCCGGTTGTAAGTCAGATCTCGTCTGACAGGACCTGTGGTGATGTCAGAGGGGGCGTTCCCGGGGCGGTCCCATCGCTGATTGGCTGCTCGCGGTCATGTGGTATCACATGACTGCGAGTGCCCGGGAACGCCCCCCCTCTGACATCACCACAGGTCTTGTCAGATGAGATCTGACTTACAACCGGAGACCAGACACCGGGAGAAGGCGTCGGAAGGTGAGTATTCATTGTTTTTTATTTTTCACACACTTGCTTTAGTTTAATTTAGACTTCACAGTGTGTATTAACACTGTGAAGTCTAATGGGGCGGCCACAGCTGTCACAGAGGGGAGGAGGAAGCAGGATTCTTCCTCCTCTCTGTGACATCACTGCGCTTTCTGGGGGAAAGAAAGCGCAGTGTGTGAAAGCCCCTGCGTATTTTGCTGCGCTTTTTTGCGCGGCTGAAAAACGTGGCAAAAAGAGCGCGCAAAAAAACGCAGCAAAATACGCAAATGTGTGAACGTAGCCTTAGAAAACAAGCATTTGAGGGAAGTGGAATACCAAGACAAGATGTACTGCTTCAATAAAATGCATATGTATAATTACGGAATTCACAGAATCTTGGATTATAAAGCTACATACATGTTCGACAATGAGCGCTTTGATGTACCGGTCCACTAGTCTTCGTGCCTTTATGCCCGCCCTGTGCCTCGTCTTATACTCTTCCAGCCAGTCCAAATTGTCCACATGGTTGTAATATTTCCTTATAGATGGCCATCTGAACGATAAGAGAAATAATGTTAGATATGTATCTTGAGGAATTCAAAGTCACACATGCATGGCATGGTCAGGATGAAATTTATGAATAAGACCACACAGTGTCAGGTTTGTGGAATTTCAGCCACGCAGCCAATCATACGAGTGATCTAACCCTAAATTACTGTTATTGCTTGGGGAATACAAGTATTTGCTAAAGCAGACATGACAGCTCTTGTTTAATACTTAAAAACATTCCCTAAAACCAGTGCATAATATTCTTCAACATGTTATATATAGGGAATGTGAGATTAGAGAATAGGATATCTCTGCTTAACGAAACATAAAGGCATTTGTGAGGGTAAAATCTCTGGAGGGGTGTTGGTGGTAGGTTTGTGGTAATGAACTAAAGTAAAACAACTGATGAAGTCCATCAGGGAAAAACAATGTTATGAAGAGAGCACGTATACAGCTCTGGCAAAAATTAAGAGACCACTGCAATATTTTCAGTTTCTGATTTTTCTCTTTCTAGGTATATTTTTGAGTAAAATGTACATTGTTCTTTTATTCTATAAACTACTGACAACATGTCTCCGAAATGCAAAGCTAAAAATGTTGTATTTGCAGCAAGTGAGAAATCTTCAAAATAATAATAAATAAAAACAGTGCTTTCAGACCTCAAATGTTGCAAAGAAAACAAGTTCATATTCATTTAGAAACAACAATACTAATGTTCTAACGCAGAAAGAGTTCAGAAATCAATATTTGGTGGAATACGCATGATTTTTAATCACACCTTTCATGCGTCTTGGCATGCCTCTTGATTACATTCCAGAGATTTTCAATGGGGTTCAGGTCTAGAGATTGGGCTGGCCATGACAGGGTCTTGATGTGGTGCTCCTTCATCCACACATTGATTGACCTGTGTGCTTGTGTGGCATAGGGCATTGTCCTGCTGGAAAAAAAACAAGTCCTCAGAGTTGGGGAACATTGCCTGAGCAGAAAGAAGCAAGGATAACCTTGTATGCGGCTTGATTTATACATCTTTCGCAAAGATTAACCTGCCCAATTCCAGCCTTCCAGTATCCTCAGGTCGTCACTCCACCAAATTTCACAGTGGATGCAAGACACTGTGGTTTGTACGCCTTCTCCTGGTCTCCATCTAACCATTAGACGACCAGGTATTTGGCAAAGCTGAAAATTAGACTCACCAGAGAAGACTAACTTACTCCAGTCCTCTATATTCCAATCCTTATAGTCTTTGGCAAACTTCAGCCTGGCTCTCCTTTGCTTCTCACTGATGAAAGGCTTTTTCTAGCTTTACATGACTTGAGCCCTGCCTCTAGGAGCCTGTTACGAACTGTTCTTGCCGTGCACTTCACCCCAGCTGCCATTTGCCATTCCTTTTGTAGGTCATTTGATGTCATCCTGCGGTTGCTGAGTGACATTTGAATAAGATGACGGTCATTCCGGTCAGCAGAGAGTCACTTTCGCCCTCTGCCGGTCTGTAGCTTTGTTGTCCCCAATGTCTGCTGCTTGACCTTGTTGTAATGGACTGCCGCCTTCGAAATTTTTAAGGATGGAGGCAACATGACATTCACTGTATCCCCCTCCTAGTAAAGCCAGAATTGAGCCCTTCTTTTCCTCATCCAAGACTTTTCTTTTCAACTCCTTTGGCATGGTTAAAAGTTATTTTTTTTCATTCAAATTACTTTTGGGCTATTCCTAGCACTTGTTTTGCCATCAAGTTTGTCCTATTGCAAGAGGATTGTGAAGACCACAGCAGTGTTTTTTATACTTTCCTTCGTTAAATAAGATTTGGTTCAGGTGATCACCTAATCAGAAGCACATTAAAGGGAACCTGTCAGCTAGTTTATGCCTCCCCAGCTATCATTCTCTGTACCAGCAGCTTCATAATACTATTCTAATCATCCCTGTCTGAGCTCAGGGTGTAATGTGAAAGGTGGAAAAAAAGCATTTATACACTTACATTTCCTTATGTAATGAGGCAGTCAGTCCCCAGCTTGGAGGACGGAGACTGTTTGACAGGTTAATAGTTAACATTTCAGCCTTGTGCTAGAACATGTTGGGAGACCAGATGTGATGTCACAACCATATGACTACAATAGGCGGAGCTAAGTTCTCATAGAACATAATACATTTGCTGGCTTAGCTCTGCCAACTATGGTCACATGATCGTTACATCACACAGGTCCTTTAGCCATCCAAGTTAAAAGAGAGTTAACCATTATCCTGCCAGACAGTCCACCTCCATAAGGTGGGGACTGAAATGTAAGTGTATAAATGCTTTTTTTTCACCTTTAACATTAAACTATGAGCTCAGACAGGGATGATTATAATAGTATTATGAAGCTGCAGCTACAGACAGTGATAGCTGGAGGGGCATAAACCACCTGACAGGTTCCCTTTAAGTAGAATGAGGTGTACTTTAGTTGGAATTCAACTGACACTGGAATGGAACGGCTGTCAAGACATGTAGAGATGCTGATTTTTAGAAAACTGTGCAGTGGTCTCTTAAATTTTGCCAGTTCTATATACTTGTAGGGCTGCTATCCATGGGAAGATGTATACCTGTGTGAACACCGGGAGATTCAAACTAACCAGAGTAGACTGTGTTATCAAAAGAAAATAAAGTAGGATTGGCACCAGTACACCGTGTTCTGGAGACGCTCATTAACAAGACATGTGGCACCCCAGGGTTCATGTGCCACAGTAACACCACAAAGGGTCAACTCCCCACACAACCCACAACACTACACTAGCGCCTCCAGGCCAGAAGGGGGAGCTAAAGCTGCTTCCCTATATATTCTGGTATGGAGAGGAAGTGAGCAGTTCAGTTCCTGGGAGGACTGAGGAAGAAGGACCTTCGGCTCATCCCACGGTCCGCTGCCCAATTCCAGGCCTGGCCAGGGTCTGAGGAAAGGAGTTAGGAGCAGCAGGGGAACATATCTGGGAGACTGAGTTACCCGAAAAACTCGCCCCGGAGAAGCGCAAAAACCGGATACCGGATCCTAAGTTGTGCCTGCCACAAGCAGCACAGTAAACACCGGACTAGTGGAGGTTATATATCTTCACTGTACCACAGCGAAGCAACATGGCGGGGGGGGGCAGAAACACAAAGATAAGACTCAAGTTGCCTAGCAAGTGGGTACCCGTGAGAGGAGACAGGGCCGGCAGCCTACCTAAAGCGGCAGCAGGGCCACACACACAGCGCAGGAGTAGGAAGCCAAGGACCCGGCCAGGGTGGAAGCAACCCGGCCCCGGTACAGACACCGTGGACAGTTCCCTGCTGAATAACACCTACAGTAAAGACTTGGAAAACTACAAAACCGTGAGTCTGTGTAATCCTTGCGCTCAAGCCCTACTTTCCCCTCACAAACTGGTATCATCTCTACCACTATCCCTACTCTGCATCATCCACAGACTATTATCACCACTACCCCAGGGAACCAGGCTCTGCCCGTGAAGAGCCGTTACATCACCGGCTGCCAAACATCATCCCCGGAGATTCTGCAGCAGCGGTGGCCACCTTGACCACACACCACGGGTGGCGTCAAGACTAGATACCCTGTAAATAACCCCCAAAACCCAATACGTGTGGGCCCGGGACACGGTCGAGACCAAGATCAACCAAGATTCCCTGTGATACCTCGGTCCGGTACAGAGTACCCCATCCCAGTGGGCTTCACAGACACCACCATTTATTAAAACAGGAAGCTTATATACCATTTTCAGGGGTTCCTAACAATAGATTAATATGTAGCAAGGTAATACGGGCAAGATGGCGGGGCCATTTCTAGACAAAAATGTAAGATATGTGTTATAGACAGTTCTAAATCAATCAATGCATGCATCATGGACATCTGGCTGGCGCCCACATTGTCACGAACCAGTGACCTTAGGACCATTATTCTTATACGAGAAGACAATGTAGGAAATGTTTATCTATACTCCTAACCTTCAACTACTGCCACATAGCATTTCTGTTCAGGGTGGCTAAAGTTCAGAGTGAATACATATGATAAACTAAATGGCTCCTAGTGAGACAAGATGGCTGCCAGTGTACAGTTCATGTACAAAGCATATGATAACTTCTTTAACAACTCCCCTCTTTTTATAATTTCTATTCCTCATCTGTCCCTGCCTGTTCCCAGGTCCGCAGAGTTGTCCTACTTCACAATACACTAGGTGCAAAATCCCTGGTCTAATAAGTCTAATATTCTCATTGAGTGTTGCACTCTGCGTGGCCGGGGCTTCCGGGGGGGACAGCCGGCACAGTGCCGAGGTCGGGGCTTCCGGGGGGGTACAGCCGGCACAGTGTCGAGGTCGGGGCTTCCGGGGGGGTACAGCCGGCACAGTGCCGAGGTCGGGGCTTCCGGGGGGGTACAGCCGGCACAGTGTCGAGGTCGGGGCTTCCGGGGGGGGGGGGAGGGTGGGGGGTGGTGGGGCCGCCAGCACAGTGCTGAGGTCGGGGCTTCGGGGGGGCCGCCGGCACAGTACTGAGGTCGGGGCTTCGGAGGGCCACCGGCACAGTGCTGAGGTCGGGGCTTCGGAGGGCCACCGGCACAGTGCTGAGGTCGGGGCTTCGGTGGGGGGCCGCCGGCACAGTGCTGAGGTGAGGGCTTCGGAGGGGGGCCGCCGGCACAGTGCTGAGGTGAGGGCTTCGGAGGGGGCCGCCGGCACAGTGCTGAGGTGAGGGCTTCGGAGGGGGGCCGCCGGCACAGTGCGGAGGTGAGGGCTTCGGAGGGGGGCCGCCGGCACAGTGCGGAGGTGAGGGCTTCGGAGGGGGGCCGCCGGCACAGTGCGGAGGTGAGGGCTTCGGAGGGGGGCCGCCGGCACAGTGCGGAGGTCGGGGCTTCGGAGGGGGGCCGCCGGCACAGTGCGGAGGTCGGGGCTTCGGAGGGGGGCCGCCGGCACAGTGCGGAGGTCGGGGCTTCGGAGGGGGGCCCCCGGCACAGTGCGGAGGTCAGGGCTTCGGAGGGGGGGGGGGGCCGCCGGCACAGTGCGGAGGTCGGGGCTTCGGGGGGGCCACTGGCACAGTGCTGAGGTTGGGGCTTTAGGGGGGCCGCCAGCACAGAGCTGAGGTCGGGGCTTCAGGGGGGCCGCCAGCACAGAGCTGAGGTCAGGGCTTCGGGGGGGCTGGCCAGCCGGCAAAGTGCTGAGCTTGGGGCTTCTGGGGAGGTTGGGGGCCTTCAGTCGGCACAGTGCTGAGGTCGGGGCTTCGGGGGGGGGGGGTTGTGGGATCAGCTCTCACAGTGCTAAGGCCGGGGCTTCCAGCACAGTGCTGGGTCAGGGCTTCCAGGAGGGGGAGACGCCTCTACTTCAGCCACCAGCATAGAATCAGGCTTAGCGCCCTCCATACCGTATCATACTGACCTATCACTCACCGGGCAAACAGCTGCCTCTGCCATACTTTGCCCCGGGCAGCGCACACGTCCCTCAGCCGCCTTGAGGTGCAGGAGACACTGAGGACGTCCTTCCAGTCCAGGTCCCCGCAGCACAGGACGAGCTCCAGGACTTCTCCGGGGAGAGACAGAAGCTCCGGACATTGCTGCAGGATCCCGCGCTCATCTCTGGGAGAATCCCCGCTGTCTGCTGTGGCAGCACCGTCCTCCTCACTGTCCGTCCTTCCGTCACCTGACTGGGGAGACGCCATGTCGTGTTTACATGGATGACGAGAAATTACTGCGCCAGAGGGGGAGGCGCACCGAAATGACATATACCGGGACTTCATAAGAGGGCGGGCTCTGTGCTCTGGAGCATGGAGGGCTCGGGGTGGGCTCTTCTATGCTGGGGTGTTGTGGGACGGAGGGCTCGGGATGGTCTCCTCTCTGTGGGCCCTCTCTGTGGATGTAGGGCTCGGGGTAGTCTCTGTGGTGGGATGGAGGGCTCGGGATGGTCTCCTCTCTGTGGGTCCTCTCTGTGGGATGTAGGGCTCGGGGTCTCCCCTCTGTGGGTCCTCTCTGTGGGATGTAGGGCTCGGGGTGGTCTCTGTGGTGGGATGTAGGTCTCGGGTTAGTCTCTGTGGTGGGATGGAGGGCTCGGGGTGGTCTCCTCTCTGTGGGATGGAGGGCTCGGGGTGGTCTCTGTGGGGTGTTGTGGGATGGAGGGCTCGGGGTGGTCTCGTCTCTGTGGGGTGTTGTGGGATGGAGGGCTCTGGGTGGTCTCGTCTCTGTGAGGTGTTGTGGGATGGAGGGCTCGGGGTGGTCTCTCTGTGGGATGTAGTGCTCGGGTTAGTCTCTGTGGTGGGATGGAGGGCTCGGGGTGGGCTCCGCTCTGCAGGGTGTTGTGTAAATGGACTAACAATCGACTCATCCCACATTTTGAATATATTTTTTTTTACGTCAGTATTTATAAGTCAAATCCAGGAGTGGGTTTAATATGTAGAAGTGGTGACATCTTTCTGTTTAACTGTTCCTGTGCTTGTTCCACTTCTGGTTTTGTCTTCTGAGGTAAAGTGTGTGAATGTGTGCTTTTGAGATTTTGTGACTGAACATCTAAAAGGTTTGTCCCCTTTCAATATGCCTTTGTTGTCAGTATGCAGTTTGGGGTAAAAAGCAAACAGACTAGCTGTACTCACACTATCTCACCTGCAGATGCGTCTCTGCTGCTGCTCTCAGTGTCCGGCATTGTCTCCGATGCTAATCTCATACCGTCTTTCCCCGAAAATAAGCCAACCCCCCCCGATAATAAGACCGCATAGGGGGAGGGGCTGATTTTTCTAATATAAGACCCCCCCAAATATAAGTCCGATACCTTTAATAATGCAGATTTTCAAATATGGTGCTGTTGCATCTGTCCCGCTGTCCTCCGTTGTTTGTGGTGCCCTCCTCTGCCCTCATGTGCCCCAGGTGCAGCCGATGGTGGTCCCGAGCGCATGGGGTTAACTTGCTGTGCGCCCAGCCGGACGTCACCGCAGCCCCGTTCGGAGCGCTGATTGGCCCAGGGCTCGAGCTGTGATTGTCCCAGCGGCTCCCCAGCATCTCGAGCGCTGATTGGCTCAGCAGCTCGAGTGCTGATTGGCCCAGCGGCTCCTGCAAGCAGAGATCCACACCTGCACCGCAGAGGAGACCAAAATATCGGTAAAAAGTAATGAAATTAAAGTTTAATGGCTAAGGGTGTGTGTGTGTGTGTGTGTATGGCCCCTTTCACTTGTGGCACAAGTGTCCTATACATTGCATTGGGACTTGCTGTGGGATACTGTATGGGGCTGACTGTTACCCTATGGGACTTGCTGTGGGATACTGTATGGGGCTGACTGTTACCATATGGGGCTTGCTGTGGGATACTGTATGGGGCTGTTACCCTATGGGACTTGCTGTGCGATACTGTATGGGGCTGTTACCCTATGGGACTTGCTGTGGGATACTGTACGGTACTGTGATGGGAGGCTGCAGTCCTGTTGAACGGTCTAACGTAAAGTACCGTACTGTACGGTAAAACAGATACGGATCCATAAACAATGCTGATACGGTATATTTTTACCCCTACCATAGACATGAGCACTTCCGGTACCGGTAAAAGAAAGAGCTACTCCGTCGAGTACAAAAAAGCAATCGTCGAAGAATCGTGGGACAAAAATATGGTGGAATTCTGCAAAGAGAAAATGTTGAGTGAACAATTGGTCTGCAGATGGCGAGCAGAATACGGTAACCTCAGTCAATAAGTGGAGAGCGGAAATGCTAAAAAGCCCAAGGTTGGATCTGGTAGGCAACCAATGTATTCTGAGCTGGAAGGCCTTGTCTCTGAGTGGGTTGCAGACAAAAGAGCAAAGACATTGGTGGTGACCAGGGCTCAGATTCAGGAATATGCCCTTGCAGTGGCACCACAGTTTGACATTTCCCCTGAAGAATTCAAGGCATCACAACACTGGGTGGATAACTTCCTTGAACGAAATGACCTGTCTTTGAGCAGATCCACAACATTCTTTAGGCTGGAAGATGCTGAAATTGTGAAACGTGCATTGGCATTCAAGACCTTTATTGATGACGCAGACTTCTCCAAATACAATCTTTCCAACATGATTGCCATGGATGAAACTGCAGTGTTCATGGGCCAAGCAGCTCAAACAACCATTGAACAACGAGGTGCCTCCTCAGTGTACGTTCCCTCCATCGCTTATGAAAGTGCACGTGTCACCTGTATTTTGGCGATTCGTCTTAATGGCACTAAAGTCCCACCTTTACTGATTTCAAAGGGCAAGAAGGACAAGATTGAGCGTGTTTCTGGCAATTATGTGCTGGAAACTGAAAACGCCTGGGCCGCACAAGCGGTTATAAGGAAGTGGCTTGATTTAATGCTGCCGCTTGTTATGCGAGGGACCCAAAGAGGAATGCTGATCTGGGATGCAGCCAGCACACACCGTGCCAAAGACATGAAGAACTTCCTTAATGAGCGAAGAATTGACCAAATAATGATTCCTGCAGGAATGATGGCTTATCTCCAGTCTCTGGATATCGCGATTAACAAGCCCTTCAAGGACAATCTGCGTGCGTAAATCAATGATTACGTTGAAAACAGAATGGAGAGAAACCAACGTGGAAACTTTGTGAAGCCTAAACTGTCAGAGATTGTGAATTGGGTGAAGAATTCATGGGGGAAGATCACTGACACCTGCGTTGCAAATGCCCTACGAGCTGGCTACCTTGACAAGACCTGCTCATTTCAGGACAGTGCCGTTGCAACACATGAGAGATATGGGCCAATGATTCAGAAGGAAATGGAGTCCCAAGCAATTCCACAGGAACCTCAGAGTTTGGATGTTTATGATGATGTTCCAGAAGATGACATGGTTGTCATGGAATAAATCTGGTTTTGTGTTACGGTATAACATATTGACATTGTTGTTTTGCATGTTATACATGGAAATACCGTAATGATACGGTAGTAACAAGATATTCTTGATACATTTGTTTGATTCTACTGTTTTGTGGTGACTACCATACTGTTCAGCATGTTAATAAATATTAATTTTTTGGTTAAAAAAAAAAATGTCATTTTTTTTGGCTGATATAAGACCTCCCCCGAAAATAAGACAGGGTGGGACTTTTGGAGGTAAAATTAATATAAGACACTGTCTTATATTCGGGGAAACATGGGGTATGTTTACAACACAATAGAAGAGATTAGCATGTACTGGAGAAAATAGTCGAGTAACCAGGAACAAATTCTCGTAATCCATTATTAATGAGGAGAAAATCTCTTCGCACTCTTATTTCATGTTAGAATAATTGTTCTTGAATTAAGATTTTTTGTATAAACAATAGGCAGGAGTGCAAGTGTGGTTGTGACATGAAAATGCAACAAAGCTGTTTTGATCTGTCATGGTCTTTATCACTAAGTTGCTTCCTGGGGTTTTAAGGTACCGTCACATGCGGCAATATTGCTTGCAAATTTGCTGGTTGCAGTGAAATCATGGACACATTGTTCCATTTGTACACAGCAACAAAATAGAACAATGTGTCCATGATTTCACTGCAACCAGCAAATTGCCAGTGAAATTGCAAGCAATATTGCCGCATGTGACGGTACCCTTTAGGTTCTATGTGAACTACACCATAGTATGGTTTATGTGGCCTATGTACACACAGAAGCAGCTCAGGCACAGAAGTTATGGTCTATCTAAATAGCTTGATTATCTACTTACATAATCTTCCTGTCCCATCTGTCATCAACTTCTGCCCGGTCCTACCATGTGTGCAACTGGTAGGTGTGCAAATATGGCACTCGCCAGCGGTATTGCTACAACAAACCAACAGTGAGTGAAGTGGCAGTTGTCTTTCAAATGATGATGGTTAGCCTCCTTCCAATAGAGACATACTAATTCTTTTAAAACCAGATCCATGCAGCCTTCTGGCTCCAAAAACAATGAATCAGCATTCTTCATAGGAATTTAAATGCCCTGCTGTATCCAATGTTTTTCAATTATGGAGTCCAAGTTTTGCATGGCGGTCTAAAACAACAGGGAAATAGTGCACAAAGGATTACCCAAGTTCAGTACTACAGCTAC
Source organism: Allobates femoralis (assembly GCA_033576535.1). Lineage (NCBI taxonomy): Eukaryota > Metazoa > Chordata > Amphibia > Anura > Aromobatidae > Allobates > Allobates femoralis. The sequence goes on along the minus strand of JARQOC010000003.1, from coordinate 696,564,252 downwards.
ATGTTATATGTAAGGAATAGACTTGTAGACTGTGAGCCCTCATGGGCTGGGTCCTCCCTCTTCTTGTACCTGTCTGTGCCTTGTATTGTTTATAATTATTCTACTTGTCTATGTATGTCCCTTTTCACATGTAAAGCGCCATGGAATGAATGGCGCTATAATAATAAATAGTAATTTAAACCACTGCTCAATAGTAGATTTTAATGCATACATCAAAATCAAGACAAATTGTCTTCATTACATCAGAATGCACCAAATAGATTTAAAAGTTGAATATTACTGCCTTCAAGAAAACTTAATAAAAAAATCAGTTGAAAAGGGCATCCTAATTGGAAAAATTATAATTTTGCCTTCATCTTTGAAAGAAAATACAAGAAATATGCAACAGCGATAGCAAGATGCTATGTCTATAGTTGCCAAGTATGGGCAACCAAATCTGTCACAATGACGTGCAATCCCAAGTGGACTGAAATTACGCCAAATTTGTAACAGTGGCAACATGCAGAACAAGGGGTCAGGAACCTTTTTGGCTGAGAGAGCCATGATCACGACATATCTTAAAATTTAATTCTGCCAGAGTCATACAACATGTTTAAAACTAAATACTAGTAAATGTGTGCATTTTATGTAAAACCAACACTTTTAAAGTACAATAAGCCTGAATTTTTTTTTAATAATGTTATGTTATTGCTAACCAATGATGAATAAAGTACTTCTCACCATTGTAATAACACTTCCGTTTGTCCATTCAGCTACCCTGTTTCCCTCAAAATAAGACAGTGTCTTATATTAAGTTTTGCTCCCAAAGATGCACCATGTCTTATTTTCAGGAGGTGTCTTATTGTTCCATGAAAAATAATTCACATTTATTGTTGAACAAAAAAAATGAACATTGTACAGTAGTTGTCATCACAAACCAGCACAACTAAACTGAATCCGATCAAGAATTTGCAGCCCCAATATGGTACCCCCATCATCCCTTTTGCAGCCCCCAATATGGTACCCCCATCCTCTCTTTGAAACCCCCAATATGGTACCCCCATCATCTCTTTGCAGCCCCCAATATGGTGCCTGTGGAGACACGGCGGTCAGTGGGTGCTCTAGTCCGCTGGCCCAGCCACATTCAGCAAGGCAATGTGGACCAGGGCTCAACCCCAAACTAAATGCCTGAGCTCCTTAACTGTGGGCGAACACTACTCAAACAACACAAGGTAAGGGAATCACAATATTTAGGCTTTATTGGATCCCCAAACAGTTAACAGCTTATAACACATAACCAGTAAAACACAAAATGTAACAGGCAACAGAGTCACACCCTTCCGCTGGCTCACCACAGATTAGAATATAGCACAGCAAAGTCTGTAGCCAGGTGACTGGATCGTCCCAACCTGGGTTGCGTCGTTATGTAGTCTTTGTTATGCCCAGCCAAATCCGATCATTCAATGCTGAAGTCCTTGTGGTGTTTTATAATCCAGGTTCTGATCTCCTTAGTTGACACTGAAATGCCTAAGCCTAGGGTTATGGCTTGCCAATTGGACCCGAAGATCCTAGATTAGCTGCCTGTATCCAATCTTCTGGTCAAAATGAACAGACCTCCTTATATACACTCAGCCCTCAATTCAGGATATTGTGGACTTCATGATTGGTGGAATAAAACAGTTCTCTCATTGGCTCGCTTTCAAGCTGCCTGGATAATGTTCATTTAAATGATGTTTGCCAGAGAGGGGTCAAGGGGGGTTTAGTATAGATATTTAGTGTAACATCCTGACCACAATGGTGGCTGAGGTAATTTACATAATGAGAAAAGAAAAACCAGCGCCAGCGAAGCGGATCGTCCTTTTAATTCAGATTAAAAGTACAAGATACATCCCCAGCAGGGGGAGACGCTAGACGCGTTTCGGGGAGCGGGTCCCCTTAGTCATTAGCACGTCATAACATTAAACATTACATACATATATACAAAAATACAAATTAAAAACCTTTTGCATCTGTGCACACTCAGTTGTTAATTGATGCCGGAGTGTTATGGTGGGTTTACACGTCCCGATATCGGGACGATATCGGTATACAACGGCGCGGGAGCGCGCATTTTTTGACACTTTTCCCAATATCGTATCTTCGGTTTAAATGCTGCGATATCGGGAAACAACGTCACTACAATGTGTACGCCCACCAACCCAGTAACGACCATTTAACATGGTCGTTAAAGGGAACCAACCACCCCAAATGACCCTCCCGGACTATTAATATGGGTCCCTACACCCAGCACACAGATTTGCTGCAAGGTTTTTTGCTAAAAAAACAGTTTTGAAGAAGTGAAGAAAGAGCTTTGTGAAGTTTAAAACATAACGACGAGTGGGCGTTACTTAGCTGCTTCTAAAGCCGAGATTCAGCTGCCAGTCTTCTTCCTGTCCTCTTAGCTGGAGTAAAGCCCAGCCCTTTTTTGAACGTCCCAGGCTGGTGCACGGGATATCATGCCCGTGCACACGTCATCAGCTAGAGCCGGGTCACGAGCGCGTGCGCGCGCTCTGACTTCCGGCGATCAGCTGTTCATTACACTAGGCTGCAGCGATTGGCTGCAGCGCTCGTGACCCGGCTCTAGCTGATGACGTGTGCACGGGCATGATATCCCGTGCACCAGCCTGGGACGTTCAAAAAAGGGCTGGGCTTTACTCCAGCTAAGAGGACAGGAAGAAGACTGGCAGCTGAATCTCTGCTTTAGAAGCAGCTAAGTAACGCCCACTCGTCGTTATGTTTTAAACTTCACAAAGCTCTTTCTTCACTTCTTCAAAACTGTTTTTTTAGCAAAAAACCTTGCAGCAAATCTGTGTGCTGGGTGTAGGGACCCATATTAATAGTCCGGGAGGGTCATTTGGGGTGGTTGGTTCCCTTTAATGGGCGAGTTGCGAGTACACATCGTAGTTGTGCTGTTACACGGTACGATGCTGCTACAACGGCCATGCGATATCGGGCAGTTGAATAGCACGCTCATTCAACCCCGATATCGTTTTGGCATCGTTCCAGGATCGCGTTGTACGTTCAAACCGTACAACGCGCGCCCGATATCGGGTCCAACTCCCGAACCACGTGACTTTTGGTCGGAGTTGGACGCCGATATCGGGACGTGTAAACCCACCATTAACCCTTGTTGTTCCAATCTAGGGATAACATGGTGAACTAGATAAAAAGTATGGTTATTCAAATCTATATCAACAAATTTGGAAAACTTAATCATATACCTGTTTATTGCACATACATATATGTAAGTATATGCAGCAGAGTTCCCCCTTCCTCCCTTTTTCTCTTTGTTTTTTTTTTTTTTTTTTACTTTTTTCCACTCTTTTACTCTCTGGTATCAGATCTTTTTCTTTCCTTTCCTTTCCTCCCCTCCCCCCCATCCCTTTTTCTTTTTGGTTTTGTTCACTTTTTTCACTCTTTTACTCTCTGGTATCAGATCTTTTCCTTTCCTCCCCTCCCCTGCCTCCCCCTTTTTTTTTTTTTTTCCTCTCTCCTTTACTCTGTTTTCTTCTCTGAGGTTCATGCGATTAAAATAAATTAATATATGATTTATTCATGAAGTGTACATCGCATAGCCCAGCAAAGAAACTCTGCTGCATATACTTACATATATGTATGTGCAATAAACAGGTATATGATTAAGTTTTCCAAATTTGTTGATATAGATTTGAATAACCATACTTTTTATCTAGTTCACCATGTTATCCCTAGATTGGAACAGCAAGGGTTAACACTCCGGCATCAATTAACAACTGAGTGTGCACAGATGCAAAAGGTTTTTAATTTGTATTTTTGTATATATGTATGTAATGTTTAATGTTATGATGTGCTAATGACTAAGGGGACCCGCGTCTAGCGTCTCCCCCTGCTGGGGATGCATCTTGTACTTTTAATTTGAATTAAAAGGACGATCCGCTTCGCTGGCGCTGGTTTTTCTTTTCTCAATATAACTTTGAATGGTTGAGCTACCAATACCAGCAGTCCGGGAGCCCAGTGAGTATCAGGTGATAGAGTGATTCCTCTTCCTCTTTCCGTAATTTACATAAAGTCAACAATCCACACCGTTATACAATGGCATTCTAACAGGATTACGTTCCTCTGACCTTACAGAAGAGAGATAATTGCATTACATAAGTCCACATCACCAAACATCTACAAGACTTGTATTTACAATTATATACTCGTGTATAAGCCGACTTTTTCAGCCCAAAAATTGGGCTGAAAAGTCCCCCCCTCGGCTTATACACGAGTCATATACGTGGGGGCTGTGTCCCGGGAGCAGGAGGAGGCTGGAGGAGGTGGGGGGAAGGCTGCAATATGAGCGGCTAGTGACGTGGAGCTGCTCATAACTTATTCATGATATGCACTGCATCCCCCGCCCATCCGTGGGGGGAGCAGTGCATATCGCCTTACAGCCCCCCAGCACGGGGTATACAGCCCCCATCATCCCTCACAGTATGGCGTCCCCCCTCCATGCTGCCGCTGCTTAGTGTATAATAAATATAGTGTTATTATCTCTCACCAGCCCGGTCTCCGTGCATCCTCCCTCCTCCCTGTGTGTCATGTGACCGGGGCTCACAGCGATGACGTCACCGGCCGGTCACATGACACGCAGCCTCGCAGGGAGGAGGGAGGATTCACTGAGACCGGGCCGGTGAGATAATAACACTGTATTTATTGTACAGCAGCGGCAGCATGGAGCCTGGGGGCCTGTGCCCCCTGAGGCTGGGGGCCTGTGCCCCCTGTGGCTGGGGGCCTGTGGCCCCTGTGGCTGTGCCCCCTGTGGCTGGGGGCCTGTGCCCCCTGTGGCTGTGCCCCCTGTGGCTGGGGGCCTGTGCCCCCTGTGGCTGGGGGCCTGTGCCCCCTGAGGCTGTGCCCCCTGAGGCTGTGCCCCCTGAGGCTGTGCCCCCCGTGCCCCCTGAGGCTGTGCCCCCCGTGCCCCCTGAGGCTGGGGGCCTGTGCCCCCTGAGGCTGTGCCCCCTGTGCCCCCTGGGGGCCTGTGCCCCCTGAGGCTGTGCCCCCTGAGGCTGTGCCCCCTGAGGCTGGGGGCCTGTGCCCCCTGAGGCTGTGCCCCCTGTGCCCCCTGAGGCTGTGCCCCCTGTGCCCCCTGAGGCTGTGCCCCCTGAGGCTGTGCCCCCTGTGCCCCCTGAGGCTGGGGGGCCTGTGCCCCCTGTGGCTGGGGGGCCTGTGCCCCCTGAGGCTGGGGGGCCTGTGCCCCCTGAGGCTGGGGGGCCTGTGCCCCCTGAGGCTGGGGGGGCCTGTGCCTCCTGAGGCTGGGGGGCCTGTGCGCCCTGAGGCTGGGGGGCCTGTGCCCCCCTGAGGCTGGGGGCCTGTGCCCCCTTGAGGCTGGGGGCCTGTGCCCCCCTGAGGCTGGGGGCCTGTGCCCCCCTGAGGCTGGAGTCCACCCTCGGCTTATACGCGAGTCAATAAATTTTCCCAGTTTTGGGGGGCAAAAGTAGGGGGGTCGGCTTATACACGGGTCGGCTTATACACGAGTATATACGGTAGTTGCTTATCACAAGGTAGGAAATAACATACAATACAAAGAGGCAAGATGAATACATTACACATGTTAAACACTGGCAGTCATCTACAAGACTTGTATTTACAATTAGTTGCTTATCACAAGGTAGATAATTACATTACCCACTTTAAATACTAGCAGGCTCCTAGAAATCTTGTGTAACCCATGAGTGGCATATTACAAGTTTGCAAACCAAAATACAATATTGTCAGGATAAATAAGAAATCCTCCTACATTATATATTAAAGGTACCAGTCACAGTACCTCCATTAACTATATATTAAAGGTACCAGTCACAGTACCCCCATCAACTGCTTGAAGCCCCAATATGGTACCCCTATCATCTCTTTGCAGCTCCCAATATGGTACCCCCATCATCCCCCTTTCAGCCCCCAATATGGTACCCCCATCATCCCCTTGGAGCCCCAATATGGTATCCCCATAATCTCTTGCAGCCCCCAATATGGTACATTCATTATCCCTTTGCAGCACCCACCATGGTGCCGGTACATGCAAAAAATTCAAAACACACATACCAATCCTCTGCGGTCCGCGCTGTACTGTGTTCCGGGTGCCACTCTGTTCCTGCTGTCACAGCCATACCTTACCAATCAGGAGCCGCGGTCAAATCAGAGGCCAGCGGTAGCTGGCCAATCAGATTCCTGCATGTGACATCATGCTACACTGGCCTCTGATTGGGCCGCAGCAGCTGGCCTCCTGGCTTAACCCGCACTGCAGCAGGGACAGAGCACTGCACCTTGAACACCATACAGCTGCTGCAGGCACCCAACAAAGGCGGGATGCAGCTGTGTGGCAGGTAAAACTCATATAAATTTGGCTGCGAGCCATCTGCAGCCATCAAAAGAGCCCCATCTGGCTCATGAGCCATAGGTTCCCGACCCCTGGTGTTGTGAATTCTGCTTGTGGGCTCCCTCCTGTAGTTGTGGCTGGTAATGCAGTTGATCCTGTTCTGCAGTCTTGGTCAGGTGAATTGGATAATTGGAATTCAGACTGAGGTATTTAGGTTTGCAGGATTCCCTCAGTCCTTGCCAGTTGTCAATTGTTCCTGGAGTTGTTTTACCTCTGCCTGGTCTCTTCCTGCCTTGCTGCAAACTTCCAAGCTAAGTGAATGGTTTTGTTTTTTTGTGGCACACATGCTGTGTGCTTGTTTTGGAATTGTTTATTTCTGCTCAGAGTTGTGGTTTTTGTGGATATTTGGTCTGCATATCTGTCTTAACCTGCTCTCTGTTAGTAAGTTTTCTTCCTAGGATTTAAGTGCTATTCATTTGTTGTTGGCTTGTACAGCTTTTGATTGTGTGAGCATAGTTGGATTCACAGGAGTTTCGCAGATTTAGAGGGTGCCGAGTCTTGAGTAGACTCAGGGGTATTTTTGTATTATCTGCTGTGGATATTTTTTAAAGGACTTTTTTATACTGACTGCAATAGTATTCTGTCCTGTCTTTACCTATCTAGCTAGAGTGGCCTCATTTGCTACATTCTGTTTTCTGCCTGGTCTTTTCCTCGCTTACTCACAGTCAATATATGTAGAAGGCTTTCTATCCTTTTGGGGTTCTGCTCTGAGGCAAGATAGAATTCCTGTTTCCATCTTTAGGGGTAGCTAATTCTCCGGCCGTGTTGAGGTGTCTAGGGTATGGTTAGTCTCATCCCACTGCTACTTCTAGTTGCGGTGTTATGTCAGGAACTGCGGTCAGAATAGGTACCACTTACTCCTGTGAAAGAGATTCATGCGGCTCCAAGGTCACCGGATCATAACACCCTGATGTAGAACATAGGCCAGACTTGGTTACACATGCCTATAAAATGAAACTAGATTCCCTATTAACAGACATCAACAATGGTTTATTCAGAGAGGTCATGGTAGTAGTCAATGTCATAGAGTTTTAAAAGCGCAGACTTCCACATGCTTATATTTTGATCATCCTTGAAAGTGATTCTAAAATGAGGACTGTAAGGAATAAAGATATCAAGCAATATTCCTACAGTAGCCATTTTGTTCAGATGCCACTATATCTCATTCCAAGGAGATAGCCCCTGACTTTTGGCCTGAGGCTTAGTCAGTCTCCTGCAATATGTTAATTAACCTGAGGAAATCACCAAATAGCCACACAATAGAGCTTCCTGAGGGCACCTTTACACGTCGCAACATTGCATGCACTTTCACTTGCAACTTACTGGATGCAATGAAATCATGGACACATTATTCCATTTGTACACAGAAACAAAATGGAACAATGTGTTCATGATTTCACTGCAGCCAGTAAGTTGCACGTGAAATTGCATGCAAAGTTGCAACGTGTAAAGGTATCCTAAGGGATAGAGCTAAGTGACACAGAAGTGTGAAAACTAATTTTCCTCTGCCAGCAAATTGAAAGGAAGCCCTTTCACATAGTCCAGACATGCAGAAGATGATAAATAACTCCTAAAGTTTCATGACCCTTCACTCCTCTAAATATAACAATCATAAATATCGCATCTAGAGATGTAGACGCTCATATTTTTACATAATTGTGCAACCTTCATAAGTGCTCCAATCTCGATATTGGCCAGTGGTATGCTTGCAGAGTAATGTGTCCCACCGTCAGAAAGCTAAAAATCATAACCAAAAGTATGAAAGCATTATCTTCCCCCTACGACTCTCCCAGGCAAAGTTATGAGCCATAATAGCTTTTGAATGATTCATATCACAACCCAGGGAGTGGGAACTTCAGGACAGCCCCCTGGGCAGGAGATGAGCCGGCGTCTTACAGTATAAGTGTGGAAGCTGAATTCTTTGTATTCTGAAGAGGCATTACTAACATCTGTAGCCAGAATATACTTCAGGAACCTGGTTGGCTCCACGCTGCCACTTGCGTCACCCTAAGCATCAAGGCACCGGTAACTGACTACATTTGCCTGTAATTCTGTGTGTATCCCATTTATCTTTTATTTGCATAACTGACTGTAATATTTGTAATATCCTAATAATACCTGTATATATATACAGTAATATGTAGTGTGCCCCTAAGGCGAATAAATATATAAATTTAATCTCGAGTTCTTATTATTGATCATGAATCCCCATGTCCATGTACTTATTTAACATTAACGCAACCTGGGTTTGTTTTCTGGTGGCAGCAATTGGTGCTCATTTACTCAGGACCTCTGTCAGTGACTGGGTGGCGGTTATTATATGTGCTTCTGGCCTAGAGTCTGGAGACATATACCACACTCACTGAGGGAAAAAGAGGGACAAAAGTGCTGATGATCCGCGCTACTGTGAAGACCGGACCAAAGGTCTGCTGCAATGATATTCCTATATTCTTCCAACACGTTTCGGAGCCTGCTTTGCTCCTTCCTCAGGGATTACAGATCTGTAATCCCCAAGGAAGGAGAAAAGCAGGCTCCGAAACGTGTTGGAAGAATAAAGGAATATCATTGCATCAGACCTTTGGTCCTGTCTTTCTTCATAGCAGTGTGGATCATCAGCACTTTTGTCCCTCTTCTTTCCCGTCATATACCACGGTGCACGTGGAAGTGTGGATCCAGCAGCAGCTGTACAAGCGCAGATACCGGTTATGGGTTACACAACCCTATCAGGTGAGCACCTTTCAAACGGGCAAGCTGCCCTCCCTTCTCATTGAGATAAGACCTATGCGCCTTTTTTGTCTCTTAAAACTATAGACACTCACTGAGGGGGCGCCTGACAGGGCAGCAGCGGTCCCCTCTCTTATCCTCAGGCAGTGCCTTCAATAGCCTGAGAGTAATAGGGGTGCTATAGAGCTGCCAGGTTTGGTGGCCAATTTATCACAAGGACAAAAGATGATATTGACAATATTGAATGGACAGAAATTCCAGATGAAAATATATACCCTCAGCTTCACAACATTGTTATTAAAAACAAGATTTATGGTCCCTGTCCTGAAGCCAATCCTAAATCTCCCTGTATGGATAATGGCAAGTGTACTAAAGTTTACCAAATAGGCTGCAAGAATACACCATCAAGGAAAAGGATTAACATCAATTTCCAGTTTCCACATGCAGCAAATCTCATGGTTGCTATGCTCTCTCCTTTTTACCAATATTATTACCAAAGAATTGGAGTAATTTCATAAACCAGACAGTTTAATGCAAAAAAATTACAGACATTCTTTATTTTTACACAAACACGTTGACAAACTATTTTTAAAAAAATGAATTGTAAGGGTCCACAGCAATAGATCCAGTTAAAGAGGACCTGTCACCGCCTGGTGCTTTCCAAACTGAAAGCACCTCTGAATGCAGCGTGTCTGCTGCATTCAGGTAAGGGTTCTCCCATGTTTCTACCCACCCTATAAGCTAAAAAACACCTTATAAAGTTTAGAGATAATGAATTCAGAGGGACTTTATTGAGTCCTCGCTGTTCCCGGGGGACCTCCCCACCTCCTTCCTCTCTGTGCCGACTCCTGCCTTATCTGTTGCCTCCTTTATGCATGTGCCTCCCCTCCTCGCCTGCTCATGTGCCTCAGCGTCTGAAGTCACGCAGGCGTGGAGCCGACTGGGATGGGGTACTCGGTACCGGACCGGGGTATCACGGGGGGTATCACGGCAGTCCTTGGTCAGGTCCGTGTCCTGAGCCCAAAAGTAAAAGGGATATTTACAGAGGTTTATCGTGACGCCACCCACAGGTTGTGGTCAGTGAGGGGACCACCGCTGCTGCTTACTTCTGCCAGGAGGATGGATGGTGCTGCAGCTAGATGGATGAGCCCGCCGCGGGTCGGCGCTTCTCCTGACAGGGTGGAAAGAGTATATACAGTTCTGTTTGCAGGGAATCACACACGGGAGACTTAAGCAGGGTTCACCGGGTTTTACTTGCAAGTTCTTCCTCAGTACAAACAGTTCACAACGCAGTTCTTTCTCACAGTTAACTCCGTACACTCTTTGCCAGGAGGATGGATGGATGGTGCTGCAGCTAGATGGATGAGCCCGCCGCGGGTCAGCGCTTCTCCTGACAGGGTGGAAAGAGTATATACAGTTCTGTTTGCAGGGAATTACACACGGGAGACTTAAGCAGGGTTCACCAGGTTTTACTTGCAAGTTCTTTCTAAGTACAAACAGTTCACAACGCAGTTCTTTCTCACAGTTAACTCCGTACACTCTTTGAACCCTCTGCAGCCAGGTTTCCTCTTTGAGACCCTTTACTTTTTCTATTCCTTTCAGGCTTTCCTCTCCTCAGTTCTTCCCTGTGGGCTGTATGGGGGCAGCTCGGTCCCTTGTCTGGCTTCCCCCTGTGTGTGTGTGTGGCAAGCCTGGGTCGTATGTGCTGGTAATGCTCCAGCCCGTGTGTTGGGTGACCAGACCTGGAATCTGTGCCTCCCCATCGGTGTGTCCGTGTACCGGTGTGTAGCTATGGTCACCCAGAGCCGACTCTCTGGTCCCAGCCTAGCCTTCGATGTCCCTATCTTGCAAGGGATCACCGGGCTTTCTCCTACTCGTGTAACTACCTGGGTACATCAGGGAAGTCTGTCCCGCCAGTCGTCTGTCAGCACTGCCGTCTTCCTCGGACCCAGCTGCACTGGAATTACAACATTCTCCCATATAAAATATAAACAGTTTGTACTCACTTCCTGTGCTGACAACGCTCCAGTGATATCACCGCCAGGGCTTGTGTGATGTTGTTATCATGTGAACCCTACAGCAATTACTCAGCCGCGGCTTCCCGCTCACTTCAGATAAAACTGACATCCCGAGAAAGTCAGAACTGCTGCTACTATCTCACTTTTTTCCTTATGCCAGTTTTGTCATAAGGATGTCAGAGTAAAGCAGCCCATTAGCGGAGGTGAGTACAGACTGTTTACTTTACATGAGGGAATATTGTAATTGAGAAAGGATTATTTGAGTAGTGGAAATCTACGCTATAGACAGCTATCGGTCAAACACTTGTTTGGACAACAGCTATTAATGCCATCACCCAATATACAATTGTGGATAACAAGTTTTGAGAATGACACATTGATTTAGGATCTTTTAGTCAGATGTTTCTATGGTATTGGAGTAGAATTATAGCAGGAGGTGTTGATAGTTGGCCTGGAATATTTCTACTCAACTACGAAAACGCACTAAGACCTGGTGGAATAGGGCCTTTCTTGACAAATATCTAGAAAGAGACCTGGTGCCACGTGGGTTACGAGTACAGGTTTTTCCTTCTTTTCCGATCGAAGATGAGACCTTCAGAGCAGAGTGGGAGGAGTGTGCAAGCGAATGTTCAAAAGGGTTTTTGGGCCTCCTCATCGAGCTAAATTCAGCATCTATCGAGGTAATGGAAAGCGAGATGGATAAACTCCTGTCCCAGATTAAGGAACAGATGTCCGGCGAAGCTCTGACTAAATTTAATACCCATAACGAGACAGAGCTGAAACGTCTTGAAAAGGAGATTAAGAGCTTTAAACTTAAAAAATTCCAGCGGGATCAAGTGGATTACAGCACAGCACGGGTATATAAATGGAAAGCGAATTACAAACCTCGCCCTAACCCGACCCCAAAAGGTAAACCACGGACGGGTACTAAACCCAAACCAAAACCAATAACACCTAACCCCAGTAGCACCGAGGAATCCGATGCTGAATCCATCCCTGGGGAAGGAATAATGACAAGGTTTAGAGCTCGTCTCCCACAAGGCGCGGGCTCATCTAGTCGGGCTTTGCAGGTAATTAACCTTTCCAATCACTCGCTCTCCAAAACACAAATAGAGGTACTTTCTCTGGGGCTCGCCCACGAGTAACTTCCATTTCTTTACAGCTATGAAGGATATGCAACTATTCTCACGGAAGATTGTCCTGAGAAAACTTCATAATAAAAAACAAAGACAACCAGAGGAAATGGATCGGGGTGAGAGAGAGGCCTTAGAGAACCTGGAGGACCTGGCCGATGAGGTTGAGCCCACAAACACAGGTAGGTTTCCTTCATCTATACTACCCAGATCAACGAGGTTCCCACCCTTGTCCGTATGTCCAGCTGTAGAAATTTTTAATAAGTTGGTGATCAATGACTTGAAGAGATTACCAACAAGATTAAAAACAGACAATTTGACACATAAACAACGTTGTGCACTGCTCGATTTAGATAAATTGTCTGATGTAGTTATAAAACCAGCGGACAAGGGTGGGAACATCGTGATCTGGCCGGTCGAGCTGTACAAACGGGAGGTTTACCGACAACTACGGGACAAAGAGACTTATTGTAAACTGACCTATAACCCTGTGACTACATTTTCTAATCTGCTGCAGACCATCCTCATGAAGGCCTTTGAGGTAGGCCTGATATTAAAAAAAGTAATGGAGGGACTCACCGTCAAATTTCCAAAAATTCCTACGTTGTATTTACTACCGAAAATACACAAGGATGCCGTTGCTCCTCCGGGGCGTCCGATCGTTTCCGGGATAGGAGGGCTCTGCAATCCAATATGTAGATTTATTGATTACTACCTAAAACCTCTAGTGGAATTGCTGCCCTCCTATGTCCGGGATACGACGGACGTCCTGATGAGGATCGACGGCATCACGGTGGAAGATGATACTCTATTGGTAACAGCTGATGTGGAGTCCCTATATACTAGTATACATCATGAGGATGGCCTGAGAGCGGTTAGGTTTTTCCTTCAGTCCAGTGGGAGGGACGCGGGAACCTGTGAATTGATCCTCGAGCTGCTCCAGTTCGCCCTAACACATAATTTTTTTGTCTTTAAGGACAACTATTACCTTCAAACACGCGGCACTGCCATGGGCGCGGCCTGCGGGCCCTCGTACGCAAACCTTTTCCTGGGATTCTGGGAGAGGGATTTGCTTTGCGGCGGGGGCGGGCCGGCCGACGCCCATGTGCAGTGCTGGCTTCGTTACATCGACGATTTATTTATTTTGTGGCGGGGCGGACTGGAGCAGCTTGATGAATTCATGCGGGGATTGGCGCGGAATGAGGTGAACATAAGATTGACTTATAAATCAGATGTTCACAGGATTGACTTTCTGGACATTTGTATGGAGGTCGGTCCTAGTGGTACCATGCAGACTGACGTCTTTAGAAAGTCAACCGCAGTGAATTCCCTCTTATACGCATCATCCTCACATGAACGGTCCACCATACGTGCTGTCCCTATCGGACAGTTCTTGCGGATGAGACGTATTTGCTCGTCCGCAGAAACTGTTCGAAAAACAAGCCCAGGATCTGAAGGATCGCTTTCATGAAAGAGGGTATAGTAATAGGTCAATCAAACGGGCATACCTACGGGCAAAAAATACCCCTAGGGATTCTCTGCTATACAGTTCTAATAAATCTGTAACTCCCGACGTCCAGCCGATTCAGTTTATATCCACCTTTAACCAGGGGTGGATAAGATGAGGGAAATACTTAATAGACATTGGCCGATACTCCTCTCTGACCCTTATCTGAAAGGTTCTCTATCCGACCGTCCCCTTATGACGGCCAGACGTTCAAGAAATATGAAGGATTTACTAGTCCATAGTCACCACTTAACAACTCCATCAGGCCTGTTTGGAGCTAGGAGACCTCTAAAGGGATGTTATCCCTGTGGTCACTGTGTGGCCTGCGAGAATATCCAGCTCGTTGCTTCCTTTTCCTCCACCGATGGTTCTCGCTCTTATGACATCCGTGAATACGTGTCGTGCGGCACGAGTTGCGTGGTATATTATGCCACGTGCTCCTGCCGTAAGATATACGTGGGGAGGACATGCAGGGAGCTGAGGAGGAGGGTGAGGGAGCACGTGAGGGGCATTGTTGCGGCCCCCACAGTGAAAGACCAAACCACTTTGAAGACATTACCACGTCATTTCCTGAAATACCACAATAGTGACCCGTCGACCTTGATGTTCAGAGGTATCGACGTGGTACACGGTGGTACTAGGGGTGGTGATGTCCGAAAAGTACTGTCACAACGGGAAACAAAGTGGATTGTGGCATTGGACACAATGTCACCCAATGGTCTAAATGAAGACCTAAGCTTTGCGCCTTTTCTGTAGCCGCTGCTGCCTGGTGTGTCCTGATCTTTTTGTACCTCTCAAATGTTTTTAGTCAGTTTTTTTCTGACACATTTATGTTTTTATTTCCTCTTTTTAAGGATTTTTTTAGGTTCCTCCCTTGGCTTCTGTGGGATATTTTTCCGGCTCTTTTTACAGACAAGCAAGGTCTCCTAAGGAATAACTTGAGGACTATGTTTTGTGGAAATTGCATAACCTACTTGGGAATCAGAAGAACGCCGTACCAGTGTGCTATATGAGTCACTATGTACTGCCATATTATATGTGTGATTTTAAACAATGTAATACCCTGGCACACTGGGTTAATAGATCATTAAGGTAACTGTTGCAAATCCCTTTCTTATTTGTCCCTCTATACCTGTGCACGCGGTGTCACAGGGCCTCCTGCCTATCGGCGCTGATGTCCAGGCTCTGTGCGCGCGCGGTCGCTATGGTGACGCGTCCCTGCGACCGTGCGCGCACGTGTGGCCTGACGTTGGCGCGGTGGGCGGTGTAGTGTGTTAGTGACACGGGCGCGCACAGTTCCGGTCAGGTGACCGGCTTGCGTAACGTCACTTCCGGTGACGCGAGCGGATATAAAAATCTCCGATGGAGGAGCCTGGAGCATCCCCTGATGAAGTGACCTGTATACTGTGGTCACGAAACGCGTTGGGGTCCCCTGTGTCCGGACCACCTCTCACCTCTGCTGCCCCATGCAAGATGGCCAGTGACGGCTCTGGTAATTATGCCTACTAGCTAGATCACACACTGACCT
Source organism: Allobates femoralis (assembly GCA_033576535.1). Taxonomy (NCBI): domain Eukaryota; kingdom Metazoa; phylum Chordata; class Amphibia; order Anura; family Aromobatidae; genus Allobates; species Allobates femoralis. The sequence continues at coordinate 696,548,930 of JARQOC010000003.1, read as the reverse complement.
TTGCCTGTCAGCAATAATACTCCATAGGTGCCGCGCTCCTTTCCCATAGACTGGGTATGATACATGGGTATATCTATTCTATCCTGATCCACAGTAGTCCACAAGGATTATAATACATGGAACATGTTGCAATGTCATTGTAAATTTTTATCCATATGGCTTTGTAGGTGATTGATGTATAAGGTACCCACACAAGTGATTTACGATATATGGGTCTCTGCGCAGACACCAGTTGTTATATGTAAGGACAGGACATGTTTATGTGTGTCTGATATACTGTAACAAATGTGAACCGTCCTGTGGCTACCTGCATGGAGCACTTTTGTGATCTTCCCCTCCTTGTCTTTGTTTTGTCAACACTAAATAAATTTGATACTTTTTCATGATATAATTAAGTCTATACTCCTTGTCTATGTTATGCAATCTTTTTGGAGTAACTTTTGAAGTATGCCCCCTAATTTTAGTGTGGTCTACTTCTCACTATGGAATTCTGCTTGATATATGATTTCTCCTACTCGTGTAACTACCTGGGTACATCAGGGAAGTCTGTCCCGCCAGTCGTCTGTCAGCGCTGCCGTCTTCCTCGGACCCAGCTGCACTGAAATTACAACATTCTCCCATATAAAATATAAACAGTTTGTACTCACTTCCGGTGCTGACAATGCTCCAGTGATATCACCGCCAGGGCTTGTGTGATGTTGTTATCATGTGAACCCTACAGCAATTACTCAGCCGCGGCTTCCCGCTCACTTCAGATAAAACTGACATCCCGAGAAAGTCAGAACTGCTGCTACTATCTCACTTTTTTCCTTATGCCAGTTTTGACATAAGGATGTCAGAGTAAAGCAGCCCATTAGCGGAGGTGAGTACAGACTGTTTACTTTACATGAGGGAATATTGTAATTGAGAAAGGATTATTTGAGTAGTGGAAATCTACGCTATAGACAGCTATCGGTCAAACACTTGTTTGGACAACAGCTATTAATGCCATCACCCAATATACAATTGTGGATAACAAGTTTTGAGAATGACACATTGATTTAGGATCTTTTAGTCAGATGTTTCTATGGTATTGGAGTAGAATTATAGCAGGAGGTGTTGATAGTTGGCCTGGAATATTTCTACTCAACAAAAATAAATCCCATTGCTATGGAAACAAGTATTAACGCTGACAAGGGCATGTAAAAAGTTTTAGCAGAAAAGGTTATGTGATTTTAAAATTGTGATTATAAGTGAACCATGATAGGTGAAGCTTAGAACAGCAGCAAATATTTTCCAGAGACGTCTTGTTTTTGAGGATAATTTCGCCCGTTTACATTTCTCATGCTGCCCTGCAAAAACTCAACTCATCTTTGAAATTGTTGATCATCCAATTTTGGCCTTAGCTGATTGTTATCACTTTCCGAAAAAATAAAAAAATATTTTTTTGAAACTTTATTGACAATTGAGATGATAATTGATGCTATGGGGTCATGGTTTGCGGAACAGGATAACAATCAAGTTCTATGTACAGCTTACATGCTCTTTTCACCTTTATGAATAATCTTAGTCCATCATATCCTAGAGTATTGCATCATAAATCATGTGACAAATTAAAGAACTATTTGCTCTTTCACTTTCTACTGCTACTACTTATTTCAGGGGATATCTCTCCAAGCCATGGTTCACCCTCCACCAACTTCAATCCCACCCCCCACCTCACATAGAAACCCTGCTAAACCTTATTAACATTAGTTATATGCTTTCATCTCCCTCTTTTAATTGCACACTTTTGAATCCACGGTCTGTATAAAACAAGTTTCCTTACATTCACAACTACTTTCTCAATATCTCTCTTAATCTGCTGGCCCTCACTGAAAACTGGGTTCGGGATTCTGGCACTGTTACCCCTTTTGCTATCTCTCATGGCAGGTTACATTTTTTCCATTCCCCAAGACCTGCAAAACAGACATGGTGGTCAAGTCGGCTTGCTCCTATTCCCACAACGGACTTTCCAGGCCATCGCTCAAGCCTCATCATTCTTACTCCGTTCTTTTGAGATCCACACTATCAGGCTCTTCTATCCCTTCTCCCTCAGAGTAGTGGTTGCATACCATTCCTCTGGCTCACCCACCTAATTCCATTGACCATTTTTCTGTATGGCACTTCATGTTCTCAGAATTACCAACCCTTATCCTGGGATCTTTAATTTCCCTATAAACCGCCCCACCTCCCCATCTGCATCCCACCTTCTACAATGGGGGAAAAAAGTATTTGATCCCTTGCTGATTTTGTCAGTTTTCCCACTGACAAAAACATGAATAGTCCATCATTTTAAGGGTAGGTTAATTTTAACAGTGAGAGAATATAAAAAATAAAATCCAAAAAATCACATTGTCTACATTATATAAAGTTATTTGCATTTTACAGAGAGAAATAAGTATTTGATCCCAAGACTTTATACTTGGTGGCAAAACACTTGTTGGCAAGCACAGCAGTCACACATTTCTTGTAGTTGATGATGAATTTTGCGCACATGTCAGGAAGAATTTTGGTTCACTGCATTGCAGATTATCTCTAAATCATTAAAATGTTGAGGCTGTTGCTTGGCAACTCAGAGCTTCAGCTCCCTCCATAACTCTTCTAAAGGATTAAGGTCTGGAGACTGGCTAGGCCACTTTATGACTTTAAATTCAGAGAAGAAAAGGCGTCACTCACCGGACTACCTCCCCCACCCTCTCCCTGCATGTATCATAGCCTGGATTCAGGTGAATAAATACAGAGTATAAGAAGACCGGTGAGTGCCGCTTTTTCTTCTCCACGATATCAGGTAAAAAAGGTATGATATAATGAGCGCTAGGGACAGAATTAGGTACTGGGCTCTTATCGATTATTACCTTTCAAATTTATTGTGAACAGCAGAAATTATGGGTCTCCTCGCCACAACATGTTTCGACACTGAAGGTGTCTTTCTCAAGTGGATGTCAGACCCATAGTAAAATTCCCCTACATAACAAACACCCATCATATTCCTCATTAACTACATGGACATCCCCAACACACATTATTGCTAATTACCAACCCATATTTTAGCCCATCATGTCTACATAGTCCAAGAAGGACTACAACTAACCAACCAAGATGGGCCCTAAATTTACATTCGTAGTCCCCCCCCCCCCAAAATCATATCGGCAACACGTACCACATGAATGGGGTATGAACATAGCCATGTCAAGGCTTCATGACACACTGCAGGATTCACCATGACCAAATTACATCCATGTTGTGTTGAAAAGGCAGGATTCTCTTCCGTCACACATTACCAAGCCTCCGGACATACTGAAGGTGTCAGCATAAGCACAACACATCCATTTTGTGTGTGCAAGTCAGGATAAATTTATGATCACTGTATATCTTGGCAAAACTACAGCACTGAGGCAACTTGGGTACACATTCCAGAATTCACACTACAAAATGGAGGGACAATGATGAGTGTGTATCCTCCATTGTGTAACCAAACATACAATTGGTCAAACACACCACAACAATGTCACACATTCTGAGAATGTACTACACACACCTGGAGGTGCTGTTGTGCTGACCAACACAGAGTTGTAAAAAACAACATTGTCTCAACACAAAACACTCAGCCATCGTAGAAGGGACGTCTGAACAGCAGTACTTACCCAATGACTCTGGGCAACTAGCTTGACCTTGCTTTGGCATTGCAGGTTTTTATATCGTAAGTAGCCAATCACAGCACACCGGCGTCATCCAATACACCCACCCGCCTCGGCATTGCCACGCCCGACTCCTGTGATTTGCTGACTCTGGTGCGTTATGATTGGTTGGCGGCCCTTTTAAAGATGGCAGAGTTGTAGCACTTGTGATTCCAAAACTCATATGCGACAGTGTGGTAGCGTCTCTTCAAGCACACTCTGCTGGTCAGACGGTAGGTATAGTGATATGCATGCCTTGTTCATCTGTACATTACTACATTTTTCTGAGTACCCCTACCTACTGCCCCATATGTAATGTTTTATTGAATGCTGTTGTCCATGTAGCGTTCTATGGATGGTGTTTGTGAGGTTTATGTAGCCAAGGTACGCACCTCAATGTAATGTGTGACACGTAATGTGGCCCTACATAGTACACCTGGCCAATGTAGTTTGGACCGCATTTCTGACTTTTTGGGGCAAACACCTCCCCAACCTGTTATCTACTTATACAGCAAACAATAGTGGTTTACAACTCTTTTGTTGTGACTACATAGTGGCCATGCTAATACATGTCTACCAACACAACTGTGTCAAGATTGGTCCATCTACCAGCCTTTCACATAACTACATCTGGAAGTTGTCCTGTGCTGGGGTCAGCATATGTATACACATTAAACAATGTCAGGCTTCTGTGCACTCATGTACCCAAATTATGCAATGCTCTTTACCTGTTGTCGGAATGTGCCCATTATTATTGTTACATCATGACATCATACGTACATGTATATGTGGTTGTGACGTGGGCTGTGGTTACGTTGCAGATGAGGGACAATCAGGAGTTTGTCCAGGCCTTTCTTGCTATGTACCAGGACCATAAATGCCTGTGGCGGGTGTATTCCCGAGAATATATGAATAATCGGGTGAAGGATGTGGCCTATAGCCACCTTGTCTCCCTCTCCCAACAGCACCACCCTGGGTAGAGGTGGGACAAGAAGAAGGTCAAAGCCAAAATCACACACCTGCGCACCGTATTCAAAAAGGAGTCCAACCGGGTCCAGAGGTCCCAGCCGTCTGGGATGGGAAGTGAGGAGGTCTATGTGCCACAACTGTGGTATTATGACCTCCTCACTTTCACCCTGGACCAGGATGTCCCTCGGAGAATGCGGGGCAATAGGGCGATAGGGTGTGTGAGGAGGAAACAATGGCCACATCCGAAGCCACGGTTCCGTCACAGGAGGTACGTCTACTGATTATTGTTGTTTGATTATCCCTTGGTTGTTGTACTCACATGTTTTTTTGCAATGCAGCTACAGCCACAATCCTGTAGGTGTTTGCAAAATAATCTGTGTGATGTGGTGATGGCTCACACAATAGGCTCCTATGTTTGGTTTTTTGTTGGTTGTAGGGCCACATCACTTACCATGTTGTACCCTCAGGTGAGTTGACTGCACATTTTTCTCTGTTCAACAGTGTTGCTTTCATATGTGCAATGTTTGATTGACCTAGTACACTGGCTTGGTCATGTTGCAGCTGCTTATCTGTAATTTGTAACATACATTTGGGGGTACATGACAAGTGTTTGACCATTTTGTTTTGATTCTTTACAGGAGCCTCCAGAGCTGCAGTCCAGCCAAGAGGGGTCACCCGTGGATGATCCTCCCCCATCAACATCTGAGGGGGAGGTTGTGCCTGGCCCAGTGCGGCAGGGCAGCATCCTGGGCCCAGCTCAGTCATTAGTCGTAGACGCCCCAAAACACCTCTGACGACTTGGAACATGGGCAAAGAGGGTGATGCTTCACACAGAAAATCAGCCAAACACTGGTATTGGGCATCTAGTTAATGAGCGGGTGGCCAAGCTGGACCCAGTGCAGCGGAGACACGCTGAGAGGCTCATCATTTAGGTCCTGGAAACGGCCGAGGATGGGGCACTGACGGCACGATCCCATCTTGTCATCCCCACTGGACAGTCGTCAGTGTCCCATAGTCCGAGGCAGCCTATGTATGGGCCCAGACAGACTGCTGATTTGTCCAGGGGCCCCAGACAACCGCACCCCCCGAGTTGGCCTACTGGTGGGGGATATGGGGCCACAACCCATGTCTGACACAGTAGAGAAATACCTACATGAGAAGAGACACTACCAATAATTATCAATTTATTTGTGGCCAAACATTGTTTTTGTTTTGCAAACAAGGTATGCGTTTTTTTTGTTTATTTATGTATGCTTGTATGTATGCTTGTGGAGACATGAGTGCTGGTGCTGATGGTGGCACCAATAATCCCGCCTGTCCAAAATGTCTATAGGAATGAGCAGCTCTGGCTTGCCCCATGCTGCAGCTCTCTGTCCTGACACCATCGCTACTTCTGCAGGGGAAGGGAAAGCACCTGGAAGACAGGGCACAATGTCTAACAACGACATTACATCATAGCACACGCTGGTTACGCCAAGGAGACTTGAGGGCCCAGACAACTTAAGGCGCAACAGAGTGGTGAGCCTTTCAGGGACGCTGTGGCGTCACCAAACTAAATCAAGAATGAACCTCAGGATGACGGACGTGCGTAGCAAATGAAAGACATACATGCATTAGTATGTAATTTGGGGGCCCGCATGGTTTGTGATTTGTGTATGCTCAACATGTTGGTTTTGACATTTCAGCCACCAGCAATAGGAATTGGATTATTAAACATATATTTGTGTGTATGAATTCATACACCAATCATCATTATTGGGGGATTATTCATTTAGTCAGGCCGTGCCAACATCATACACGCAGTATCATTCTGATGCGCTAGTCCATGACGCTCCTAGTTTGACTGCCTTTCCTGACACTTGTGAAGCAGAAGAAGATGAGTCTGGTGAAGAACGCACAGATTATCAAATATGGCGTCTTTGCCACAGGCAGCCAATGGGAATGCAGGATAAGCCCCCAATCACTGCAGACGGGGCGCGGAAAAAAGCACGCTCAGGCACACCTACGGGATTGATTCAAGGATGTCTGAGCTCACTTTCTACAAAGCTATCGCTCTGTCACACGCAACGATGCGCTGAAATCACCTGGTGGATATCGCCTGATTTTACTGCAGTGCAGGGCAATCAGGCGACGCTCCACCAGCGATTTGTCGCCGTAGAATCGCCCAGTCACACGCCACTACACACATGCGATGTGGTTTCCACATCGCCGAATTCAAGAATTGCCAGCGTTCTTGCCAGCCATATGGCAGCATGTGACGGTACCTTTAGACACACAAATATAATAACACCCTGTCACACTGGATGTAGGGAGACACTCAGCGCAGGTTGACGAGGGGGGGGAAAGGATTCCCTGATGCTAAGGGCAAAATGGGAGATTGTGACCCCTAGGTAAACTAGTGCTGACACCTGGATCCCCTAATGACCCTTTCTGCAACTGTCGCCAGGCGGGATACCTATTCCCTGACTGTCCCTGAACTCAACTACCCAAGGATCAGAATGGGTGAAGACTAGTCAGCCTGGCTACCAACTAAAGATACGCACCAGGGAAACAAAACAAACAAAGAGTGAAAAAACACTTAGCTTGAGAAGATCCACACAGCAATCCAACAGAAACTCCAGGATTCACTGCTTGAGCAGAGAAACTACCTCCAAACACCTGAAAAGCTATCACAAGCAGTGCATCCTGGAAGTCAAGGGGTATAAATAGACAGCTCAAGGTAAAAGAGCAGCTGGGTCTTAGTGACCTTCAGTGTCCCTAAAAGAGAAATGCCTCTTAAAGCGACAGAGACATTTTTTTAGCATTTTGACTGTTTGGCCAAACGCCTTCTGCGAGTAGCCTCTACAGTCTCATCCTTGCCTCCTGACACATCCGTGACACACCTAGTCTTTTTCCAGTTCTGATAAATCTCCTAACTAGATAACTCACCTCTTCCCCTCTCTGACCACAATATTCTCTCCTTCACACTCACAAATTCTCACCCACCCCAGCACACTTCTACCTATCACACATTCAGAAATCTACAAACCATTAACTCTCGTACACTTACGGTCTCTACACTCTTCACTGTACTTAACCCCTTTATCCCTGGGTGATTTTCCATATTTTGGTTTTCGTTTTTCCCTCCCCTTCTTTCAAAAGCCATAACCTTTTTATTTTTCCATCAATATCGACATATGAGGGCTTCTTTTTTGCGGGACGAGTTGTACTTTCAGAAGAAATAATTTATTTTACTATATAGTGAACAGGAAAATGGGAAAAAATTCCAAATGTGGTGATATTGCAAGAAAAGTACAATTACACATTTGTTTTATGGGTTTTGTATTCACCATGTACACTATATGGTAAAACCGATGTGCCGTATGATGCCTTGGGTCAGTATGAGTTTGAAGATACCAAATATTTTTTTGAGCCATGTTCTGTGACCTGTAGCATTTTTCATTATTTGGGGCTGTGTGATGGCTTATCTTTTGCATCTTGAGTTGATATTTCTAATGATACCATTTTTAGGTAGATGAGCTGTTTTAATTTCCCATATTGCATTTTATTGCAATGTTGCGGCAATTGGGCATTTTTGGTTTCAATACATTTTTATTGAGCTTGCAGTGATAACAATCACATAGCAGAAGGAATACAGGGGTTTAGCTGGACCAAAGAGGTGGAGATGGGGATAAGACCAGGCATAAAGGGAGCCATCGCAAAGTAGAATACAATAAAGTACAGACAAACATAAGCAATATCAAAGTGAGTAAGTATCAAGTAGATAATGTGAAATTGGGGCTGCCAGCGGGTACTGTTCCCATATAACCCACCCTTTCAAGACTCTGTTTGGCGTCCTTATCTAAGGATAGAAAAAATTTGTGCTGAAAGATGGAGCTGTTTTTTTCGATCACCTCCTTGAATGTAGGGGGTAGGTGGGACTTCCATCTAGCCATCAGACACAACCTGGCTGCTATTAGGACATAAGAGATCGCTCCCCGAAGACCAGGGGGGAACAGATCTATACCAACATTCAAAATCGCCAGTTGTGGGGTAAGATCAATACAACTACCAGAGAGAGATCCGATCAGACTAGCAATTACTGTCCAAAAGGGGGCGATCCTTGGGGAGGACCACCACATGTGTGTCAAGGTACCCTCAAGCCCACACTAGAGACTGGCCGGGGGGAGAAGCAAGCCAGATGGGAGGGAGACATGTACCACCGGAGGTGAATCTTTTTCAGATTTTCCAGATGGTTGGCACACCGCATGGCAGATTGGGCATTTTTGAATGCAGCGATACCAAATAAGTGTATTTAAAAAAAAAATTTTTTTACTAATTTTATTTTAAATGGGGCAAAAGGGGGGTGATTGAAGCTTTTGTGTTTTTTTTCATATTTTTAAAAACTTTATTTTTTATTTTTACTTTATTTTACAGTGCCCCACAGGGTGCCAGAGTGCTGCATAGACCAATTACTTGTGCTATGTCCTAATAAGCTGCAGCACATCGGGACATAGCACAAATGATCACTTTCTGTGGATGCAGCGCTTGCCAACCATCCACAGGAAGTCAACCCTGATAGCATCTGGGGACACCATAGGACCCCAGGCTACCAGGTGACACATGGAGATCCCACAATCTTATTTCGGGATCTCCGATCATGGCAGGAAACTTCACGCGGTCCCCGCCACGGCGCTTTGAATCCTGCTGTTAGTGAATGACAGCGGGATTCAAAGGGTTAACACCACCGGAACTGATCAGCAGTGGTAGCCACACATCTCAGCTGATGAGATCAGCTGAGATGTGGGGGGTACGATGTAAGCTCACATCAAAGGCAGGCACCCAATACATGACGTACCCAATACATCAAATGTAAGCGGTTAATCTCCTCCTTTCCTGTGCTGATCTGGCTGTAAATCACTACAATGACACTGTTATACCATCTACACCCCTGTTCTCCACGTGTCAAGGGCGCTGACATGTTCGCAGCGCTGTTTCCCGGCTTGCCTTGGCTCCATCTTCCTCTGTCTACTCCGAGGACAGTGCAAGTTTGGCAGGGTTCTCAGGGGCATGCTTGTGGCGTGGCCACGTGACATGGCTCTGTCTTAAAGGGAACCTGTCAGCTAGTTTATGTCCCCTCCAGCTATCACTATCTGTACCTGCAGCTTCATAGTACTATTCTAATCATCCCTGTCTGAGCTAATCGTGTAATGTTAAAGGTGAGAAAAACATTTACACACTTATATTTTCTTATGTAAATGAGGCAATGACTATACCTTAAAGAATGTAGTCACTCTGGTAGGTTAATAGTTAACTCACTACCAACTTCTCTGTATAAAGGACCTGTGTGCTGCCCCGATCATGAGACCATAGTGGGCAGAGCTAAGCAAGTAAAATCATTACGGACCATGGAAACTTAGTAGCACCGCCAGAGGCGTAGCTAGAGGTTCAACACAAGGGGGGCGAAACATCATGAGTGGGCCCCCAGCCCAGGTGACCAGCAATAATCACACGTACAACCTAAAGCATGAACATTTCTTTTAGTCAAATAGAAAACTGAATAACATTAACACTCAAGTTTGTTTAAATTCAAAAATAATAATGTAAATCATATTTTTAAAGAATGAATAAGCAACTAAAATGTGGTGAACTATATTCCAGTGAAAACCACTTCTTACAGCGCCATTTCATTCTAACGTTACAAATTAAGAATAAAATGAATATGCAGTCAAATGATTGTGTACTTTTCCTCAGACGATGCCTGCTCCTCAGTCTTCTTCCCACCGTCCCACGTATTCTTTCACTCAGGCTTGTATCTGTGGCTGTAGTGCTGCTACCGCTGCTACAATCGGCAGTGCACGGCCACGGGACCAATCAGAGCAACCGTACCGCTGCTCCAATGAGCACAGCAGGCTTGAGTAGCTCCAGTGTCTGCTCGGACACTCAGGCTTGTATCTTTGGCTGTAAGTGCTGCCGCCGCTGCTCCGATCAGCAGTGCATGGCCGCGAGACCAATCAGAGCAGCCGTACCGCTGCTCCAATGAGCACAGCAGGCTTGAGTAGCTGCGGTCTGCTCGGAGCATCGGACGGGTCACGGCTGTATTGTGAAAAGAGCGCGACTTGTGGGGTCCACGGCGTCACGGCCGCTCAGAGGCCCAGGTGACCTCTCAGCCCCAATGGGCCCCTCATGCCGGGGGGCCCGGGGCGCTCGCCCCCCACCTGCCCCCCCACCAGCTACGCTATTGAGCACCGCCTCTTATAGTCACATGTTCATGACAACACACAAGCTCTGCATTATCTTCTGAAATTCAGCTGAAATGTTAACTATTAACCTGCCAGAATGACTACGTACTCAAAGGTGTAGTTGTGGTGCATCTGAGGGTCCAGTGGCCACAGAGGTACTCCACCTCAGCCTCACTGAGGTGCCAGGGCCACGGAGCCGGGTCACACCACCGTGATACATCTCCAGAAAGAACTGTTCGGCCCGGTTCCAAGTACTCCATTGCCCTGGTGACTGGGAGTGTCATAGTCACTGCCTCATTTACATAAGAAAATGTCGGTGTATAAATGCTTTTTTTTCACCTTTAACATTACACTATTAGTATATATATATCCTTTCTTTTCCCTCCGGAATTAGCACGTAATATCGTTAAGTTTTGTAGTGGTTCCTCCTTTTTAGATTCAATAAGGTGGCATGCGATCCGTATGTTTTCCTTGGGTTTTCTGCCTCTACTTGTGCTTATCATTTTTTAACCACATTTCGGATGGGAATGATAGTAATAATTTGTTTCTGTTGCAAATATATTTATACTATCAGTCCAATGTTAGAGGTTACTGGACACTATATGGTGTAACTAGGTATAGCGACTATATTTCTGACCTTTTCGGTGCCATTTACAGGTGTTGCACTTTGATCCCACAATAATCACATGCATTCAAGAGACAAGTCAGCGGCACTCACCATAGAAGATCTTTGTGCTTTTATTCAGGGTCCAGCAAAATCCATGGACAATTCAGATGGGGGAGGTGGAGTGCAGGGACGCCGTCGCTGCACTCCCCCATCTGAATTGTCCATGGATTTTGCTGGACTCTGAATAAAAGCACAAAGATCTTCTATGGTGAGTGCCGCTGACTAGTCTCTTCAGTACATATTTATACTATTGTATTATTGCATATATGTAAGAGAAAATAATCAACAATTTTTTTAAAATTTTACACATATATATGAAAAGGAATGATGGGATAAATTCATCCATTGGTTTTATAAATTACTCTTTTGAAAGCTGAAACCCTCCCAAATGTGGTTTAGGTTAAGAAAGTAAGTTGGCATCAATGCTGAAATATTGATCATTTAATGAACACAGAATGGTCAGATTTTGGCAAGACAAAAGTTTTGTTGCCTGGTTCTATAATGCACCCAATCCTAGTTTACATCCTCACCTGTGCTCAGTAAATGATCGGTTATTTAGTGGGTGTTTATATAAAGAAACCCAGCACCCCAGACATTCACTTGAACTGCAACTTGAGCTCTGACAACATGCCAATAATCCACCCTGCGACCAAAGCCTTGATTATCACGAGGCTGAAGACTAGATCCACTGCAGAGGTGGCTGGCACCTTTAATGTGTCTCAGTGTGAAGTATAAAGAATTTAAAAAAATTTGAAGAAACTGGAGATGTGTTTGACAAGCTCAGGTCCGGCAGACCCCGCAAGACAACTGCTCAGGAGGAACGTTTGTTGGTGAGAAAATCCAAAGCAAGCCCCTCTTCCACTGCAGCAGAGCTCCAACAGGCCTGGTCACCTCAAGTCTCTGTGTCAAATAAAACAGTTTGCAGGATTATGTCTCGAAATGGCCTCCATGGTCGAATCAGTGCCAGAAACTAGCACTTTGCAAATGCCACACGATTTTTTATTTGCCTTTTGCTAATTCCCACAGCCTGCTAAACAGATGGACGCTGAAAAAGTGGCAGAAGGTGGATTTCTTTGATGAATCTTCAGTAGAATTACACTACAGCCACCGCAAATACTGCAGGAGACCTACTGGAGCCCGTATGGATTCAAATTTGGTGGTGGAAAGATCATGGTCTGGGTTTACATTCAGTATGGGGGTGTGCAAAACATTTGCAAGGTGGAAGGCAATATCAATAGCCTAAAATATCAAGAAGTATTAGCTACCTCTTACATTCCAAATCATAAGGGTACCTTTACACGTAGAGATATATTGCTTGCTATTCACTGGATGTAGTAAAATCATGGACACATTGTTCCACTTGTACATGGCAACAAAATGGAAAAATGTGTCCATGATTTCACTGCAACCATTGAATTGCAAGCAATATATCTCTGTGTGTAAAGGTACCCGAAAAGGGGTCAAATTCTGCAGCAGGATGGTGCTCGATCTCATACATCCATCTCAACAACAAAGTTACTCCAGGCAAAAAAGATCAAGGTGCTAAAGGACTGGCCAGCCCAGTCACCAGACATGAACACCTGAGTCAGTCGACAGGGTAGGGGGTACTCGGATACTGGGACAGGTGGTTACTTCAGTGGGAGGGGGATCACTTATGGTCGGTTCTCGGTTCCGTGCCCTGGACCCTCAATGGCGGGGATGGGGGGGTGATGATGATGGGGAAGATGATATTATGACGCCACCTGTGGTACCTGGTAATAGGGTTACCAGTGCTGCAGCCGGCCGCTGAGGTGATGGGAATGCAGCTTTGGTAGTACAGCTCCCCACAGGTGAGCTTTACCTCAGGGCAGCGGGGCAGATTAGGGGAGTAGTAGTCCACCTCCGGTGATGATGCAGTAGCCCTCCGGGCGCCGAATGAAAGGAGAACAGACACCACTTCAGCTCAAACGGTTCTTTACTTGCACCAGATGGAAACAGGTACACGATACATTCTGGGTTAACAGGTATTGTAACTGTTGGTCGTGAAGGTCCTTGAGGGAGATAGGATTCCACATCCCTCCTTGCCACAAAGACTTCGAAATAGAGGCCTTCCTCCCAGGCAAAACCGCACCCGCTGCGCAGGTTGAAAACGGTAACAACCCCCTTTTTCCGCTGTTCCACGGGTAGTGGGGGTTTGGTGCGGGCGAAGGCGCGAGCCTGGCGGGTCTCCATCTCGTTTGCCACCATAGCTCATGGGGCCCGGACGCCTCTGTGCCGCCAGCTGGTTCTTCCTCTCGGTCCTCCTCCCCAAAACTCGCCTGGCTGGAAGAGCTTTCTTTCTCACATTCCTCTACGATCAGGTCGGGTTCCTTGGAGAACCGGATCAGACTTTCCAGTACAGCAGGCTCCTCTCCCCCGGGCTGGTGTGGTCTGGGTCCTGGCCGGCCCCCCTGGTTATTTGGAGGCAATGGGGGCAGGGAGGCATTTTGGCGTCCCTTGCATGGCCCTTCCCTGATGAGGGGCCAGGGTACCGCCTCTGGGCCAGCACATTTTCAGTCACATTTCCAGGCCGCCATTTTGGGCCTACGCAGTGAAATAAGTTTAGTCAATAAAAGTCTAATTTAAGGCGCACAGTACCCGGTTTAACGGGCACGGGTTCCTGTTCATGACGCCAAAAATGAGTCGGTCGACAGGGTAGGGGGTACTCGGATACCGGGACAGGTAGTTACTTCATTGGGGGGGGGGATCACGGCTGGTCGGTATCCGGTTCTGTGCCCTGGACCCTCAATAGCGGGGATGGGGGAGTGATGATGATGGGGGAGATGATATTGTGATGCCACCTGTGGTACCTGGTAATAGGGTTACCAGTGCTGCAGCCGGCCGCTGAGGTGATGGGAATGCAGCTTTGGTAGTACAGCTCCCCACAGGTGAGCTTAACCTCAGGGCAGTGGGGCGGATTAGGGGAGTAGTAGTCCACCTCCGGTGATGATGCAGTAGCCCTCCGGGCGCCGAATGAAACAAGAACAGACACCACTTCAGCTCAAACGGTTCTTTACTTGCACCTGATGGAATCAGGTACATGGTACATTCTGGGTTAATGGGTATTGTAACCACGGGTCGTGAAGGTTTCCTCAGAGTCTGACAGTGATGCCCTCAATATGGCGCTTGTGGTCTTGTTACTCTCTCTCTCTCTCTTGCTCTGTCTCTATTGCCCCTCTTGAGCCAAGTCTCTAGTCCTCGGGGTCTGTTACCTAAAGGTATTTCACTTGTCGGTGTCGACCTGGGTCCCCAGTTGGCTCCAACCAGTCCTGGGTAAATCCCCTTCTGAGTCTGGGTTGCCCCTTTCTTAAGAGGCACCCTCCACTGTGGCCACAGGGTCCCCTGCGTCCTTCTTCCTCGTTCTCCTCACACCAACTGTCTGACTGTGCTGTCACTCCCCTTCTCCAGCTCTCTAGGCTCCACCCCCTGGGACCTACTGAATATTAGTCCCCTGTATTAAAGTGGTCTGTGCATGGGTGTTGGGGTACAGACTATGAAGATTCCCCATGCCCACTGTTACGGAGACACCACACCTTTAATTGGGGTGCAGTACCTCCCTGTGGCGCCTTGCCATAAGGGCGCCACACATCATTAAGCATGTTTGGGATAGGATGAAAGAGGAAGCTTGGAAGACAAAACTAAAGAATCTAGATGAACTCTGGGAGGAATGTAAGACTGCATTCTTTGCTATTCCTGATGACTTCATTAATAAATTGCATGAATCATTGTTGAACCGCATGAATGCAGTCCTTCAAAATATTAAATATGACTCTAATAGCACAACAACTTCATTCACCAATGTTATGCAACATATATTTGTATTTTAAGTTAATTGTTTTGTGGACGACAAAACTTTTGTCTTGCCAAAATCTGACCATTCTGTGTTCATTAAATGATCAATATTTCAGCATTGATGCCAATTTATTTTCTTAATCTAAACCACATTTGGGAGGGTTTCAGCTTTCAAAAGAGTAATTTATAAAACCAATGGATGAATTTAATGTCAAGTTATAAGCTTTTATGTACATAACATTATGGTGTTGTTCTTACCGTGTTTTCCCGAAAGTAGGACCCCCCCGAAAATAAGACAGGGTGGGACTTTCGGGGGGGTCCTCCAATGTAAGACCCCCCCGATTGTAAGGCAGGGTCAGGGGGGCCACTGGGAAATGTAAGGCCTCCCGTACCTTTGCATCGCCGCTGTTCCCCCGTGGGTCCCCAGGTGTTTGCAGGCTCCTCATGTGTCCGCAGGTGCAGCTGGGCGGGTCCGGCTCACATGGGGTTAACTCGCCGTGTTACCCCCGCTGAAGTCCGCCCAGCTCGGGCTGTCATTGGCCGCCCCAGCCCCGACGTCACCTGCTCCTCAAGTCTGCGCCGACCCCCGGCTCGAGCGCTGATTGGCCAATCAGCTCGACTGCTGATTGGCCCAGCAGCTCGGGCTGTCATTGTCCGCCCCAGCCCCGACGTCACCTGCTCCTCAAGTCTGCGCCGGCCCCCGGCTCGAGCGCTGATTGGCCAATCAGGTCGACTGCTGATTGGCCCAGCAGCTCGGGCTGTCATTGGCCGCCCCAGCCCCGACGTCACCTGCTCCTCAAGGCATCCGGCTCAAACTGATTCCTCACTCCCTGCTGATTGGCCCAGCCCAGCGTCCCCTGCAGCAGAAGCCTTCCACACCCACACCCACAGCCGCACCGCAGAGGAAAACGTCCACCATTGAAAGAAAAAGTAAGGAAACATGTGAGGGTACTGTATAGGGTCTGGGGCTGTGTGCAGTGGGATCCAGCAGTCTTATGGGGTCTGGGGCTGTGTGCAGTGGGATCCAGCAGTCTTATGGGGTTTGGGGCTGTGTGCAGTGGGATCCAGCAGTCTTATGGGGTCTGGGGCTGTGTGCAGTGGGATCCAGCAGTCTTATGGGGTCTGGGGCTGTGTGCAGTGGGATCCAGCAGTGTTATGGGGTCTGGGGCTGTGTGCAGTGGGATCCAGCAGTCTTATGGGGTGTGTGCAGTGGGATACGGCACTGTTATGGGAGGCAGACAGCGGGTATACGGCAATTACCGTACAGTACCGTACCGTAGTGTGTTACTGTTACCGTACTTTGATTTGTTGTCTGCTTTCCAGTTGAACGGTGTAACGTTAAGTACTGTACTGTAAAAGAGATACTGAACTGTTACGGTATATTTTTACCCCTAGACATGAGCGCTTCCGGGAGCGGTAAAAGAAAGAGCTACTCCGTGGAGTATAAAAAAGGAATAGTGGAAGAGTCTTGGGGCAAAAATATGGCTGAATTCTGCAAGGAGAAAATGTTGAGTGAACGATTGGTGCATAAATGGCGAGCACCTCAGTGAGCAAGTGGAGAGCGGCATGGCTAAAAAGCGCAAGGTTGGATGTGGTCGGCAACCATTGTATACCGAGCTGGAAAGCCTGGTCTGTGAGTGGGTTGCTGGCAGGAGAGCGAAGACATTGGTGGTGACCAGGGCTCAGATTCAGGAGTATGCCCTTGCTATGGCACCCCAGTTTGAAATTTCCCCTGAGGAATTCAAGGCGTCACAGCACTGGGTGAATAACTTTCTTGAGCGCAATGACCTGTCGTTGAGAAGATCCACGACCCTCTTTCGGCTGGAAGATGCTGAGATTGTTAAGCGTGCACTTGCATGCAAGAAGTTTGTGGATGACACTGACTTCTCAAAGTACAGTCTCTCCAACATGATTGCCATGGATGAAACTGCAGTGTTCATGGGCCAAGCAGCTCAAACCACCATTGACCAACGAGGTGCCTCCTCTGTGTACGTTCCCTCCACCGCTTATGAAAGTGCACGTGTCACCTGCATTTTGGCAATTCGTTTGGATGGCAGTAAAGTCCCACCTTTACTCATTGCGAAGGGCAAGAAGGACAAGATTGAGAGGGTGTCTGGCATTTATGTGCTGGAAACGGAGAAAGCCTGGGCCACACAAGCGGTTATAAGGAAGTGGCTTGATTTAATGCTGCCGCTTGTTATGCGAGGGAGCCAAAGAGGAATGCTGATCTGGGATGCAGCCAGCACACACCGCGCCAAGGACATGAAGAACTTCCTTCATGAGCGACGAATCGACCATATCATGATTCCGGCAGGGATGACGGCTTATCTCCAGACTCTGGATATCGCCATAAACAAGCCCTTCAAGGACTATCTGCGTGCCGAGATCAATGATTATATAGAAAACCGTATGGAGAGGAACGTCCGTGGGAACTTTGTAAAGCCAAAACTGCCTGAGATTGTTAACTGGGTGAAGAACTCATGGGGAAAGATCACTGACACCTGCGTTGCTAATGCACTGCGAGCTGGCTACCTGGACAAGACCTGCTCATTTCAGGACAGTGCCGTTGCAACACATGAGAGGTATGGGCCAATGATCCAGGCGGAAATGGAGTCCCAAGAGCCCCAAGAAAATCCAGAGGTACCTCAGAGTGTTGATGTTTATGATGATGTTCCTGAAGATGATGACCTGGTTGTGATGGAATAAATCTTGTTTTATCTTCCAGTATAACTCATTCAGACTGTTTGTTGTTGTTAGTTCGTTGTTTTACATGTTATACATGGAAATACCGTCATAATACGGTAGTAACAAGATATTCTTGATACGCTACATTTGTTTTATTATACTGTTTGGTGATGACCGACTCTTCAGCATGTTAATAAATGTTAATTTTCTGGTTAAAAATAAATTTGTCATTTTTTTTCCGGCTAATGTAAGACCTCCCCCGAAAGTAAGACAGGGTGGGACTTTTTGGGGGTAAAATTAATGTAAGACAGGGTCTTACTTTCGGGAAAACATGGTATCCTAAGGACTAGTTTGGAGCTGGATACACATGCTAGAGTCATGATATCTACAGCCTGCATTTGAGGAACTATCCTAGGGTTTATTTTGGAGCTGAAAA
Organism: Allobates femoralis; assembly: GCA_033576535.1. Taxonomy (NCBI): domain Eukaryota; kingdom Metazoa; phylum Chordata; class Amphibia; order Anura; family Aromobatidae; genus Allobates; species Allobates femoralis. The sequence continues at coordinate 696,530,444 of JARQOC010000003.1, read as the reverse complement.
CACGTGCTACGATTGTGATATCTATCGTTTTTATGGGCATAGGCTGTGACTGCAGACTATATTGGCAAGAGATACAAAAGCTATGGGCCAGCCAAAAGTTGGAAGAGAGTGGATATTGCCTGGTATTGGACATTTAATTGTGTCCATCTACCTGGATTGCTGTATTACCATGTACAGATACAAATAAAAATTGTTGCATTGTTATCTTGCCTATGTGATTATTACAACCCACAACTTCAGAGTTCACAAGTGTCTGCAGGAATCATGGTGAAGGTTCTTTGCAAATTTAGAGCCACATTTCAACAGAGTTCAGGACTTGGTCAAGATAAATTGTGATCCTCAATGCTGAGAAATATTGGCATATACTTGTCCATTATACAAAATCATCAGGGAGGCAGTTGATTGGCTCCACATTTTTTTTCTGTAGCAGGGCAACTATAAATATACAGCCCAATGTCATTAAGAATTATCTTCAGCATAAGATACAAATAGTCCTGGAAGTGATGACATTGTCACATAGATCCTCAATCTCGATATTATCCAGTATGTATGGAATTACATGAAAAGAAAAAAGCATTTCCGCAAGTTTTCATTCACAGACAATGTTTGGAAAATCTCCCCTGTGAGTTCCTTCAAAAATTGTGAATAGATGTGGTCAGGCAATATATTGATTTGATTGGATTTATCTTTTGTACATTCACTTTGTATTTTGTTCATTGATAAAAACAAACTATTGACACTCCTATCTTTGTTAGGGCGGCTTTACACTGCAGTCAGGTCCGGTCCGGGGCTGTAAGGGATGAACCTGACAGCCCCAGAGTGGATCTGAACACAGAACCGGAGGGCAATCCGGCCCCATAGACCCTCATGTTAGGGAGTGCCGGATTGCCCCGGATCCTCCCGGACAGATGGAAACCGGATGGCGGATAGCCGCCATCCGGCTACATCTGGCCCCATAGGATACTATGGGGCCCAAATCCGGTCCGGGGCTGTCTGGTTTACACCGGACAGCCCCGGACTGGACCTGACCGCAGTGTGAAGGCCCCCTTAGGATTCAGATTTGACAGAATTTTTTTCCACATCTGCCTAAAACTTTTGCACAGTGCTGTAGATGCAAAACAAGTAGGTGGGAAGGTGCACTGAACTGTTTTGTCTCTCCAAGGGGGCACCGAGCGCTTATGTTTATTCTAAATATGTTTTGTGCTGTCAAACTCCCTTTAATTTGATAAGAGGAAAGAATCTGCATGAAATGCAAAACATTGTATTAATCAGAAGTCTGTTACCTAATGCTAACATATATGGTAGCTTCTCCTGTGTTAATATCACAGAAAAATGAAATGACAGACAGTGACACGTGATGTAGAGTTTTTTATTGAATCATTTATTTGATCTTTTAAACAAACATCAGCAATGTTGATCCAAACCACTTTTAGCTGGGTACTATACACAAAGGGTGCATGCTTCTAATACAGTCAATGTGGAGGTATAACATACAGACTTGCTAATGATGAGGAATGGACATTGACATTCTAGTTCTAGTCCAGGATATTAACTTTATTTGATGGTTTTGTTCTTCAGTATCAATACATTTCCCTTTATTCCATGCAGCACAGTTAATAAGGCTCTTTAGTAAATTGTGAATGTCGCCCCTTGACCACTTTCCCACACATCCAGATTTCATGCTTGCTGTGTCTTACTGTATATCGTTCTGTTTACATTGTACAGTCATATAAAGAAAGGATGCAAAGAAACAATCATAGAAATTTATAAAAATTATAGAGCTCATTTTCTTACCATATTTTACAAGATCTTGTAGTTCAGTTTCTGTGCAACATCCAGGATTATACTATTACTTTGACTTATGGTTATTTTAGAATGTATCCATGAATGGGATTATTTGGATTTCTGATGTTGATGACAAATCCTTATTCAATTGAATAGGTGTTGAGCTGCACTTCTTGGCAATACAGAAAACTTTGCAGGTAAAAAACTCTCCTTTATTTCAGCAGTTTAAAATACGTAACACAATAGGAACAGTACAGGAACACACAATGGAACCATGTTAGCCTAGCTACACACCACAGTTTTGTGCATCCGGTTTTTCCTTCCATGTATCCCTGTTGTGCAGGATTGGTCATATTTGGCCATCAGGTTTTGTCTATTCTGTGCCTGATCTGGTTTTGTCAGGTTTTTCACCGTCCCCAAAATCGGAGCCTGCAGCATTTTTTGCCTCTGGTGCAAAAATCGGACAAAACTGGATCAGGCGTAATCCGGTTCCCATATAATGGGAGTCTATGGTGCTGGATCCGGTAAAAAATCGAATAGTTTGCGGCATCTGTTTTTTTGCACAGAGCATGCTCAGAAATCCTGGTGTTTTAACTTCAGCACCATGGACAGCAGTATTTCATGCATCGGCTGTAAATTCAGCACCAAGGACAGTGGCAGAGCAGACCCAGGCAAAGTTCAGCACCATGGACAGCAGCAGAAAACAAATCCTGCAAAAAACAGATCCGAGACCATATTTGCCCACACTTTCTGCACATCCTGTCCTGTCAGGTTCCGTCCGGTGGATCCTTTAAAAAAACAGGATCCACCCTGACAGATAAAAACTGTGCTGTGAAGCCAGCCTTATGGGTTCACGTGTTTCGTGTCTACCTGTACTGTTTACACTGTGTTACTGGTTTTAAATTGTTCGAATAAAGAAGAGTTTTTAACCTGCAAAGTGCTGGATTTTCTATTTATCCTTGAATGTGTTTGCTCTTCCCTTTCCTGTGCACTAAAGCAGAGGTCCCCAACTCCAGGCCTCAAGGCCCACCAACAGTGCAGGTTTTCAGGATCTCCTTAGTATTGCACAGGGGTTGGAATCATGACCTGTGCAGATGATCACATTAGCACCTGTGCAATACTAAGGAAATCCTGAAAACCTGCACTGTTGGCCGGCCTTGAGACCTGGAGTTGGGGACCTCTGCATTAAAGGAACAGGAGAGCTAGGCTTCTTCCTTCACACTTCTTGGCAATAGTCAGTACACAATTAATGAAAGACTGCTGTGCTGGCTCCAAGGAGCTGAAAACAGCTGATCAGTGAAGGTGACAGATGTCGAACCACCACCAACCTGATATTGTATGAGCCATCCTACTCACAGGTCTTCAGAATCATAAGCCCAAGCCATTTAAATGTGATTAATCAAAACTTCATAGCTCTTAGCCTAGTTCTTGCTTCATTATGAATCCGTGAATTTGTCATAGGTTTAGGTTAGCTTCCTTTTCATATGTTTTAAGTATTTAATTAATTCATAGTTTGTGTTGTATGTGTTACTTATTCAATGCAGATAAGGTCCGCCCACTATATTTCGGTGCTCTAAAGTTAAAAATAAGTTCATATATTGATTATTTACTTGCTATTTCATACTGTTGAATTCATGAGTATGATACACTCACATACATTATTTATTATATATATATATATATATATATATGAGAGAGAGATACATATATATATATATGTATATATCAAATATAATTTCAGGCGTTAATCTAGTTTTACAATTTTACATAATACCGGTCGTAAATACAGGAATGGTAAGTATTAGGGGATTCTGGTATAATGAGGTAGCACTTGAGGGGGTTCAAAAGACCTTTTTATCATAAAGGATGGCACCAGTATTATAAATGACACCAGGCATCTCTGGGATCCTCTTGCAGCTATTGTTTGCAGTTATAAATAATATATAAGTGGTAAGTCCTTTTATTTGATATTTCAGAAAATAGAAAAGAAACAAATTCTTTTATGGCCACTTTACACGTCCCAACGTTGGTCCGATATTGGATCCAACGCCGCGGGAGCGCGCTTTTTCTGGGCAGAATTCCAAGATCGCATAGGAGATGTCACACAGCGCGATATCATCAGCCAATGCACCAGCGATGTCTATGCCCCCTTGTACGGCCGACCCAGGAACGACCATTTAACATGGGAGAGAATAGGGGAAGTTTTACTCCACATCGTTGTTGGGCTTTCACACAGCACGATCCGGCCACAACGTCCATCCAATATCGGGCCGTTGGAGAGCACGCTCATTGGATCCCCGATATCGTTTTGGCATAATTCGTGCATCGTATTGGATATTTATACCATACAACGCACGAACGATATCGGGGCCAACGCACTAACCACGTGACTTTTGGTCGGAGTTGGACGCCGATATCGGGACGTGTAAAGTGGCCATAACTGAATACAAACGTACTAATACTAAATGCATAATGTTCTATGTATCAAAACTCTCAGAGCAAACTGCCTTCTTACCCAAAGCAACAAGTTGGAGTCCTCAGTGTTTTATGAGCACAAAAGTCACTTTCTCGCAGTTTTCAAATTTGGAAAGCCTATTTGTGAGGACCAGCAAAAATTGCAGTAAAAACTGAATTTTGATTCTGGATTTTGGTTTTCTAAAACAAGGTGGCTAGATGCATAGTACATTTTGGAATGGAAGGTCTGTCATAGAGGATCCAGTGTAGATAGTGGGAGGTATTCTCAAATATGATATGACATTTAGGCTTTACTTGTATATGTGAAAAAAGTGAAAGTAAAATGTTCTCACTGATAGGCTACCAGAAAGACTACTGTGTATATATAATATAATGCACAATGCGTATGTGCAATCAAAAGAGACGGCGCTCACCCGAGATGAATCTTGGCATCAGCTTTTTATTTCCAGTATTTCATATACAAAGGTGCAGGTGCAAGGAGGGGGGAGGATAAAACAATGGTCCAATGTTTCGTACCGGATAGGTGCCTCTGCGAGTGCGTGGGACCTGCAGAAGTACCTACCCGGTATGAAACAGTGGACCGTTGTTCATCCTCCCCCCCTCCCTGCACCCTTGTATATGAAATATTGGAAATGATACCAAGATTTATCTCGGCTGAGTGCCGTTTCTTCTGGTTGGTTTTACATTCAATATGTTAACATGAAACAGTGCAACACCCATGTTAGCAATTCCCCTACTTCACTAATTCGGATGAGCTTTGCTGTCGGCGGATATCCGGTCTCGATTTGTAGTGCCCAGTTTTCCTCCAAATAGAATGTATATATATACAGGACCCGTCGAAGCAGCATTGTCCGCGAAATGGAAGGCCGTCGTCTGCCGTCTCCTCTCCCCCTCCCCATGCTTTTTGAACGCATCAATTTTTACATGGATGTGTGACTAAAGGACTAAAAGATCAACTCTGGTGAGTGCCGCAATTTTCTTACGTTTGATGATATATATATATATATATACCGTATATATATATATACATATATATATATATATTTGTAAGGGCCACGTCACACACAGATATCTGTGCAGATATTGTTCACAGATCTCTGGTTGCAGTGAAATCATGGACACATTGTTCCATTTTGTATACTGCCACAAAATGGAACAATATGTCCATGATTTCATTGCAACCAGAGATCTGCGACCAATATCTGCACAGATATTTGTGTGTGTGACGTGGCCTTAAGGCATATTTTCTTTCTTTTCTGATCAGTTTGTGGTAGATTTCATTTGTATTTGCACAGTGCATGTAAACAGTGCAAATGCCTCTTGTTTTCTATCACCTACATGAAGCATCATCATGAGTGGATCATTATATCATTAGTTTATCAGTCAGTCCTGAAATACTAATGAGTTCCTTGGAATCAACAATTTCTACTTTCTGTAAGTAACAGACCTCATACCTCGAATGTCTATAAAATGAGAAGTTTTATGGACACCATTTGACTTACTAGCATCATGATATGGGTTGTATAATTTACTAGGCAAAAATATAGAAAATAAGTGTAAGTCAGTGAACCTTTTGGAATTATATAGATTTCTGCATTTACTACTACTATTATATTATGTTCACATTTTTATCACAATTATAGACACCACAAATATCCACATTGCAGGGAGAAAAAATGACAAGGAAAATAGACCCATGTTAAATAAAGGCACACAGAGCCTGGATTCTAAGGCCAGTATCACATTAGCGTTTGGAATGTCTATGTCTGAGTGCGTAGACGCAGATGCATGCCCGAACGCAAACATACTGATCCCAGCGCTGTGTTTATTATGTGGGTGCGGAACAATTTGAATGTCCAAGGAAATCATGCGTCCCATAGGAAACCATTGTAATGTGGTCAGGAGGAGAGAGAGAACACTTGCGTATTAACCTTGCTCGAACGCACAAAAAATACAAGAAGAACGCGTGCGAACGCATACAAACGCAGAGACCATGCATTCCCATGTTAAACATAGGGACGTAGCTGCACACACTGTGACGCCTGCCTCTGCAACGCAGGCAAACGCCAGTGTGAAACCGGCCTAACAAATCTTTTCTTCTCTAAAAAGATTGGTTATGGTGAATCAGGCATTGATGCAAACAACTTTCAAAACATGTCTAATGAGAATGTATAGAAGAATTCATTGCAGAAACCAGCACATAATAAAAGAAACAATCTTCATTTTAATCTTCATTAAAAGCTTCACAAAGTACATGGAAATGTATGTATTCTGCCCAGTGGTACAAAAAGTCTCTGGAGATATAATAACTTGATTAACACATTTCAATCCTTAATGATTCTTAACTATAAGCTAGTTTTTGATAAGGACTTTTTCAATGGATTAAAGGGGTTGTCTGGTCTTAAATGATAAGTTGCACTCACTGTATGTAACTGTAAGCTTTGAATCTTCCCATTGCACACACTGTACACTATGTGGATTCTTCAGTGGCAGAGCTGGGAACGGCAGTCACGGGGCTGCAAGTATGCCATATGCATAAACCCAGCCAGAATCTGGCTAGATTCTCTATACACTTGCATTAAGCAAGGCCATACCCACCTAGTTGGCATGTGGCTAGGAGTATGTATGTTACATACCGCCGTTCCCAACTCTACTACTGGAGAATCCTCACAGTGTACAGTGTGTGCAGGATTCAAAGGTCTGCAAACCCCTTTAATCCAAAGAAAAAGTCCTGACCAAAAAACAGCTTATGGTTAAGAACTTTTAAGGGTCATTTTAGACCAGACAACCCCTTTATAGATATGGAACCATGTGTACTAAATGAACACAGGTTGGCAGAATATGTTATTTTATTATAACAACGTGTGTAACGGGAAAAGGCTACAAAAGTATTACTAGTGTTATAGATGTATATGAATCCACAGTTAGACAAATTGTCCATGAATTAAGAAAATTTAGGATTGTATCTACTCTAACTGGGATTGTATGTCCTATTAAGGTCACCCCAAAAGTACCACAAACAATACTGAGAGAAAATTCTATTAAAGAAAAACTAAAAAAAAACAAGAATGATGATCAGTTAGGGACATCTGAAAAGAAACCAATGTTGTCTAAAAAACAAAACACCCATTGTGGATAACTTCAAATTGGCACAAGCCTATCTGAATGTTACACAATGCTTCTAGGAAAATGTTTTATCTACAGATGAGACAAAAGTGGACCCGTTTAGCTTGTATCCACAACCTTATGTTTGGATGAAAAGGAACCCTTTACACCAGGGATCTCAAACTCCAAACCTCAAGGGCCATCAACAGTTCGGCCCCTTTCACATCTGTGCGTTTGCTGCGTTTTGCTTCATTTGCGTTTTTATGCATTTTTACCGCAAAAACGCATCAAAACGCATGCGCTTTTGTCCCCATTGATTTTAATGGGAACGCATGAAAACGCATGCAAAAACGCATGTCAAAACGCATGTGCGTTTGCAAAAGCGCAAAACGCACGCGTTTTTGCAAACGCAGCCCAAAACGTTGTTTGCCACGTTTTGAGCTGCGTTTGTAAAAACGCATGCGTTTTGCGTTTTCCCAAACGCACATGCGTTTTGACATGCGTTTGCATGCGTTTTGTCATGCGTTCCTATTAAAATCAATGGGGACAAAAACGCATGCGTTTTGATGCGTTTTTGCGGTACAAACGCATAAAAAACGCAAATGAAGCAAAACGCAGCAAACGCACAGATGTGAAAGGGGCCTTCATGTTTTCAGGATTTCATTAGTATTGCACAGGGGTTAGATTAATCACCACTACACGTGATTCAATCATCACTTGTACAATACTAAGGATATCCTGAAAATCTGCACTGCTGGTGGCCCATGATACGTGGAGTTTGAGATCCCTTTTCTACACCAACAAGAGAACCTCATCACAACTGTGAAGCATGGCAGACGTATCATGATTGGGGGCTGCTTTATGACTTCAATGCCTTGTGATTGATGAGGGAACAATTAATTCAAAAGATGTAGTAACCCATTTTACAGGAGAATTTAGGGCAGCAGGCTAGGTTGGGGTTGGTTGAAAAAGGCTTGTGTTTTGGAATTACCAAGCCAAAATCCTGAGTTTAAAGCTATGTTCACACCTATTTTTGCATTGTTTTTTTCTGCAGACATAACCTGCTTTCTTGGCAGTAAAGAGTTCATCATCCAAAAGCAAGTTTTGCTGTGTTTTATTTGCCTTTTTTGGTGCTTTTTTGTTGTTATTTTGTTTCATTATTTGGGTGCAGAGTAGATGCGTCATTTGTTTGCAGTAAATGTTTAAAAAGTAAGTTTTATTCACTGAAAATGAATAGTTGTGTTTTTTGCAGCATTTGTATATTTTCTCATTGCTTTCTATGGTGAAAGAATTGACTGACACGCTGCAGATTCAGTCTGGAAAAAAAAGCAATCATGTGAATGAGATTTCTGAAACCTCATATTTTATTTTTACTGGTACTGTAAAGAGCAGATTTAAATTTGCGTAAAAACTGTAGCATAAAAACCTGCAAAGATGCAACATGTGAACATAGCCTAAAGGCCGCTTTACATGGCACGATATCGTTGCCCAACAACGATAAAAAGTCACGTGGTTTGGGTGTTCCCGCCGATATTGTTCGTGCGTTGTGTGGTGTAAATGAGCAATGTGATGCAAGAACGATGCCAAAACGATATCGTTTGGGAATTGTGCAGGCTCTCCAACTGGCCAATATTGGCTTGATGATCTGCAACTACAATTTGGAGCGCAACTTCCCCTATTCACTCCCATGTCAAATGGTCGTTCCCTGGGTCGCTCGTACACAGCGCGAAGGAGAGGACGTAGACATCGCAGTTGCGTTGCCTGCCGATATCTCCCTGTGTGACATCTCCTATGCGATTTTGGACTAGTGCCAAAAACGTGCGCGCTCCCGTGCCGTTGTATACAATATCGTAATGATATTGGGACGTGTAAAGCGGCCTTAAGAGTTATTAAGAGGTGTGGTATGATCTCAAGAGTGCTGAGCATGCAAGGCATCCCAGAAAGACTTAAACATTTGTGGGGAGAATTGGGCCAAAAATCCTCGCTAACATTGTTGTATATTATTTGCAGCTAAAGACATTTGGTGAAGACAGCGGCTGCTAAACAGACATTTATAGGTTATTAAAATTAAGGATTCACATATATACCATTAAGTCCAGCAATGTTTGACAATGACACAAGTTTTTGCATTTTAGCAGTTTATTAAAACATATTCAAGATAGTTATATAATCAATATGGACGTAAAGTGCAGACTCTCAGCTTTGAAGGTATTCACATCCCAATTGGAGTAAGGCTGCATTCAGATGTGGTGTAATTGTCGCTTATTCCTGCTTTTATGTGGCGCTTTTGAACGCTCGCGTAAAAGCAGTGCCAAACAAAGCTGGATACGCCTTCCAGCAAAAACTATGGCTTTTGCTGAAAGGCATGCAGACGCCACGTTTAGCCGCATATTTTTGCATGTGTGCTTTCACTGCAAGAGCACGCACGCAAAAACAATTGACATGGCAATTCTTTGCACTTTTTTCAGCGCGCTTTTCCCATAGACTACATGTTAAAATGGCCTCAGGAAAAGCGGGTCGGGAAAAGTGCTTCGTCTGCATGCAGTAGCGCTTCTTGCACTTAAATGCGTACAAAAAGTGCCACTGCACAATACGCAGCCAAATATGCTGTGTCTGAATGCAGCCTAAGGGTTTAGGAATTACAGCTATTTAATATGTAACTGCCTCTTTTTCATGAGACCAAAGGCAATTGGACAATTATCTCAAAAGCTCTTTAATGAGCTGTATGAGCTATTCCCTTGTTTATCCATCACTAATTATACAAGTAAAAGGTCTGGAGCTGATTCCAGATGTGGCATTTGCATTTGGAAGCTGTTTCTGTGAACTCACAACATGTGGTCATAGGAGCTTTCAATGGAAGTGAAACTGACCATCATTGAAAAATAATATGAAGTCCATCCTATAGGTAGCAGAAATGTTAGAAGTGGACAAACATTTTAGTACATTTGGTACAGTTTGGTACATTCTGCAAAAAAAAAAAAATGGAGCGCACTGGTGAGCCTGGGAACTCAAAAAGGACTGGACATCCATGGACGGTAACAGTGATGTATTATCACAGAATCCTTTTCCGTGGTGAAGAAATGACAACCTTACCCAGTGTTCCAGTATCTAAGTCTACGATAAAAAGAAGGCTACTTGAACAAATAAACAGAGGGATCACCACACAGTGCAAACACAAATACGCCAGATTAGACTTTGCCAAAGAACATCTAAAGAAGCCAAGCTAGCTCTGAAAAAGCTTTCTTTGGACAGATGAAACTGAGAACAACCTGTACCAGAATGATGGGAAAAAGAAAGTATGGAGAAGGCTTCACACAGGCCATGATTTAAACAACATCACATCCACTGTAAAACGTGGGGAAGCATTGTGATGGTGTTAGCATACATGGCTTCCAATGGTACTAAGTCATTAGTGTTTATTGATAATGTGACTGAAGACAGAAGCAGCCGGATGAATTCTGAAGTGTACAGGGCTATATTATCTGCTCAGATTAAACCAAATACAGCACGGTTGACTGAATGGCGCTTCAAAGTACAGACGGATAATAACCCAAAAAATACTGTGAATAACAACTAATGAGTTTTTTTAAGGCAAAAAAATGGAATTTTCTACAATGACAGAGTCAATCACCAGATCTCAACCCCATCAAGCATGCATTTTAAATGCTCAAGACAAACGTTTAGGCTGAAAGTGGTAAAATTAATTTGTTCAATTACTTTTATGCCCCTGGAATGAGGAAGCTTTGTTGAAAAATGGTTGCAATTTCTCAATGTTTAACAGGCTATTTTTGTTCAACCTCTTTAATTATACCTGAAAGTCTACAGTGCAATTGAATCTCAGTTGTTTCATTTTAAATTGAAAATAGTGGTATGCAAAGTCCAAATCACGAAGATTCACCAATGTCCAAATATTTCTGGAATCAACTGTATTTCCTCTTTGCACTGTCAATGTTTTCTCAGCTTGTTTCTTAAAAAAAATCATGAGCACTACTGCAATTTATCTTATTAGTTTAGTTAAATTGTGTATGACTATAATTGTCACTTAGATAAAACTAGTACTACATTTTATTAGTAATCAGTTCATAAATATTGGAAATTTCAAATACTTTACTTTTTTTTGCAAGTTTTTTTGCAGTCAGAGCGTCCAATCACCGTCGGCTTCCTTCTCCCTTCCTTCATACAAATTCACAGAAAGTTTACACTACAGCTCACTGTGATTTTGTATGAAGGTGGGGCAAAAGGAAGCCAGTGGGGATTGGACGCTGGTCTTGCGTGACGTCACAATGTCATGTTAGCCCCTAATTGCCATCACCGACAGCACTGATATGGCTGCAGTACCGGAGGTGAGTACAGAGGTTATAATTTCAATGGGTGGAAACAAGTCGATTAAGAAGCCGTTGTCTTTGCAGTGGACAACCTCTTTAGGCTGTTCAATCACTTGTCAAGATAAACTGTTGCTACAAATTGCTTTTTTTCATAAAAAAGAAATATTATGCAAGAGGAATTCCACATAAAGTTATCTTCTCGCAAAAGAAGAATCACTATCCAAACTATGATTTTATGGACAATTCTATGGACAAATATCACTACTGCCTAGCCATAATAGCTCTATGCTTAGTGACGGTGACTATGAGCATAGGAGAATATTGCCAATTCCTTGGGTTAATTTAACGCTTCAAATCCTTTCCAGGCCTTTTAATAGACTTTTAAACATACATTTTTTTAGGGATAGACTGAATTTGTGGATATGATTTTGGAATTTGAAGAGTATTCATTTTAGGCTGTTAAACAAAAAAAAATAAAATAAAAAAGTTGCTACTAAGGATAAATTGAGTATATTGATTGTTTGGCCAACAGTTATCTCTCCCGACTAACTAAAGGTACCGTTACACGACACGACGTTGAAATGATATCCTCAATGATCTCATGAACGTGCGGTCGTTAGGACATCGTTTTGACATCATTGGTGAGATGTCACATATATACATATTGTGCACGACGCACCAACTATGCGGCAAGCAGGTATCATTCGCATAACCCAGAGAACGATACTTCTTCATTGCTGAGAATAGGGGAAATGATTAACAACATCATTATCACGGTGTCAGACAGAATGATGCAGCAGGTTGCCTGATCATTGATCCTCTGATTTGAGAACATATTCTCAAATCAGGATTCAGCAATCCAACGATTTATCGTATCCATATCTTAGAGTCAAACACAACGAGGTAGTAATGATATCGCTTGAACGACTCCAAACCTGTGATGTTTAAGCGATATTGTTAACGATATTGCACCATGTAATGGGGCCTTTATACACAGGAGCACTCAACTTAGCCAAATGCTTTCTCTATGAGAGCGTGCTGCCATATGAGTTTCCGGTGAGAACCAAAGCACAGGCTGTGGAAATTCAGCAGGTCATATCCTTCTCTCCCAAGATACAAACTATGAGATACCACACTGATATTGTCTCATTTGGCTGAATTCAGTGTTCTGTATGCCTTAATGATCAAATGCAAATTCTTACTCGGCAGAAATAAAGAAATTACTCTGTAAATAATTAAAATGATCTCATAGTATGGGCTTGATTACTAAAATATTTAAGTTTCTAGTTTAGTTTAAAGCCTTCATGCTTCAAACATTTATTTTTTAATGACCTCTCTAAATTTGTCTATCTCGTATGAAAGAAAAAATAGTCATCTCGCCTATCCAAGAAAAGCTGTTGCAGCGGACACTGATAGTGCTGTCAGCATATGAAATAGTGAAGGAGTTCCAGAATCCACATCTTCATAAAAACACTTTATTGAACAATTCATAAAAAAGTCACAAGATCAAAACTTCAGGGCAATAAAAGTGGTTCACATGCAGTGCTGAGATACAAACGCTTTTCGGATTGGTGTCCTTATTCATGGTATTAAAAAGTTTGGTTTTGGTCTTGCAGCTTTTTTTTTTAATGCACTCCTTCCTTTGTTTATTTGGTGTCCTATACTTTTCTATGTTAGGAACATTAAGAAAGCATTGAAAATGTGACAGACCCGCTTTTTGCCATAAACGCTCCTCTTACTCTATACGTTCTACACATTTTTCAATACATTTTTAGATTTTGGAAAAAATAAAATGGAAATTTTCTTTGAATGGGTAATATCTTGGTCATAAATTAATTTACTATGCATTTTTACAATATGTTGTAGCAACCAAAACCAGCTTTTTTTGATATACATAGTTTCCAGAAATTTCATCTTATTTTGCAACAACTAAGAAACTAAGGAACTCATTAGCTGAATGTAAATGACCACTACCAATAGAAAGAAATGTTATATTTTTGACACAGAATGAAGGTAACATCTAAAGGCCAGTTTACACACACCAACTTATCTGTCCAACCACTGACCAACTTGCTGGTTGCAGTGAAGTCATGGACACATTGCTCCATTTTGTGGCTGTGTACAAATGGAACAATGTGTCCATGATTTCACTGCAACCAGCAAGTTGGTCAGAAGTTGGACAGATAAGTTGGTGTGTGTAAACTGGCCTTTACATTTTAGAACAGATTCCTAGCCATAAAAATATATTTGGGAATAGGTAATTATATTTTCTTCTTCCTGGTGCCAAATTGCATATATTTATTAAAGTCCAAGATTTAATCTAATAACATGCAAGGTTGTGTGCAGTTGTGTACCGCTAATCACAGCAAAGTCCGTGAGAAGGTAGGGATGCAATCCAATACTGCAACGAGCTTCCCCCCACCCGACATCACAATTTCAACAATGTGAATACCATTGAGTAAAATGGTGGAACAGGGAGTTATCATCTCCCTTCTGCCAATATTCAGCCCTTGTGACTGGGTGTCAGCGCAGCGACATCACTAGATTGCACCTGCTGTGTGTAGCCTCAGTTCATACACTGCACATAGCAGCACATTGGAGGCCAGTACTTGAAACAGTGGAGCTATCAATCATACTAGGGCTATCATTCTGTGTAAGGAGGACTCATTCAGTGTATGTGGGTTATTATATTGAGTGTGGGGGGGCTGTGAAGGACATCTTACTGTTGGGAAACTGTGGGGACCCATCATACTGTGAAAGCAGGGTCACTGTAGGCGCATTATACTGTGTGGAAGACAGTGGACACATCATACTGTATTTTATTGGTGCACTTTAGTGGTCATCTTACTGTCTGTGAGGTTTTAGGAGCCATCATACTGTACAGGCATATGAGGGAACATCATACTATGTAGGGGGCTGTCGGGGTATTAAAGGGAATCTGTCAGCACAATTTTGCTATGTAAGGCTGGTTTCACCACTTTAGGTTTTTCAAATCAGGCAAGACCAGGTTTTTCGGCAAAAACCTGATCCTTTCAGAATCCAGTTTTTTGCCTATTCACTTTAATGGTATCAGGTAGCAACCTGATGCAACAGGGTTCTACCGTATACAATTAAAGTTTATGGGCTAAAAAATGGATCCTGACATCTGGATCTTGCCTGATTTGAAAAAACCTGAACTGTGAAACGAGCCTAAGAGGAGGACAGATTGATGCAAGAGTTAAAAAACAAACAGCAACTGTGGTTATCTGTGTGTGAACTATTGTTTACCTTAACTAAAGGGTTTATTACCAAATGAATATCATTAGTCTCCAACATGCAATAATCTTTATTTATATAGCGCCAACATATTCCGCAGTGCTTTACAATTCCCAAGCTGTGATTGAGACACCTCATGCACAATCACTATTAAGAACTTGGAGTGGGCATGTGCAACTATCTCAGCTCTGCTCTGTCCCTGAAAAGAAATTCCTTGATTGTGTGAAAATGGCTGCACCCAGTAATCTATGTATGTGATACCTCGTTTGACTCAGAATATCCCAACCTACATTACGTTGCTGTCAGGTGAGGTAGAATAAATCTGCTGACAAATTCCCTTTAAACTGTTTGGGTGTGGGTTTTGGGGACATTTTGTGAGGATGGGTCACTGTAGGGGCATCATAATAATGTTTCCGATCTGTGATCACATCATACTGTATGTCTCAGGATTTGAGGATATCATATTGTGTAGGTGCAGTATGGAGGCCTTCATACCATCTAGGTATTTGTGGGGCCCATCATACTGTAGGGGGTCACTGTGGGGCATTATACCTTGTGGATACATGAGGGGACATCATACATTGAGTGCATTTTGCGGTAACCATCATACTGTCATAAGACTGAATGGGGTACTGTGGGTGGCCATCCTTCTATGTGGGTAGATGGGTGAACATCATACTGTGGAGGAGGTTATTGTGGGAGTATCATACTGTGAAGGCAGCTAAGGGGACATCATTCTGTGTGGGCAACTAAGGAGCATGATATTTTATTTGGGGTCACTTGAGGCCTCATAATGTGTGTTTGGACACTGTAGAGACATAATACTGTAGGTGAGGGTCACTGGGGAGCCTCATAATGTGTGTGAGGTAATTGTGGGGACATTATGTTGTTTGGTGTGTTCTATACCAGTATAATGTGTTGTGACCATTGTTGCATCATCATACTTTGTTGGAGGCACTGTGGGGTCATCGTACTGTGCGTCTTGGGGCTATGTGTACTGATCATTTTTATTGGCTTTACATTCTATGGGGTCCTAAATGGAGTGTTGTTGTGAGTGAGAACAGTAAGTGGCTTCAATAGGTCTAAGAATACTATGTAAGTGCCTCAACACATGTTCCTCTCCCTGTCTTTAACAGTGAGGTATGTGCTTTTGTGACTGCACCTATGCACTGTGACTTCGTTAACTCCCCCAAATATTTATTTTGTAGGGAGGGTGTGGCCCAATTAGGGCTCTTGCTATTGGGTCGCATGATTTCTATGTACACCCCTAGTTGTACAACGTTTAACTGCACTTTTAGAAAGCTTTTGACATGCCATATAAAAATACCGAAAGTTTTGATTGGTGGGAGTATTAATATTGAGACTCCACTGACAAAATATAGGTGCAGAAGTTCTCTGTTGTGTTCTGCTCTCCTATGAGACTATTTAGAGGGGCTTTACAGACTTTTCTATCTTTTTATTCAGTCTAGATAAAAGCAATGCGTGGCTGAGCGCTCCTGCCTCTTTATTTTGTGGGATGTGATATGTCCCTGTGACTAATTAAATGTCTGAAAGTGCAGTTATACTTTCTGTTTAAGAGCAAGCAATCATAAATGAAGTATTACTTAATGCTCATATCAACAATAAAATCTTTCAGCAATTGTTGTACTTGTCATTTATTACATACGTGCAACTTTACACTTCTATAACATCTGCAACATCAAATATATGAATGGCACAAAAATGAAAGTCCATAAGATATAACATGAAAATTCTCCAAAAAATGCATATATCACCTGTATAATTTGATAATGTTGCTGTAAGGGGCCCTTTCAGATCAGCGTTTTTTGAAATTCGCGGCAGATGCGGTGAAAAAACTGCATCTGCCGCGTTTAACGCAATAACCGCGACACTTGCGGCACACTTGCGGCAAGCCCCATGCAATGTCTATGGGGCTTGCGGTAAGGGTGCGGCAGGTGCGGCAAGTGCGGTTTCAGCACTTGCGGCTGGTGCTGCCGCAAAAAAAAACGCGGCAGATGCGTTTTTTTTCACCGCATCTGCCGCGAATTTCAAAAAACACTGATGTGAAAGGGCCCTAAGAAGTAAAAAAAAAAATAGGGCAGCAAAGAGAGGGAAAAAGCTCATTTCTGATGGTCGATATTAAAAACATTTTACAATGAGACTATATTCACATGGAGCAGATATCTTGAAAAAACCTGTAGCAGGAGAGTGCAGACTTTTAATGTGGATTTAGTAGCAGCGAATCCATCTTGTACAAATACAGTCCTGACATTCAGACTAAACTTCAAAAAGTTGAGTAAATTTGCATATTCAGTATGTTACTTTTTTTTTAAACTTAGCTGACCCAGGCTCTCGTAGTGCAGTTGGTCCGTTTTTGTCACCATACAATGTAAGTTTAGTAACCGAATGAGACAGGTCCCCATGCTGT